>VDFB02256349.1:0-36706 GCA_007258455.2 Sequoia sempervirens | reverse complement strand
CCTAAATTTTTTCTATTTGATGGGAATCAATAGGGAAAATTGGATTCAAGATTATCTCATTGAATTATCTGTGAATGGAATTGTTGTTATGTCTATTTGATCTGTGTTTTAATGATGAGTGAATGATTTGTTTCAAGTCTTAAAGTAAAAGTTTAGTGAATGGTTGTGATTGTGAATTAGAAATATGAATGTGTGCAATGGTGTAGATTATTCTATGGATTATATCATGTTGTGGTTTTGGTTGGATAAAGAAACACTCATTATTGATATGCATGTCTAGATATTAAGAATTTGTATTCATATTCTATTGTTTTAAAGCTCTTATCTATCTTTTTACATATATTTGAACCCCCCCAATGTAGGTTAGTTGATTTAATTCAGTTTTGTTCCTTATTACCAGCAAAGGCTCCTTGAACATTACAATTGCATTGACCACTAAGCAACATCAGCACAGTTGAGAACCAGCTACTAAGACCTCGGGAGTTAGATTACTATATGTTAATTTTATTTTTTAGGATAAATAGAATAGAGATATTCTATTTAATGTTGTTGTGTTGTTTTGAACATCAACAGGTCCTATCTTCATCTTTTATCAGGATGCATCCTTCTTGAGATTAGGCTTTGTCAATCTTGTCATTCACCTTAAGCAGGATGTGTCTTTCTTGTAGTTAGGTGCTTTATCAACAATTGTCACTTGGTTAACTTTATTAGATGTGTTTCTTCCCTTAAATAGGATATGTCTTTCCTAAAATTAGGTATCATCACATCGCTTGGTCATATCAATCAATCTTTGTGAAACAATCAATCAATCATGTCATCTTGTTCAATTAATCTTTGCTTAATCAAGATGTGTCCTTCTTGAAACCAGGCATAATCATTATTAATCAACCCGGTCAACCTTATGAATCAATCACCATCAATCAATCTAGTTAATCTTATCAATCAATCTTTCTTTATTCAAGATGTGTCCTTCGTGAAACTAGGTACAATCAATCAAATCAATCAATCTTTTCAACCTTTTCAACTAATCTTTCCTTAATCAGGATGTGTCCTTCCTAAAACAAGGCCCAACCAAACAAATCAATTGGTCAACATTTTTCCAACTTATCAATCAACTTCGTCCTTGTCAACCTATCAATCAATTCAGTCATCTTGGTCAACTTAATCAATCATCTCAAACAATCTTATATGTATCATTGGAAAACACTAATCGGCAAGCACTTTGTTGATCTGAACTTGTCTTGTATTTTTTATTGGTCTTCGGTCATGTTACTAGTTAGCTCGAGGATGTCCTATTAAGGGATTTAGAGGGATGATGATGGATCATGGCCTCTTTTCTTTTTTTTCTATTTGTGGTTTTTCTTGGCAAAAGGACTGGGATAATTGGGTCCTTAGTACTAGTCAGGGCATTCCTTGCATGTTGACTTTGTCTTTTGGCTACTTGTCTCTCACAAATGGTCACCTTGCACACCTTGGTATATATCATACCATGGTTTTTTTGTTCCATTTGTGACACTTTTGACGCCCGATGATGATAAATATAAAAGCATGAAAGTTGGTCCCTTGTCATTTCCCATCTCCATCTCCTTTCCCTTCTCTCATGCTAAAATCCATCTCTTCCATGCTAACATTTATTTTATCTGCATCTTGACAGATTCCTATGGCACACAAAAGCATCTTACATAAATAATCATGTTATAAAGCATCCTAAAAGGCATTTTTATCATATTAGGTCACATATATTTGCATAAGAAAGTACAAAAACATAGTGATCATCCATATAGAATTAGCATTTTATCACCATATTAGCATCATCATAAAAGTATCTTATTGAATTGTACATTCCATCATAGCATTACATCCCATATCACATAGCATTGCATTCCATATCATATCGCATTTTACATCATAATCCACTTGCATTACATTTCATATAACATTGCATTCTACATCGTGATTCATCACATCACATAAATATTGCATTTCACATCACATTGCATTCCATACACATTACATCCTAGTAATAATAATAGGGCATATCACATCACATATCACATTTTTCATTCATATTCAATCATCACATTTTGCATCAATTTGTGTCCGCACGTCATTACATTTAATTGCACCTACATATTACATTATATTTATAACATCATATCATCATCCATACATGTCATTATAACCTAAACATTCATCACATAAATACATTTGCATATCACATTGCATTTGTCAAATTAGCTTATTTCCATTTCATTCATCACTCATACATATCATAATAAACATACACCATCATATAAATTGCATCCATACACATCATAAAAAGCATAAACATTTATAGAACATCCATAATCGTAAATGCATCACATCATCATATTGCATCGCATCTATCAAATTAGGTCATCCATATTGCATTTACCATTCATACATATCATAAGCATTCATAACATAATCAGAAATGCATAATCATACAAGCATAATAAACCATCACATGATCATATAGAACGCATCAATAAACATCATAATCATAGCATAAACATCCATAACATAGCATGTCATCATCATAAACATCAAACATAGTCATTTAACAATGCATATCATCAACCGCCGCCAAAATCACATGATATATATCGCTCAAAAATATAATGTGTCACAAGTACAATGTCAAGATGTATCCAATAAAAGTGGAGCTCACAGGCTCAATAATCACAAATAAGAGTGTCCATACAACATGATAAATAAAAGGTGCCCTAGCCTGAACTACCCTGATCCCTTGTCTCTGAGGCATCCATGTCCTCCCTTCACAGTGAATCCCTGGCCCTGTGCTTTGAGGTGGAAGGTGGCCTATCATATGGGGTGGCCCGCTTAGCATCTGAATTCTCACCCTCAAACCTTCTTTGTGTCTACCGGCTATGTTCCCTACTATGTGATCTACCCTGTGAGCCGCTGTCAATTTTTGAAAAGGAGGGCTCCCTCCTCTCTCGAGGTACCACTCTCTCATATAATTTTCTATAATACTGCATGGCCTTGTTGGCCCGGGCATACTCACGTCCAACGTCAACAACTGACCCACTACATGTCACTGTAAAATTAATCATATGTTGGTCGATATGTTGTTAGCTAATAACTGTTAAGTCCCTCTCCACCTAGAAAGCATCCCTCTTGGCCTTAAGGTCATCTCTCTGTAGTCACTATCCTCAACTCTACCTCTAATTCCTGCACACGTGCCTATAGTGTGGCTATCCTCTGATCGGCAGTCCCATCATCTGCTTGGCCCTCCTCGCCCACCTCCTCTATACCCATTATAATCCTCTCATGGAGGGCTCTCTCCACATCCATATTTGTCTCCTCCTCTCCTCCCGCCTCAACCTCCATAGCCTTTACCTCTAGTTGTCCCGCCTCTCCTATAGGAACCTCTACATGTTGTTGCCCTATCACCTCCAGCGCTGCCCTCACCTTCGACTGATCCTCCTCCATCTTTGCCTCCTCTCTGATATGTAGTAGTTGTCCCTCCACCTATCGTCCTACATCTCTCCTCCTCCTATGACGGTCTCCTCCCCATCCTCCTCGTCCATCTCCTCCATCATCCCCCTTCCTCCTCTGTCTCCTCAACCACCATCACCTCTCCCTCCACCCCTCCTCCCCCTGTCTCCTCATTGTCCTCTCAGGCCCCTACCTCTATGCTCTACTAGCACTAGTTGTTTTAGATCTATCAAGGGAACGGGTCTATGTATCAAATACTAGGTGTCATACTTTGGTATCATCCCTGCGTTGGCATCCCCTCCCCTCCCCTCCACTCCAAATCCAATGCATGAAGGGCATCTATCTCTTGCTCTGTTGTGGTCGCCACAATCTGAGGTCCCTAGGGATGCACCTCTCCTGAGGACCATCCATACTCTATTGTGCCCACTGGAACCTCTTGCCACTCACTGAAATGGCATCTAACCCTCTCTGATAGATACATATCAATGATATGTTGTGACTATACAATGCACTCGATCATATACCTGGGCTGTCGACACCACGGCATATGGTTGTCCTCATCAATCCATAACTAACAAGTCATGTGTGGTCTCCAAATGAAGCTGACCAATGTGTCTAGACCATTCCTCCAATACCCAACATCACCAACATGTGTCTGCATCAAGGCCCCTTGATACATATATGCATACGGAGCATTGGTCGCTAGTTTTCAAACCATCGGCGGTCGAAGCACTGCTATATGCTCCCAAGCCCACACTATCAACAAAGTAACACTGTAGCTCAGACTATGTCCTCCTCTGTAAGTGATGTCATGTAGCTGGAAATAGAGCATGGCCAATAGACATGGCCCCCACACATACACTATCCCGAAATGAACCATCAATCTAAGCACCTCCCCCCAGCCTACTAAGAAACCATGACCCCTACGGTCAGGAATCATCACGCCTGCTATCAATGCACACAGAACGCAGTCATATCTATCATATGTCTCTGCCAGGGTCTCCCATTGAATCCCGTAGCCCTGTATTTCGAGCTCTGCATCATCATCAGTCTGATAGTACTCGTACAATTCCTAGAGTCCTCGTGCAAAATCGTAGTGTACCCGCTCATCGCGAATCAGTAGCCATAGAATTCTGTAAACATCCTCCAAGGTGACTATCACCTCCCCTATCAGAAAATGGAAGCTACTCATCTTGGAGTGCCACCACTCTACCAGTGTTGTCAACATCCCTCTATTTTCCCTAATCATGGGCATATATGTGACATAAAATAAACTAAGCTCCAACAATGACTGTCTCTCTATGTCGCTCAACTGGTCCCATAGTCGAAAAACATCTGGTCTCGACTCCTGAGTATAAATAGGAGGTAGACGCACCTGAAATCATCAAACAACCAATAATTTCAATCCATGACCTCCAGTTGACCTATTGAACCTAAGTTGACCAAGTCAAAATTTCCTAGTCTGGGGCATTTTTTTTAACCAGGCAATTGCATCGCAATTTTGCATATGCGTCACACATAGTTTTTAACCAGCTTGCAACTGTGATTGCATCACTCACCCAACACATGCGTCATTTTGTACTACACATATGTCACAGCTAGTCACTTGCGTCATTCCTGACCAAAAATGTACTTGTGTCACACAAATTTATGTGTCACACTGCAAACACTTATGCCCTAACCCTACTACAATTGTGTCACGCCAAGATGATTGTGGCGAACCGCTTATTGAATGTGTCGAATGTGCAAGCAATTGCATCATAAAATTCTATGACACAATTTCCTGCTAAATTATTTCCTAGCCTAAATGCACGCAAAAAGAAAAAATTAAAGGTTGGGCTAGTAGTACGTACTAGGACAGGTGCTCCCTCAAGTCAGCGGTGCCTCTGGATGTGGTATGCACGGTGGGCAGCCTCTGGAACGGGTGACATCTCTGCAGCTAAATCACTCTGAGCTCTCACAATTTCTAAATTTGGAATGTGAAAATGACCCTTTTTCAAACTCAAATTGCTATTTATAGGTTCAAAATTAGGGGTTTTGCACTAGGCTTGTTTAGTGGGCACACCTTTTGATGCCTTTGACCTCAAATTTGACCCCTTTATCGATCTTGAAACTCAATTTTGTCTTCACCATCAGATTCTTGGCCATCAATTTGTCTTATCGAGATAATTTTCCAAAAAAAATCAATTTTTTTTTAAATTTGTCAATTTTCCCAATGGGGCGTACCTGTACCCTGATTTCACTAGGGCATCTTGGGGCATCTCTTGATTGAATTTCTTTGACACAACGTGATGAACTGCATTATGTCAAAGAGGGGAAAAATGTAGACACTGAAAAATGTCTTGAGTTCCATTGATAATACTAATTTGTTTCATTTGTTCTGACTGAGAATTTACTAATATTTTACTACTACCACCACCACACCTGACTATCAAAATAAAATTGTGTCACTAACACTTCATTTCTTCAATAATTAAATAAATCATTATTTATTTAATTATTTATCTTTTATCGTTAGCCTATAGTCAATTATTATTCGTCTATGCAATGGACCTTTTCATTCTTCTATAATTAAATAATTTTCAAGATTATTTAATTATGTGTCATTCCTCTCCCCATTAAATAATTAATTCAAATTAATTATTTGATGCCTAATTTCCATCTCTCCCCATTTAATTAAATTGATTTTTCAAATTGATTTAATTAAATGCTCATTTCTCATTTTCCTAATATAAATAATTTGGATGAATTATTTATCCTCCACTTTTCTATTTCCTCCATTTTCCCTTTTTCCCGAATAAATAATTTGAATAAATTATTTATGCCTCCGTTTTGGTCAAAGATACCTTGCTCATTAATCTTTGTCATGGCCTTTATTTTTGTCATAGTCGTCGAGCATCATAGTCGCCAGCGTCATAACCCTCCCATGAATGGCATATTCCTAGTGCATCAATCCTCCACTGTTGATCTTGGAATCTTTCTAGATAATCGATCCCGTCCATCCATTCAAATAGTTATCTATAAAAGTATCCTTCCTCTCCCATTTTTTTCCTTAACAACCATTTTGTCTCCAACTTTCTACTTATAATTTGTAGGTATTTGCACAAGTAAAACAACAAATCTAAGGGAATTTTTGCAAAAGGAGAAATAGGAGAGAGAAGGGAAGGAATCAACTTCAATGGGGAGTGTTTGATTTGAATGCATTTTGATTTTTTCTCTCATTGTTTGTATTCTCTTGTTTTAGGTGTGGTTTTTAGTTTACAAGTGTTTGCTATCACTTTATCTAAGCTAGAACTATTTTAACCACATCTTACAAAGCTATTATAGAAGTGCTCACTGCAGGTGGACTAACTATCCAAGTGGACTCACTTCCCATTGAAAGAAGAAAAGATAGAAGAGATTGTGGCACATAGCCACTATTTGAATTGTTACAGTTGCATCTAACATGTGCATGAATTATAGTTCCAATGAAGCTCAAAATACAAACTTTACACACTTTATACTGATCTAAAATAAAACTCTACTTTGCTCTGCATTCACCTTACACTAACACAATTCACATCAACTAAACATCACATTACATCTTTGTCTCGAAATCATTGAAAATTTCTTACATATTATCCAATTTATCCACAAACACCTATAACATCAATTAGGTCAACATAATTGGATGTATCATACAAATTGTATCTTGTCAGCTCAACATACACACATACATGCTTTGCACCAAGATTTAAAACTTATAACAGATCAAAATAGGTTGGAATGGACCCATAATAGTTCCCACATAATGGATCAATACATATTCAAACTCTGCAATACTCAAAACTTATTAGGTTAGCACCACTAATGACCTAACATCTGTAACGCCCCGCCAGGAAACCCAGAGGACAACCAAGAAAGAGGGATGCAAAAGACATGGAATTTTTTTTAAAAAACAAAACATTAACATTGTCAAGAACCATGATTATCATTAACTAACATTACTCAGCATAATGATCAGCTTTCCAATGAACATACAATCTAAAGTTACTAATATCATTCACAATGAAGTAAACCATCGATAACTTATAAAGCAGTAGCGGAAGATAATAGAACTTATCATTTACATTCTTGTCCTAAGTCCTCCTAGGTTCCCCAACGTTGTTACTAACAACATCTACCACAAGAAAGGGTTACATTTATTTTCCCTTTCAGCCTACTAGTCAAGGATAGATAAACATTTAACATTTAAGTACAATAGAAAAATCTTTACATAATTACTAAATGAAATGAACATCTTATGGTTATTTTTCCAAGACTTAGGTACATCATTATACACTCCTAGATTATCCTAATAAAGAATGAGATAACATTTGTTCATTTGTCATCCTATACTAACTACTCCATACAACACTAACCAAATACCCTTTTTCATTACATTAGAGTACAATGTTACATTCACTCTAAGGTAAGTTCATTAACACCATTATGTAGTGTGACATAGACAAAAGATACATAAATGGCATTGTCCATACATGAATTAGTAACACCATACCACCACCAATTAATCACATCATGCTACCTTACTACATTTACTATAAGGAATAATGATGATACCAACATAGCCATGAAGAATGTAAGAAGAATAATTCCAAAGTGAAAATCAATATGATATGCATCACTACATATTGCCTTAACATAGTTTTCTATTACTCGAAATGATACATCATCATTCCTTTATAGCATGCACCAATAATAATGATGGCTAAGACATTCCTCATAAAGAATATGCCTATAGCAATTAACCATCTACTCATTCCAATTATTACTTTTCCCATAAATGCTTATCCTAATTCATAAGAATGAAACATCCTTTAAGAAGCATATCTTATAAATCACACATCCCATTTAAGATTTAGGATCTAAAGTTCATTCCTTAACCAACTCAAGTTCCTAAGATTAACATTCATTTAGATGAGAAGATATAGATACCACAAGAGCACATGAAAGGAACATAATCAAATAATCCTAGATAACACACTATCATCATTAACCTCCTATTGCATTACATCTTAATACATTATCCTCCAACTAGGAGAAATACAAGACTCATATGAAACTATGATAATCCAATACATAATATGCTCTTGAAAAAATAGGATCCAAAGCATGAACAATAAGCACCAAAAGAATCATCACATGAAGACACTTGAATCCATCTATGCACTCAAACAAGGACATGGATACCCAATGGGGATAGGCAACCACCTAACCTTGTGGAACTCAAAGGACCACCCCCCATGGTAGGAGATAGACATAAGGCCCTCTAACACACAAGAAACCAAGGAAGGGAAACTACCTAAAACCAAGGGTTATCATACAAGGAATGCAAGGGATAGAATTCAAACAAGGATCATTTCAGAACTTACAAGCCATACTCACATGGGTAAGATATGAGCCTATCTAACCCAAGGTTATAAAAAAATAACACATGGATACAAAATCAATATACATTATAATCTTATTCCCAACCATTCACATATATTCATGAATAGTAACATCTATGCATATACAATAATTTGACCCTAGTCTACCATAGATGCACATATCACCTCAAAACCATCATAGAAACACACAAAAGTACCAAGATTCCATATAGGAATACCCAAGGAATTAAGAAAATTTTAAACACAACACATTAAGGTCCATAGACATGCTCATAATAGCATCACAAACTGATCTATCAAGTCTCACAAACTGGCTATCTCAATGAGCTCTAAATGCAACAAATCCTCACAAAACTCAATGGAACTCAACGAAACTGAAGATAACATCCAAAGAGACCATAAATTACTTAATATATAATCATAATCCATCATAAAATGATCCATAACCATCCATATATAACCAAGATACATCACTATAACTGTATACCAAGTACCATAGACTAAACCACCATTAGGTGCTCAAGGCCCAATGAAACTTTCTGAAACTTATCATAAATGCACCACAATGAAGTGTAAACATCTCAAGATCACAAAGGACAAAAATAGACATCATAAACCATCCATAATATTCTTTTATAATAGCATCCAATCTGATTATTCACGAATCAAAAACAAGGCTACCAATAGATGTATGAAACAACTCCAATCTTCACAAAACTCAACACAACTCCATGAAACTGAAAAGAGAACATCACAAAATCATATAGGACCAAAGAATAAACTAGAAATATTCCAAAAAATAAAAATAAAAAACCCAAAAAAAATTCATTTAATGAGTTTTGCAAACATATTCCCAAAAAAACCACCCTTAAAAGCCTAAAAAATGGAGGGCAAAAGAAACATTCATATGCTATTAAAAGCATAGCAACACCATCATTTTCAGAAATAAGAATACATAGAAACTAGCATGAAAACACTCCACAAGGATTCCAATTCAATATAATTCTAAAGAAAGGACAAGAAGTACCAAAACCCTAGCCCAAAACGGACCTAAATCCCTCTTGATAGCATCAAGTTTGTTAGCCATAAAATAGTCAAATCAACTCAAAATCCAAATTTATCAAAAACCCATTTCAGATTTGACCCTCGACTACGTAGCAAGGTGGGAAGAATTCACCAAAAATACATCAAAAATTCAAAAAATGTGAAACAACAAATGGCTCCCTTAAAAAACCCTCTTTTCGGCATACCCGATTACAATCAAACATCAAAATGAGAAAACCTAGCATATAGCAGCATTTCATCACTTGAAAGAAACACTTCAAAAAATTCAAATAAAATATTCTATAATATCCATATAAATCTCTATGAATTTAAAATACAAAATTATAAATTAAGTACAAAACCTACCTCAAAACATGAAAATTTTGAATGCAAGACGTTGAAAATTGAAGAAGCTTTCCAAACCCGAATCTCTAATCTAAAGCACGATCATAAATCAGAATTCCACACAATATAGAAGCAAATCCATGCCCCTCAAACCATAATTGAATTCCAATTCACTCTCCTCCAAATTTCAATTCAAACCACTCAAAATTTCCCAAATTTTTTTGAAAAATTACTTCAAAACCATGTAAAATCTCTCCATTTTCTCTCCATTCTCAACCCCAATCCACACACCCTCCATTAAATCCCTTCCAAATCCCCTAAATTTCATGCACAACCAAAGTGAAAAACCCAATTTCACAAATTTTCCATAAATAAAACTAATTAAATTCAAAAAGAAAGAAAAACAAAAAAGAAGTAACTTTCTTTCTTCCACCCCCCCCTGAAGACTCTTCCTTTCCAAAATAAAACAAGGAAATAAAATCCTCTCATAAAATAAAATATTAAAATATTAAATTAAAGCACCTATCCTCATCCCACTAATGAAATAATTAAAATAAAATAAATAATCAAATTAACTCACATAATTAGCTTATTTGTTTAGGGTTTCCCACCAAATAAATTCAAAACATTATAAAAGATAAAAGAACCTCTTAAAAATAACAACTCCACCAAAATAGTAAATCAAAACACAAATATAACATATGCTTACATATTAATATTTAAATATTTACTAATAAACATATTAATACTTAATAAATAACATTATAATATGTTAATATTTATAACCTTATTTTCATAAAACATAATACACATATATACATATGCAAAAATATAATATCCCAAGGAGACTTTTAACCCACCAAAAATCAAAAGACATAATTAAACACAATTAAAATATTAATGCAACACAAATCACTTCACCAAAACCATTCACAAACCAGGGTAAAGGATATTGCCTTAATGGCATATCGAACAGGTGACTACAACTGAAAACATCACCTCCTATGAGGTAATGTTTCAAGGCTAGGATATTTATGGCCCTATGCTATCTCCACATACCACCATCAAGATTGTTTTTAGGCATGCTCAGACTTATGATACCAGGTGGAGTCGATGCCTGGTACCTGCAATCTTGCATCACAACCAAGGACATGTACATATATACCAACATAATATATAACCCACCCTCACGCATTGGTGAAGGAGAATCATGACATCATGTGTCTCTCCTAAGAGAGTGACATGAAACCATCCCCTCGCACCACAAATAGGTCACACACATGCTACATGAAGCACATCATCAAATCGTTAGTCCACAATATATATATATATATTAGGGAAATGAACATTCTAATAGCAACATGCACCATAATCATACTACACACTATATTCTAATCTCTATCATGAATAAGGTCACATAATTAACATCCAACATCAGAGTATCACACTCCTAGAACAAAAGACACACCTTAAGAATTAAGTAGAAGGACTATAATTAATTCCATCACTAAACTAGGGTTTAGTGTCGTAATACCTGTTAGCAGTGCCTGGATTGGAGGGGTATTACAACATCAAAATTCATCAACCTTTCAACCTCAAACCAACATGCATACCTCAAAACTTCATGCCACTTTGAATATAGGTGCTATTGAAACCTATCAACATTTCCACAAATCTTAAAAGCTAGATACCAATCTATAGAGAGATGTGGATTCACCAAAAAATATATACTATACTGGAAATCATTGCCACTACTAGACCAGAACTTTTTTCATTCATAACTTCAACACCAGGAGACAAAACAATGTGAAACTCTGAATATAAACTCCTTTAACATCCAAAAAATATATATTAAAACCGTAGAGTGAGATTATACACAGCGAACCAATGCGGACCAAAATACCAGATGTCTTGTACACCAAATTACCTATTTTGACACTTAGTCAATTTCTTACTTCAACTATCTTCACTGGATCAAACCTTCTTGCAAAATTGCACTTGATAATCATCTTCAAACATGTTCAACCTATACAAATTGGTCTGCATTATGATCTTCATACTAGAATATAATGTTGAAATCGATGACAACACTAAATTGCATATTGTACAACTTATACTTATACTAATTGCTCATGTTGTTAGTAAGAATATCAATGGCAATCTTCTTATTCTTCCAATAGCAGATGCATTGAAGAAAATAGTGAGCGTAGAGAAGTTCATATGGTGTTTTTATTCCATGGGCCTTGGGGCCCTGAGCGGTTGATTTCATATGACTCTTGCAGGTGTTTGACAAGTGGGAGAATGTTGGGATTAGGGTGTCTCAACCTTTTCAATTCTAGCATTAATATTGTTATTTAATTATTAATTTTAGCCTATGTATTTATTTTATGTTATTCTTGTAATGTCACGTTGTGGGACCTACTTTGGTGAGGTAAGAACTTACATGGAAAGTGACTAGGATGACATGCATCCTAATTTGGTAAAAATAGGTATCCCACTTTGCAGACCCTGCTGTAATCTAATTTGGTTGTGTCGTAGGGGATAATGGGAAATTGATAGAAAGAATAATCAAAGCATTTAGGTTTATTAAACACTAAAAACTTAAACAAGAAAGATCAATTACACCTATACTCAATGAAATTAGAAAATATTGCTTCAAATATTTAAACAAATGTTATGAAAATCAATTCAAAGACAATTAAACAATTGAAACATGCAAACCTTACAATTCTATTGGTGGGATTATGACAATTTATGATGTGGATTGCTCAAATTGTGCATATCCCATGTTGCAAAGCTTTGATGAATGAATTTGAATCACAATTAATGCTCAAATTTCTCAAGAATGATGAATTCTCAAGCTCATGAAGATTGTGAATCTATTTGATGAAGTTTATGGCTTATTTTATAGAAATGCAGATATATGATCAACAGTGGAGATTGAAGATGAAGATCAAGGGTTTGGAGTAAATGAGGGAGATCAAGGGTGGAGAATTCATGAGAGCCTAAAATATCGCTAATTTCATAGAAATTGGTTAAAGATATTTTAGAGGAAAGAAGATATTTTCAAATTAGAATTAGAATTATGGAATAATCTTTTTGGAGGAAATATTCCATTTAGATAATTTAGAGGGAAGAAGATATTTTGAAAAGGGAATATCCCGTCTTGGAAGGAATATTCTTTGTGCAAGTTGGAGGAAAAATAGTAATTAAAAAATTAAAGAATTATTTAATTGTGAGGTGAGAGGAAATTAAGATTTTTATTAAATAATTGGAACATTATTTAATCATAATGGAAAGGGGAATTAATATTTAATTAAATAATTGGAATATTGTTTAATCATGATGGGAAGAGGTAATTATGATGATTTTTGGCGAATTAATCAAATAAAATCAATTATTCAATTAATAAAGGAAACTAGGATTTTTAATCAAATAATTAGGAATTATTTAATCTAAATTGAGGAATTAGGAGATAGTGAGTAAAATAATATTAATTCGGTGAATATGAATGTGTGAAGTGCTTAGATAATTTTAGGTGTCTACATTTTGTTCCTCTTTAAGACAATGTACCTATTACGTTGTTTCAAAGACATGCTATTGATTGGAAATTTAAAAAAAAATGATGCCCAATTATGCCTGCAGATGAAGGAAGGCTAGTAAGTTGCCCCTTGAGAGGTTAGTAAGAAAAAGAAATTTTTAGGTTGGGCTCGTAATAGGAAGACAAGATAGGTTCAATGAAGACATGAAGGAAGAATCAAGTCCCATGAGGCCTAGAAACTGATTGAGATAGATGGGGAAGGTGAGAAATAGGATGAAGGGTGATAGATAAATGAAACCTATGGTTTTGGGGACCACATATAGTCATTTAGAGAGATTTCCAACTCATTTGCACACTTTAAGTATGAAAATTTAGGAGATTTGAGTGATTTTTTTATTTAGAGATATGATCACTATGGCTCATGCAATTCGTGACCCACATCGTGCAAATGCAGTCCGTCAGTTATAGCAGCCCATCAAAGTAAACCCCTCAATACATATCTAACCATTTTTTCTTTACATGTAGTTCTAGGTGTCAAAATTGATAGTGAAAGGTAGGGAAACAAAAGTGTCATGCCATGCACGTGACACTTATGAAACCTGATGTGATTCATATGAACATTGATGTGATGCTTTTGAAAAAAGCATCATACTTTCACAAAAGCGTCAGGGTTGAAAAAAATGCACTACTTATGACTGTGGTCAAGCAATGTTTTTGAGAAACACTTGCTTTGGACAGCTTGGATAGTTGCAATAGATTTGGGCCGACAAACAAGATGATCTAAGGGTGTTGATTGATTATGATTCCTGGTGGATTTTGAGGAGGCCATTGGCATTTACCCACCTTGATGGTGGGGCAGTGGGAGGCCAGAGATGTACAGAGGTTGAGACAAGTAAAGCTTGATGAAAGAGACAATGTGTAGAGGTAGAGGTAGAGGTATCAGTTATTGAGGACCATGGATAGGCATAGGTGGAGATACTAGCCATGATAGTGCCTATAGGATAGGATGAGTAGAGAGGACATGGGGATCCTTATGAGACTCTTGGTCACTCTAAAAGAGTGGGATTAGGTATGATGGGAGCATGATGGATATCATGCCAAGAGATATAGTCTCACAGTATAGCTCACCCATTACATAGTGAAGCACAATCAGAGAACCTCTAAGAGATACCAAAGGATAGCTAAGTAGGATGCTAAGATCGCTCACTAGAAACAAGTGCAGGTTTAGCTAGTGTAGGCCATAGTAGAGAGAGATATAGAGAGGGGTCAATGATAGCATCTTGAGACTATGAGACAGGGCTAGGTGATTCCTTAACACAACATATCCAAGAGACTTGGGTACTATAGAGTGAGGCAATATATTACAGGACCTTATATGATATAGTTGTTCCAGATCATAGGTGCTAGCCTAGATTCTCCACAAGGAGTGTAGCTGGCCTAGGGAGGTCAGATGGGGGTTCAATGGGTAGGCCATCATAGGCCTGATCATAGGGATCAATTGGATAGGGACAACGTCCATAGGGTTCAATCAAATAGGCAATCCAGCAACAACAAGGACCAACTCAACATGCACCTCCTCATCCTCCTCATAATCGAGAGAGAGGGAGTTCCATGTACACTATGCATCATGTCGTATTTATATCTTGATGCGTAGATATATATGTAGATATATTTTTGATGTATATACATTCAACGGCTCTTGGTAGTGTCATATATATATATATATAATGGAGATAGTGTATCACACATTCAATGTATATATCATTTTACATCATGACATTCATTTTTTCTGATATATATGAGATGATCTTTTGGATGAAGCTATGATTATGTTGTTTATGTGATGAATGGTGTAATATAAGAAAAGGGAACCCTAATTTTAATATGTGAAACCTGGGATTAATATCTTCCTTTTTTAAAGGTACATTAGAATGGAGATCAACAAGATAAATAGATTGGCTATCAACCACGAAGGTGATCCAATCAAACCTAGATCTCCTTTCTTAGGGCCTTGAAAGTGTATTGGAAATTATTAGAAATGATTAACCTAATTTAACTATTTTACCTAATATGATAAATGCAATATTCGAGAAACATAGAGACTAAAATAGTAAACTATAGGTAGATCTAAGAAGTACTGGAGATTGTGCATATGTCATAAAAAGTTGGATCTGACATGCAAAGGATATAGACGCATAGGGGTGTATGGGTCCCTAATAGGGGGTCTGAAGACTAATTTTATAGTTCTTTGATGTTGGATCTAGACTTTTTTTTTCTAGTTATAAAGTTGTTAGAATGTCGTCAGGTAATTCTATAGTTGAGTTTCTATGGCTTGACAACCTTTAGGGCTTTGAATGCAACAATTGACAATTTTTCTTCAATCCTCTTCAAACCTGTAACCTACAAATTCAAAGAGAGAGGAAATGTTGGGCCATTTAGGGCTTTCCTTAGTCAAACCCTATGTAATTGTCTACATTTCCATAATGGCAATTTCAATGATAAAAATAATAATTGAAAGGAAGGAATGATGAAATCAAAAAGTGCTACAACTCACCACCCTTCAATGGCTTCCTTGAAGAATTGAATTCATGCACATCACCTCAAGGATTTGTATTTTTCTTGCTTGAATCCTTGAATGTTTTGGAGACCTACAACAAGGGTTAGCCTTCACAAAACATGAACACATAAAATTTGACATGATGTTGGATCTTGATTTGCTACTATAATACTCTAAAATGTTGCCCTTGACTTGCTCAATAGTGCTCATCATAATTTTTCCAATAGTTTCCTAGATATCTCTTTTTAGATTTCAAATGATTCAATAACTAGGTATTTATATGCAATTGTTCTAATTTCCCAAAAAATAGATCACAAAAGCTAACACTTGAAATTTGAATTTTAAATATTAAAATGCTGACAACATATTAAAAATTGGTCCCTAGTAAGATAGGGGGACCCATACACCCATGGTCATATGGGTCCTAGCCCTATCTTCCAAAACTTTTAGTGTCAGGATTAAAACATTAATTGTTTGCATTTATTCAATGCTTGCAATTTCTTGAAAGTGGTAAAAATAGGCCTTGGAATGCATAATTTTAGGAAATTAGGGACTTAATTAGGTTCAATAAATAAAGTGGACAAAACATAATGTGAAATTCTTAAGGGTGAAATTTTTTGACACTACATTTAGATCCCACTTTAGTGAGAGTATGAACTTATGCTCAAACTCACACTAAAGTAGAAAAATATGTCAAGAGGGGTCTTATTGTCCAAATGTTGAAGATATGGGATGACAAAGGATCGAGGGAGATGCCTAATCCCCTAGGATCTAATATCCCATGGAAAACCAACATAGGCACAAAGGAACACACACATGTATGATATGTAGCAAGAAAAAATACACTAACATACAATGCCAATGTGAAATGCAAAAGGAGGGTATTGACTAACAAGTTATATTATGCTAGGACCCATACAAAAGGTGTTCATGACTCACACGATAGAAAAGTCCAATATTTTCTATGTGAATCGTGAACTAGAAGGCACACAGGCTAGTGAGGATCATTTTTCACTAGGTGATCCCCCAAGATAGGGTAGAAAAATGAGAAACACACTAGGTCTAGTGAGGACCATTTTTCACTAGGTGTGTACCCATAACCATACCAACAGTTATAATCCTTGATAACCTTGATAAGGTGCTACAAAATGATCAAAATTTTATGCCAACGCTACACTAAATTCAATGACTATGAAGAAAGTGAAGAAAATAAAATGTTATTATCAATGTCAATGCACCACTAAGTTCAACCCTTGTGAAAAAGTGAAGAAAAATAATGCCAACATATGCCCCCACTTTAAAGGAATTGCAAAACACCATGTTGTGTGCAATTAATTTAAAGTAGAAAAATGATAAATTCCATATGAAAAAGGATCATAAGAGCTTATTTGGAAAGCCCTATGCCAATTATATGTTTCCAAATAAAGATGCATCATGATAAGGGGTTGCCCCAAAAATATAATGTGACAACCAAAATAGAAAGGAACACTGAGGGATCCATGGATCTAGCGTCATATTACATATTTTCTACAATGATATAATAGAGCTTGGAATTGACATCATTCCCCAAATACTCATGGAATAATAAACACAATGGAGGAATAACACATATAGAGAGAAGACAAAGAAACTTTTGAGTCAACATGAAAGAGACCTAAATGTCTCAATGCCTTGCATCGTCCCCAAAAGTAAAACACAAGATAAAAAGGAAAGAAAAAATTGACAACATATATAAGAATGAAGATACAAATAGAAGAATTTTACAATAGGTTTTTTTCCTTTGTATCCTTGCACCAACGGAGCAACAAGGGTCATCCAAAGAAAATGCGTAAATATAAAGACACTCCAAGAAGCACAACACGTGAGATCACATCACATGCAAGAAAACACAAAGAACACATAAGGTAAACATAAAAGAGTATCGCACATGTGAGCTAACCTAAAGTAGGTTGTCGGCATCCCAATCTTGCTCATCAAATAAGGAAAACAACTAGCTAAAGGGACTACAACAAGAACTATACTAGGAGCATCTTTAGCTTCAACATGTGGTGGGTCACTCTCATTAGGAGGATCATCATAGTTACATCCATCTAAATTCATTTTCTTTGAAAATAAAATATTTAGCTCATTATGCACCTCCTCACTAATTTTAGCAATTTCCTCTTCATCATCTAAATTGATCACAATGGGAGGTTTTATGAAAATCGTAGTTGACTTTTCTTGTTTCACCTCTTATTTTGGTTCCATGTCTTGTTTTGGTGAAAGTTGTATGTCTTATTGAGTTTATTCCATAGGTGTTGGATTATCATGCATTGTTTTATTCTTTTCTTCCAATTGGTGAGCAATAGCATGACGTATACACCTACGCTCTTTAGAATTTTAGTTTCTTTTTGCATGATTTTCAATTTTTACTGGGTAGGAGTGGGTTTTTCAACCATTGGTTTTTTTTCTTCCCTTAAGTGAGAAGCTAGAGGAACCATCAGGGGATGGGAAACCACTGTCTCTTTAGGCTTATAAACTTGTCTTATCTTTGGTGGCACAAAATGGATCATTTTATTGTCTCTTGGTCTCTTATAGGAGATGGGTAGAGGGATTGTTATGCATTTACCTTGATTAATTCAAAGGGTCTTGGATTGAGGCATAGGTTCATCCATAATGGGCAGGGAAGGAGGAACAACCATGGACCTATCATTCTTAGGAATATTGCTAAGAGATAACTTTGTTATGCATGTTGCCTTAAACTTTTGGTATGACTTGAAAAAAAAATCTTCACAAGGCTTTATAGGTTCCATAGGTTGAGGCCAAAATAAATCCAATGAAAAATTCCCACGCAAAGACAAATGATTAAACCCACTATGATGCACTATAAATATCTCATTTTTAAAGGGGACATTTATGCACTTATGAATAACTAATGGCATGAAATTCATGGAGCATAGCCATGGATAGCCTAGCTTCACATAAAATTGGTTTGAAAATGGGATGATGGAGAATGAAACATCTAATTTCTTTGGTCCAACCTTAAGAGGAAGGGTGATTGAACCAATCGTAGGATGAGAAATACCATCATGAGTTTTTTCCATGCTTTTGATCATTCATAAGAATCTTGATAAAGCTCTTGCACAAATAGGAACTCCTTAGTGATCACATTCTCTACACATGTGGGATCAATGAGTATTTCGTACAGGTTTTTCATTGATACGGTTGACAATGTAGAGAGGACCATCAGGTGCATGTCTAGGTGTGTCACTATGGGTGAAGGTAATGTCAGGTAACACAATGTTTGGCCCTTATGAGGTTGAACATCTATTAGACAAACCATGCAATCTGCTTCCTTCTCTTCATTATTTTGATCATTTATGTCATCACCCATATCATTATTCTTATGAACATTCATCTCATCATTCTTAACATCACAAGCTTGCACAAAGTTGGATGAATGGTTGGGTATTGGATTGGTAAAAATTTGCAAGTTTTGATTGGTGGGGCAATAGATTTATTCCCTTGGTCATTAACACCACCCAACTAGATGTGATTAGAATCAATGAGGTCTCAAACTTAACATTTAAAATTCATACATCGATCTATATCATTTCAATTTGTGTAATGATATTGACAAAAGGCATTTGGATTTTTGGAGGTAAAGGTTTAGTTATGTCCATAGGTGGTGCAAGGGCACCCAAGTTTTCATGCCTCCAAGAGGGGTCAAAATTTAATATTTTCTTTTTTTGGGTTATTTTCATGTAATAAAGTCTTCAAGGACCATTTCATGTCTGTTTGAGTCGATTTTGAGTCATTAGGGGTGAGTTAGTGTGTAGATGCAAAATATTGTCAAGTTGCACAAATGTTGTCAATGCAACTTTTGCACTTTTTGTCACAACAAGGCATAATGATGTTTCGTTAAGTTTGTAATTTTAAAATTAGTTGGGAACCATTGGAAAATGGTTGGAAAAGGTTTAAAAGACCTTGTGTTGTCAAGGGAAAGGTTGGTTGTTGAATTTATTGAAGTTTGGAGCAATAAAAATTATGTTTTATGCATTTTTGAACGTTATTTTTCTGCTACAATTACTTGTATGGATCTGTACGATCCAATAATGCACTAAAACTGATTTGGATTGGTAAAGCAATGAATCTACTTTCTATTGGAATTGGTTTTATGTGATTTCATTTTTATTTGAGAAAGTTGTGTGAATTTTACTCTAGACTGGTCGAAACCTTAGTTAGGGTAAGCAATGAGTAGATAAAATGTAAATAACTCCATTCCGCCTAGTGAAAACTCCTAGAACTTGGTGGAATGGATGAAGTATATGTGTTCTTTGATTTTCATAGGTTTCAGATGCAAGAGATGGGATTTGCACGTGTGGATGACCATTAAGGAGGCTGATATCTTCATGTATCAGCCATAGAAGCCCTAGTGAGGGGAACAAACCTAACAAACCTGTTATTTGCAATTGGGAAGTGATCCATGCATTGGAAGCAATTGTTTTAGGCATTGTAGAATGTGATTGAAGATTTGGAGTGGAGATATAGAGCCTAGGATCCAAAAACCCTACTGCTACCAAACCTATTCCTACCATTAGGCCTAATTTGAGCAAGGACACTTAGAATTTGGAGCCTTCCGTACAAAGTGACCCCACCTAAATTTTGGATATGTTGAAAAATTGATAGAAACAAGGTTGGATTGAGACAGTCACAGTCTCAATGCTCTGGGTCTCAAATTGAATAACCCTTGGTGCTTCGCTCCACCATTCAACCTATAGGTCCTAAAGGCACTTAGGCACCCCTGGTCACTTGCCAACCCTGCTATCAAATTCAATTTGCTGCTGCTAAATAGTTCTTGGTGCTTATTTTCCAGTTTGTTGTCACCAATGAGTTCTTGGTGCTTTTCCTCATACACTCAATCTAGCCCTTAGTTCTTATAAAGACTAGTAAACTTCTAAATCCTCCTAACAATGTTGCAGGGGTGTGCATAGGACTTCTTGGCTTCAAAATGGTCTAGGAATGGTCCTTACCCAAGCTCAACTCTCCTTTCTTCTATCGCTACCACCATACCCTAGGTTAGGGTTTTAGGAGGGCTACTAGGATTAGGCCTTCTCACACAAGAAAAATGTTCATCACTCCTATCCTTCACCTTATCAGGCCAATCTTGTTTCAGTCACCCTTGCTCAAATTTGGAGCACTAATAGATTTTTAGGGTCTTGGACTATTTTCTGACCGTACATGGGATGTACCCTATTCTTCCAAGAACTAGGGTTTTCCTTAAGATTTCCTTGGATTGTTTGCACTTTCTAGCCTCCTAAAGACCAAACAAAGATTCTGCCTCCTTGTCAACCTAGGTGAGGGCTCCTGCAATCACTGCATACATTGCATCAACAAATATTTATCACCCCTACCATGTTAGGTCTGATTTCCAACCATCTTTTCCAAACCAGGCTTCATAAGCTCGCCTAGGAAAAGATTATATCCATGCTTCCAGAACTTACCAAGGCATTTATATTTACAATATTTACAAAGATGGAGTCTAACTTAGTTTCCACTACTCCCATACTTCCTGGTACGTGTAGGAAACAAGTTAAAACTCCATATTTCTAGACTTTACGAGTCCAAACAACAAAACAAAATGAAACAGTATTTACACAAAAGAAAGCAACGATGAAGAAACTAACACAAATGCCACAAGAAATGTTTTAGCAAATTTTGAAGTGTTGTTTTTAAATCTATTTGTTTTGTTGTGAAAGGTCTCAAATACCATTTGGATTTGGTTATGGACCTTTTTAGTGCTTAGGTGAAACAAGTTAAAACTTCATATTTCTGGACTTTACCAGTCCAAACAGCAAAACAAAATGAAACAGTATTTACACAAAAGAAAGCAACGATGAAGAAACTAACAAAATGCCACAAGAAATGTTTTAAAAAGGCTTCACTACATATCATACAACTCAACAAAAACTTTATTTAATCCATTCCTTGCAGCTGTCACGCAAGAACAGAAAAATTAATATTTTTCCAACAAAAATCACTATTTTTTTTTTATTCACATGAAAAAACTGCCAACTCAAAAAGCATTCCACCGCCTTCAAAAGTTGAACATCCACCTTCCCCACGCAAGGAATCAGTTAGGCTGAATTTACCGAGCCTCCAAATGGCAAAAATCAACGCTGTTTGAAAACACAGTGTGTTTTCCAATTTCTGCCTAAAACTTAGGGAACAGCGAAAAAATGATTCCTAGCTTATTCAAAATTTATCCTAAGCACCAAAAAAAGGTCCTCAACACATCCTAAAAGGTATTTGAGACCTTTCACAACAAAGACAAATAGATTTAAAAAGAATACTTCAAAATTTGCTTGTATTTTGGTAGGTGCTCCTGCACCATTCTCCCCCTCTCAGCACAAAGACTAAGAACTGGAAAGAGGGATCATTTTCAGGTCAATTCCAAGCTTCTTGAATTGATCTTCTTGTACCCATGTAGCCTCTGAGTCAGGCTTGCTCTTCCACTTGATAAGGTGCTCCATGTATACCTTATTCCTTGTTGACTTTTTCACCCTGGACTCTAAGATCTACTCTGCCTCAAGCTGTCTTGATTTGGTAGGGGTACATTACTGATGTCCTTGAAGACCTCATGACTGTTCTGAACCTCATCTCTGACTGTGCCCTTATATTTGATCAAATCAGCAATGTTGAACACCGGAGATATGCCCAAATCTGATGGTAACTCCACCTTGTAAGCATTCTTGCCATACTTGGCCAACACCTTGCATGGTCCTACTCTCTTCATTTGCAACTTGGTGGACATCCCCTTCTGCAATCTGGATTTGTTGAGGTGAACCATCACATAATCACCCACTTGAAACTGCACATCTCTCCTTGACTCATCAACTTTATCTTTCAACTTTTGTGTTGCTGCTGTAATTGTCTTCTTAACCTGCTCATGAATCTCCTTCATGGTCTGAGTGAAATCTTCTACATGTCCACTCCTATTCTCCATTGTTCCAAGGTCTCTGAGCTCACAAATTCCTCTTGGGTGCATCCCATACACAACTTCAAATGGACTTTTTCCTGTAGTTCTATTCACACTATCATTATATGCATATTAGCTTGGGAAATCACCATATCCCAGGTCTGTCCATATTCCTTTGTCAAGCACCTCAATAGGTTACCTAACACTCTGTTAACCACCTCTGTTTGACCATCGGTCTGAGGATGGTATGCTGATCCAAATGACAAATTTGTTCCCAATCTGCTCCATAGTGTTTTCCAAAAATGGCTCATGAATTTCACATCCCTGTCTGAACAATGCTCAATGGCAAATCCATGGATTCTTACAACTTCCCTGAAAAATAGATGGGCAATATAACTTGCATCATGTGTAGTCTTGCAAGGAATAAAGTGACTCATCTTGCTAAATCTGTCCACAACTACAAAAACACTGTCAAAACTAGTTTTAGTCTTGGGAAGACCCACCACAAAATCCATGCTCACACACTCCCATGGTCTGTTAGGAATAGGCAGGGGCTGATACAAACCAAGCATTGCTAGCTCCCCCTTTGGCTTTCATGCAAACAACACACTGTTCTACATACTTCCTAACATCTCTTGCCAACCTAGGCCAGTAATAAAATCTTTGTACCAGCTCTAAAGTTTTATTGATTCCAAAGTGTCCACTAAGACTGCCATTGTGTTTCTCTTGGATCAGATTTTCCCTCATTGATCCTCTTGGGACACATAACAGATTGCCCTTGAATAACAATCCATTTTGCAATGTATACTCAGCATACTGACTATGAAAATGATTTGCAAAATCTGAACATACCTTGTAGGCTTCTGAGAAATCTTCATCCTCACCATAGAGATCTTTAAAACTCTCTAATCCAATGCTTTTCAGCTGTATCTCTTGGACTGTCAACATCCTCCTGCTTAATGCATCTGCCACTTTGTTTTGCTGTCCCTTCTTGTGCTTAATGGTAAATGTAAAGGCTTGAATGTACTCCATCCATTTCAAGTGTCTATTGCTTAACTTCTCTTGGGTATTGATATAACTGAGTGCCTGGTTATCTGTGAAAACCACAAACTCTTTGGGCAACAAATAATGCCTCCATTTCCTAAGGGACTGCACTAAAGCATAAAGTTCCAGATCATAGGTGGAGTATTTTTGTTTGGCTTCATTGAGTTTTTCACTAAAGAAGGTTTCAGGCCTACCTTCTTGGCTAAGGACACCTCCTACTGCTACTCCACTTGCATCACACTCAACTGTAAACAATTTATCAAAACTAGGCAATAACAGGATAGGTTGTGTTGCTACTTCTTGTTTCAGCTTTTCAAACCCTTTATCAGCCTCTAAAGTCCACTTAAACTTTGTTTTCTGACCACCCTTGATTGTATCTAACACTGGTGCACATATACCACTAAAATTCCTTATAAACTTCCTATAAAACTGAGCCAAACCATGAAAACTTCTTACCTCAGTTGTTGTGGTTGGTGTAGGCCAGTTTAGGATGGCTTCCACCTTACTTGGATCCATCTTCAGCATTCCTTGGGATACCACAAAGCCTAGATACACAAGCTCTTGTTTGAAGAACTCACATTTCTCAAGATTGATTGCCAACTGTTCTTCTTGCAACCTTTTGAGTACCATCTCTACATGCTTCAAATGTTCTTTTGCTGTCTTACTGAAAATCAGTATGTCATCCAAGTAGACTACCACAAAAATCCTGTGAAATCCTTAAGCTACACCTCATTCATTAGTCATGAATGTGCTAGGGGAATTTGAGAGGCCAAATGGCATCACTTTCCACTCCTTACAAACCATCATTTGTCTTAAAGTTGTCTTCCATTCATCCCCCCTCCTTAATTCTAATTTGGTGATAATGCGGCTCTTAAGATCTAGCAGTGTAAAATTTTTTTGCACCTCCAAGGCAATCCATTAAATCTCAATTCTAGGTATTGGGAATCTATACCTAATGGTGATCCTATTAATTGCTCTAGAATCAGTATAAAGTCTCCATTTACCTCCTTTTTTTGTTGCCAAAACAACTAGGACTGCACATGGGCTGATGCTCTTTTGAATTGGGCCTTGATTTAGCAATTCTTCCACTTGTCTTGCCACCTCTTGGTTCTGCTCTGGGGTCAGTTTGTATGCTGCTTTGTTAGGCAATGAGGCTCCAGGTATGAATTCAATTTGATGACTTATTGCTCTCTTGGGTGGTAGAGTTGCTGGTGTTCCATCACTCACTATGCTCTTGTATTTGTCTAGCAAGTTCTGGACTGCTGCTGGTAACACTGTCCTTTCAGCCTTTTCCTCTTCTTTGGGCTGCATCATGATCACATACCCTTCATTCCCTTGGTGTAGATCCTTGATGAACTCCTTACCACTGCTCAACATGATGTTAGGAACCTTGGACTGCCCTTCATCATCCTCAATCAATGATTGCAGCTTGAAGGTTTTTCCATCCTTCTTGAATTCTATGGTGTTCTCCTTTCCATGATATACAACACCTCTATCATATTGCCATGGCCTTCCAAGAAGAAGATGGCATGCATCCATGGGCAGTACATCACAAATCAGCTTGTCTTTGTAGCCTCGATTGGGGAATTCCATTGTAACTGCTCATTCACCAAAACACTACGCCCTTTATTGACCAGAAGTGCCTTTGTAGGGATTTTTATGAGGTACCTTTGCAATTTTAGCAGATTCTTGCCTCCTCGGAGATGATGTTGTCCATAGAACCCGAGGAATCTACAATGACCTTGCATACCTTTCCAATATCTTGCACCTTGCTCTAAACAAAGCTCTCCTTTGTAGGTTCTTCATGTGGGTTGGCAGCCGATGGGCTCTATTAAACATCAGATTTTCACGTACTTCTGATTCTATATGACTAATCTCAGGTGTCTTTACACTCATGGTGTCCTTTTGTGCATAAGCTACTCTTTTCTCATTGCTAGATGAAGCTTTCTCCAGGCACCTATAAGTTGGATGACCTAGCTGATTACAGTGATAGCACTTCATGGTGGCAAAGTAGGAGTTACTTCTACCTACTCCTCTTCCTCTGTTTGAACCCCCTTGAGGTCCTCTTCCTCTATTAAATCCTCCTCTTGATGATGTTTCACCTCCATGCTCAGTAAGCTTTGATTCACCTTGGTTTCTTTGTTCATTACCTCTTCCTTGGTAACCTCCACGCTATCCTCTTTGATCTCTACCTCTTCCTCTGCCCTTAGAGGACTGATCATGCTTCCTTTTATTCCTTTCTTCAATCTTAATAGCTAGCTGATAACATTGGTGGACTGTCTTGGGGCTGAGCAAAGCCATCTCTTCCTATATATTCCACTTCAAACCATTGAGGTATCTAGCCACTTTTAGGCTCTCATCTTCTGCCACATTTGATCTCAAACAAAGCTTCTGGAACTCTTCAGTGTAGGTGTTTACATCTTGGTCTTTTTGTCTTAAACTCTACCTCTTCTTGTGGAGTTGGATCTCATAGTCATCTGGCATATAGGCTTCTTTCACTTTAGCAACCATTCCTTTCCAGGTTGATATGGGCTGCTTGCCTTCTTTCTCCCTTTCATTCCAAACAAATTTCCACCATGTTAGAGCTAATCCTCTCAACCTTGATTTGAAATCTTCACCTTCTGTGCTTCTGTAACTCCATCACATTTGAAGTGATTCTCCATTCCATCTATCCAATCCATTACCAAATCAGGATCCATCTTTCCATGGAATAGTGGTACACCCTCAAGTCCTTTTCCACTCAGGGCTTTTAATGCCTTCAAGAAAGGCTCCTCCTCAAGAACTGGGTCAGGTTCAGGGACTTTTTCCTCCTCTACAACCTCTTCTTCCTTTGGCACTATTCCTTCCAGCCTTGCATTGCTCAATGCCTTCTCCAATTGCTTAATTCTTTCTTTCAGGGACTTGTTGTCCTCTTCTTGCTCTTCAACCCTCTTGGCTAACTATGCATTTGTCACCATCTTGGGTGGTTCACTTGATTCAACTTCCTCTAACATATAAGTTGCTTTCCCAAATATTTCACTGCTCTGATACCAATCTGATAGAAACAAGGTTGGATTGAGACAGTCACAGTCTCAATGCTCTGGGTCTCAAACTAAATAACCCTTGGTGCTTCACTCCACCATTCAACCTATAGGTCCTAAAGGCACTTAGGCACCCCTGGTCACTTGCCAACCCTGCTATCAAATTCAATTTGCTGCTGCTAAATAGTTCTTGGTGCTTATTTTCCAGTTTGTTGTCACCAATGAGTTCTTGGTGCTTTTCCTCATACACTCAATCTAGCCCTTAGTTCTTATAAAGACTAGTAAACTTCTAAATCCTCCTAACAATGTTGCAGGGGTGTGCATAGGACTTCTTGGCTTCAAAAAAGTCTAGGAATGGTCCTTACCCAAGCTCAACTCTCCTTTCTTCTATCACTACCACCATACCCTAGGTTAGGGTTTTAGGAGGGCTACTAGGATTAGGCCTTCTCACACAAGAAAAATGTTCATCACTCCTCTCCTTCACCTTATCAGGCCAATCTTGTTTCAGTCACCCTTGCTCAAATTTGGAGCACTAACAGATTTTCAGGGTCTTGGACTGTTTTCTGGCCGTACATGGGATGTACCCTATTCTTGCAAGAACTAGGGTTTTTCCTTAAGCTTTCCTTGGACTGTTTTCACTTTCTAGCCTCCTGAAGACCAAACAAAGATTCTGCCTCCTTGTCAACCTTGGTGAGGGCTCCTGCAATCACTGCATACGTTGCATCAACAAATATTTATCACCCTTGCCATGTTAGGTCTGATTTCCAACCATCTTTTCCAAACCCGGCTTCATAAGCTCGCCTAGGAAAAGATTATATCCATGCTTCCAGAACTTACCAAGGCATTTATATTTATAATATTTACAAAGATGGAGTCTAACTTAGTTTCCACTGCTCCCATACTTCTTGGTACGGGCAGGAAACAAGTTAAAACTCCATATTTATGGACTTTACTAGTCCAAACAACAAAACAAAAAGAAACAGTATTTACACAAAAGAAAGCAATGATGAAGAAACTAACACCAATGCCACAAGAAATGTTTTAAAAAGGCTTCACTATATATCATACAACTCAACAAAAACTTTATTTAATCCATTCCTTGCATCTGTCATGCAAGAACAGAAAAATCAGTATTTTTCCAACAAAAATCACTGTTTTCTTTTATTCACATGAAAACTGCCAACACAAAAAGCATTCCACTGCCTTCAAAAGTCAAACATCCACCTTCCCCACACAAGGAATCAGTTAGGCTGAATTTACCGAGCCTCCAAATGGCAAAAATCAACGCTGTTTGAAAACACAGTGTGTTTTCCAATTTCTGCCTAAAACTTAGGAAACCACCAAAAAACGATTCCTAGCTTATTCAAATTTCACCTAAGCACTAAAAAGGTTCACAACCACAATCCAAATGGTATTTGAGACCTTGCACAACAAAAACAAAGAGATTTAAAAACAATACATCAAAATTTGCTTGTATTTTGGTAGGTGCTCTGCACCAAAAAATGCAAAAGGTATCTAGAAATGTGCTCACATTTTGAATCCGTGTCTTCCCTATAAGTCATGTCACGAAAACCATGTTTGAAAGGCTACAAGAGGGAATGAGGTTTGTGAAGCAAAACCATCATTTGATGTTTGAGGACTTGAAAGAGTGATTTTTACGATATTGTTTTGAGTTTGACTACCCTACTCTACATCAAATTGGTATTATCGAGTGTAGGTTTGATCTAAATATGGAAAAGGTTGAAGAGAAGAAGAAACAAAATTCCTCCAAAAGGGAATCCATTGGCTAGAGAGATGAATGAAATGAAGGAGAAGCATGCAAGAGAGATGATACAAATGAAGGAGGTTCAAGAAGCCCTTCAAACAAGGCTTGTTGTAGTGGAAACAAGTGAGAAGAGAGGAATGGTCACAGGATACTTGAGTGACCAAGAAGAAGAAGAAAGGGAAGATGAAAGTTTCCAAACAGGGTCTAAGGAAGAGATAGATCCTGATGACTTAAGGATGGAAAAGCTATTGAAGGAAGTGAAGAGAGAAGGTCCTAAGATCAAGATGGATTTACCCATGTATGGAGGAAAATTGGATAGTGAAGAACTCCTTGATTGGATAGGAGCATTGGATAACTACTTTGATTATGAAGATGTGTCAGAGGAGCAAAGGGTGAAGTTGGCCAAGAAAAAGTTGAAGGGCCATGCCTTGCTTTGGTGGGATTATTTACAAGATGAAAGGAGAAAGAAGGGGAAGTCTAAAATCACCTCTTGGGATAGGATGGTTGCTAAAATCAAAGGAAAATTCCTTCCCGGTGACTACACTATTTAGTTGTTCAAGAGGCTTCAAAACCTTAAGCAAAAAGAGATGGATGTGCACACCTATATAGAGGAGTTCTAAAAATTGAGCATAAGGGTAGTCCATGTAGAAGGTGATGTGGAAAAAGTGGCAAGATACATCAATGGGTTGAGGTATAACCTTCAAGATGAATTAAGCCTCACCAATCCAAGAATGGTAGAGGAGTGTTACCAACTGGCCATCAAGGCTAAAGATAAGTTGAAGAGAAGGAAAGAAAAGTAAAGCAAGGGTAGAGGCAGAAATTCTAGAGGAAGAGGGAGGTTTGTTGGTAGGGGCAGTCCCAAAGATCACAAGGAGAATCAAGCAACAATCAAGAACAAAGTTCAAACTTAAGGGACAGCTTTAGAGGAAGGAAACCCAACAATAGGGGCAGATTTGGAGGCCAAATAGGAGGATCAAGTGGATTTACATACAAATTTTATAAGTGCAATAAATTTATAGGCCATCAAGCATGGCAATGCACTAAAAATCAGTCCACTACTTCATTTGGAGGAGAAAGAAGAAATCAGTTTGTGCAAGGAGAGGAAAATGAGAGTGTGAATTCTCCATCACATAATGTTGATCTAGAATTTGGTGAGTTTCTCATGGTAAGGACTTTGATAAAAGTGCCAATGGAAAAGGAGCTTCCACAAAGAAAGTCTCTTTTCATAACTACATGTAAGTGCCTAGGTAAATGTTGCAAATTAGTGATTGATTCCAGTAGTACAGATAATTTGGTTTCAGTTGAGATGGTTGAAAAGCTTAAGTTGAAAAGAATCCCTCATACCACTCCATATATAGTTTCTTGGCTTAACAAAGGGAAACAAGTAGATGTAAATGAAAAAATTTGGGTTGATTTTCATATAAGGGGATACAAGGATAAGGTTTTGTGTGATATAATACCAATGGATGTGTGTCATTTACTTTTGGGAAGGCCTTGGTAGTATGATAGGATGGCTATCCATGATGGGAGGAAGAATACATATGCCATAGAAAAGGATGGGGTTTCTTACACCCTCACACCATTAAAGGATGAAAACCTAGATTCGCAAGTAGGGCCTAGTGTGATGTTGGTCAATGAAAAGGAGTTCTTAAAGACCTTGGAAGAGGAGAATGTGGGATTTGTTATCATAGTAAGGCCTAAATCTGTCATGGCAACAGAAAATAAATAGGAGTTACCCTTGGAGGTGAAAACATTGTTGAAGAAGTATGAGGAAATAGTGGTGGATGAGATTCCCAACACCTTGCCACCTATGAGGGACATAAGCCGCCATATTTATTTCATTCCAGGGCTAGTTTTCCCAACAAAGTTTCTTACAAAATGATTCCATAGAAAAATGAGGAAATTAAGGGGCAAGTGCAAGAATTACTTGACAAAGGGTTGATTAGGGAGAGTTTGAGTCCTTGTGCGGTTCCCACAATCCTAGCACCAAAGAAAGGTGGTGAGTGGAGGATGTGCACTAATTCAAGGACCATCAATAATATTACAATAAGGTATAGATTCCCTATTCCAAGAATTGAAAACCTAATGGATTGTTTGGGTGGTGCATGCTACTTTTCCAAGATTGATCTCAAGAGTGGCTATCATCAAATCAAAATCAGACCTAGCGATGAATGGAAAACAACCTTCAAGAAAAATGAAGGGTTGTATGAATGGATGGTAATTCCTTTTGGTTTTTCAAATTTCCCTAGTACTTTCATGTGCTTGATGAATGAGGTGCTTAAACCTTTCATTGGTAAGTTTGTGGTAGTGTATCTTGATGATATTCTTATTTTTAGAAAAAGTAAAGAGGAACATTTGCAGCATTTAGATTTGGTTTTGAGAAGATTACATGAAGAAAAGTTAATGATAAACTTATAGTGTGAGTTCTTAAAAAATAGAGTTTGTTTACCTTGGATTTTTGGTCACCAATGGCACTTTGAATATGGATCCAAGGTTGAGGCTATCCTAAGCTGGCCTACACCAAAATCAGTGGCTAAGGTAAGGATTTTCCATGGTTTGTCTAGTTTTTACAGAAAATTCGTAAGAGGTTTTAGTCATGTGTGTGCTCCTATGATTGATACAATAAAGGGTGATAAAAGAAAGAGGTTTGTTTGGTCTAAAGAGGCTGATAGGAGTTTTGAATACTTGAAAGAGAAAGTTGCTAAGTAGCCCATATTGAATTTTCCTAGTTTTGATAAGGTCTTTACCATTGAATGTGATGCAAGTAGCCATGCTATAGGTGTTGTCCTAAGTCAAGAAAACAGACCTATTGCCTTTTTCAGTGAAAAATTGAATGAAGCTAAGAAAAATTATTCTTCATATGATCTTGAGTTGTATGCAATGGTGCAAGCATTAAAGAAATGGAGACATTATTTGCTTCCTAAGGAGCTTATAGTGTACACTGACAATCATGCTCTCCAATTTTTGAATAGTCAAGATAAACTCAGTAGTAGGCATGTGAAATAGGTTGAATTTTTGCAAGGCTTTACTTTCACCATTAAGCACAAAAAGGGGCAATCTAAAAAAGTGTCAAATGCATTGAGTAGAAGAGCTCTCATGGTGTAGGAAATTCAATTGAAGAGCATAGGAGTGGATTCTTTGAAAGGTATGTACATTGATGATGCAAATTTTAAAGACATTTATGCAAGTTGTAGGGGGGCTTGTAGCAACAATAATGAAAAGTGGCTTGAGTTTTTGATCCAAGATGATCTATTGTTCAAATGAGCACAATTATGCATTCCTAAATGTTTGATAAGGGATAATTTAATTAAATCAAAGCATAGTGGCAGCCTTGCATGTCACTTTGGTTTGGATAATATCTTGGAGCAGTTGAAGAGGCACTACTACTGGCCAAGAATGCAAGCTAATGTGAGAAAAATTTTGGATAAGTGTACTATTTTTCAGATGGCTAAAGGGTCTAGCACTAATGCAAGGTTATATAAACCTCTTCCAATCCCTAATAGGCGTTGGGAATCAATAAGCATGGATTTTGTGATGGGGTTCCCTAGAACTCCAAGAGGTTTTGATTCAATGTATGTTGTTGTGGACAGGTTTTCAAAAATGCCACACTTTATACCTTGTAAGAGCAATACTGATGGTTCATACATTGCAGGACTCTTCTTCAAAGAGGTGGTAAGAATCCATGGTTTACCTCTTAGCACTGTTTCAGATAGGGATAGCAAATTTGTTGGTCACATTTGGAGAACTTTATGGAAGAAACTTCGCACAAATTTGAGTTTAAGTTTTTCCTATCACCCTCAAACTGATGGGAAAACTTAGGTGGTGAATAGAAGCCTTGGAAACCTCCTAAGATTCCTAACAAAATAGCATTCAACACAATGGGATTTAGTTTTTCCTCAAGTTGAGTTTGCATACAATGATTCGGTGAATTGAAGTGTAGGAAAGAGTCCTTTTGAGATTGTTTATGGTATGCAGCCCAAGGGTGTGTTTCAATTGAGAGATGTTAGTGGGATGGAGAGGAGTGTTGAAGGTGAACAATTTTTTGTGGCAATGCAAGAATTCCACCAACAGGTTAAGGAAAATATTCAAAAGAATGTTGAGAAGTACAAGCACACTGCTGATCAAAAGAGGAGAGACGTTCATTATAAGGTTGGAGACTTAGTTTTGGCACATTTGGGGAAGAAAATTTTTCCTAAAGGGTAGTACTCTAAACTGCAAATGAAGAAGATAGGGCCATGCAAAGTGGTGCACAATTTTGGAGAGAATGCATATGAAATTGAACTTCCACCTGGAGTTGCCATTTCTCCTATTTTTAATGCTTCTCATCTTTACCCTTATAAAGGGGATGTTGTTTCAAGTGATCATGCAGGTTCATTAGTGCAAGATGAATATTGGATGAGGGATCTTCCACCAAGCCAACCCTTGGAGTTGGAATGCATTTTGGACAAGGAGCTTAAGAAGAGAAGGAGAAAGGTCTACTATCAATACTTGGTCAAATGGCTAGGTCTTCCTATGGAGGATGCAACTTGGATGACTAAGGATGATATTTTCAAACTTGGATGACTAAGGATGATATTTTCAAACATGGATGCATGATTGCAGGTCTGTCCTCAAGTGGGCCTTGAGTTTTCTTTGCCCCAGGAGTATGGTGCAAGGGCACCCAGGTTTTCATGCCTCCAAGAGGGATCAAAAGTTAATATTTTCTTTTTTTTGGGTTATTTGCATGTAATAAGGTCTTCAAGACCATTTCATGTATTTTTAGGTTGATTTTGAGTCATTAGGGGTGAGTTAGTGTGTAGATGAAAATATTGTCAAGTTGCACAAATGTTATCAATGCAACTTTTGCACTTTTTGTCACAACAGGGCATAATGATGTTTAGTTGAGTTTGTAATTTGAAAATTAGATGGGAACCATTGGGAAATGGTTGGAAAATGTTTAAAAGACCTTTTGTGGTCGAGGGAAAGGTTGGTTGTTGAATTTTTTGAAGTTTGGAGCAATAAATTTTTTATTTTCTGCATTTTTGAATGCTATTTTGCTGCTATAGTGAATTGTACAGATCTGTATGATCCAGGAATGCACTAAAACATATTGGGACTAGTACAGTAGTGAATCTACTTTCTATTGGTGTTGGTTTCATGTGATTTTATTTTGATTTGAGCAAGTTGTGTGAATTTTACTCCAGGTTGGTCGAAACCCTAGTTAAGGTAACCAGTGGGTAGATAAAATGTAAATAACTCCATTCCACCTAGTGAAAATTCCTGAAACTTGGTGGAATGGATGAAGTAGATGTGTTCTTTGAGTTTCATAGGTTACAGATGTAGGAGATGCGATTTTCACGTGTGGAGGACCATTAAGGAGGCTAATATCTTCATGTATCAAGCATAGAAGCCCTAGTGAGGGGAACAAACTTGTTATTTGCAATTAGGAAGTGATCCATGAATTGGAAGCAATTGTTTTAGGCCCTATAGAATGTGATTGAAGCATTGGAGTGGAGATATAGAGTCTAGGATTCAAAACCCTGCTGCTACCAAACCTATTCATGCCATTAGGCCTAATTTGAGTGAGGACAGTCAGAATTTGGAGCCTTCTGTACAAAGTGACTCCACCTGAATTTTGGATATGTTGAAAAATGGCCAAAAAGGTATCTAGAAATGTGCTCACATTTTTTATTTCATTTCTTCCTTGTAAGTTATGTCTAAAAACCCATGTTTGAAAGGCTATAAGAGGGAATAAGGGTTTGTGAAGCAAAACCCATCATTTGATGTTTGAGGACTTGAAAGAGTGATTGTCTAAGATTTTTTTGAGTTTGAATACCCCTGCTCTACATCAATAGGTTTTATAGGAGGCAATCAGATTAGGTTCTTACTCAAAATTTATAACATGATCGAATGGAGAGTATCAGGTAACTTGGTGAATTGCCTATCTTTTGGTCTAAATTGGTATGGAGTTGGACTTATGGCATAAAGTTGAGGTTCAATGTGGTTGGTTGTTTGAGGTGTATGAAATTTGATAAAAAAAATATATTTTGCTTCTTGAATGGTTGATAGTTGTTTTGGGGTACGCATTCAAATTTCTTAGTATAGGCCAATTAAGATGCCTCTTCATACTAACTAATCAAATTCTAATAGTCACAAAGATCCATACACAAATTTATGAAAGATGGAAATTTCAATAATAAGATTCTATCCCTTATGTCATTTTTAAAGTTTTCAATGAACACTCTTTGGATATCTGCATCAAGAATATTTTGATTGATTTTTGATAAAAGCAACTGATAGTGGCTTATGAAATCTATGACCTTTTCTCCTATCTTTTGTTTACATCACATTAAATCAGTTATGTTAAACTTAGGACCAATGGTTACTTGGAAATGATTGAGAAAAACATCAACAAGCTCATTAAATGAGTGAATTGAATTATTCGGAAATGAACAAAACCATTCCAAAGCCATGTCTTTCAATGACCTAGGAAAGAGTTTAGCCAAGATCTTATCCTCAAAAATTAAGTCACTACGCAAGGTTGTAGATGCCGATATATGATTTCTAGCATCCCCTTTACCATTGTACTTGTCAAATCGAGCTATCTCTATGTTTTGTGGAATTTTTTATTTCAATATTTCAAATGACAATGGGCTCCTTTTGACATATTGTGATGGTTTTCCATTTTGGTTTTGGTTCAAAGTTGATATTTGTTGTTGAAGTAAGGTTACCTTTTCCAAAATTTGGTTAATGATGGAATCATTGGTTGGCATGTTTTGGGAATGTGGTGAATATGGTGGAATTGTGTATGTTCTTGGTAGGCTACTATGTTGCAATTTTTTGAGTGGGGATGAAACTTGAGTGGTGACATGTGAATATCCAAAACCTTAAGGATTTCTAGTGGAGAGACCTATTATTGGAGTTATACTAATGCTTTGTTGTGTTGTTGAAGCAACAATTGGATTTTTGTATGTAAGAATATAGGCTATAGTTGTAGGGAGGGAAACTTGATTTCATCCTCGACTTTGAGTGTATCCTAAATCTTGAGTGCAACTAGCCATTGTAGGCACACTATCATCAACTATATGGGTTAGGCTACATAAAACCTCTAATCCATGATCATCATTAATTAGTTTCCTCATGTTGTCAATTATAGGAACTATTGTACCAACGAAGTATACAGTACTCACAAAGTCTTAAAGTTTTTCTAAGTCCTTGTCTAGTTTTTTTTAGTATTTCTTCAAGAACATGGGCATCCATAGTCTCATCATCTATAAATATAGGTGTTTTTAAGGTTGTCATTGGCATGGTAACATAAAGAATAGAGTCCAAAATGGGTTGAGTATTTACAACACTTGTCATGAAAGAATTAGAAGACTCATAATCTACAATGGATATGAAACCAACATGGGATGCCATAAGTCTAGAGCTACGTCTCACTGAAGTATTGACAATAGGACACTAGGTTATGAAACTCATACAAGTTTCAAAACACTAAGTGTACCCAATATAAAAATAAAACTATTAAATAAGCACAGGAAACA
>VDFB02256348.1:0-23925 GCA_007258455.2 Sequoia sempervirens | reverse complement strand
CCTCACATCTGATCATGATGGGTCATAGTGCCTTAAAATGAAAAGATTTATGCAGATGACTACTATGAAGGAAGTCGTCATAGATGTTACTGAAGAAGGTAATTCTTCTAACCACTATGGCGACTCTACAAATGGGTACCTTGAATATGAACTTGATGATGATAGAGGAGGAGACATCTACATCACTCTAGATGAGCCTATTTGTGTCATTTTTACACGAGGCCAACAAAACACTAATAAAAAAGGTACTCAAAATTCTCTAAATTTTTTGCTTACTAGGGCTAGTGCTACTTCTAAAGGTGAAAATATACTACACATAGTTGCAGAAGATTCTCTTAAATCATCAAATGTTTTATCTTTCAAAAAAATTTCAAGATCTTTTGATATTGTTGAGTTATGTAAAAAATATAAAGTACAAATCTCACAAGTAGAATATTATCAAATGAATCCTAAGGAATTGGATAGACTAATCAGGCATGTTAGCCCAAGTCAGTCTGAGTCTCATATGTGCTTAGATGAGAAAATGATTAGTTCACAAGATTCAACTACTAATGTAGCATCCAGTAGTAGAACGTCCTCATTATGCTCCATAGAGGACAAACCAAACCCTTTCTATGTGTCATTGTTTGTGAATGGGTTCAAGTTGAATAATTGTATCATTGAATTTGGTACTTCTGACAACATCATGCTTGCACAAACTGCTCAAGCTCTGGGATTAAATTTAACCAATACATTTGGAAAATGCTACTTAATGGAGTCTAAACAAGTCCCCTTGATTGGATAGGTTAAAGATGCACAAGTTGCTCTAGCAGCTCATCTGAATAAGAGACTCAAACTTACAATCCTGGTGGCTAACATTCCTGCTATCTATGGTATGCTCTTGAGTAGAAGTTTCTGTAAAGATCTAGGAGGTGAAATCTAGTTAGATTGGTCCCATGCTACCATACCTATTGAGAGTAAGAAAGTGCGCCTAGAACTTGAGGCTAAAGCTAAGATTACAGTGTTAAAATCAGAAGACCCCAAGGTGCAAATCTTATTTGAAGAATCTAAATTTGGGAATTACATGCTTTTCTATGATGGAGATAAAGAAGCTAACACTGTTGGTTTGGACTCAACATCTAAACTCTAGATGATAGAATTCGATGGAAGTTGTTCCAATTTTGGGTCAGGAGCAGGTGTGGTGCTGATTTTCCCTTTAGATGAAAATTTTCCATTTTCTTATACATTAGAATTCGTGAACACTAACAATACGAAAGAGTATGAAGCTTTGTTATTAGGGCTCTCTGAAGCAAGAAATATGGGTATTAAGATGCTTAGAGTCTTGGGAGATGTAGAGCTAATAGTCAACTAGGTTCTTCATTGTAAAAAATGAAAGGCTAAGACACTATAGGAACAAAGCATGGGATTCTATCGAGTGTTTTGATGCCTTTTCAATAAAAGCAATTCCCAGAGAAGTAAATTCTAGGGATGATTCATTAGCAGTATCTACTTCCTTATTACTCCCACATCCAGATTTCAAGAACAAATCTTACAGGGTTGAGATGACTTACAGACCCAGCGTTCCTGACAATGTTAACCATTGGAAATTGTTTGAAAATGATAAAAAAATTTAGGCCTTTTGGAAAATGTTGAGGTCTTCACTCAAACTTTCTTTGAAGGGAGTACTAGTGAGTGTAAATAATTTTTTCCTGATTACATCCGTAATTTGAAAGATGGAGTCATTTAGTTGAAGGATAATAAGATTCCTAAGGGATTGGTCTCTTTGGAGGACCTATTCAACTGACATGACAATTTTATCAAAAGAAAAATGACTGAATCAATCAATAATTCAAGGGAATTCGAAGTAGTGAATATTGGAGATCTTGACTCCCCTAAGCTGGTTTATATTGGGAAGTGTTGTTCTCCTAATGGAAGAGAAAAATTGATAGCTTTACTTATCAAGTACAAAGAGATTTTTTCTTGGTGTTATAATGACCTTAAAAACTTCATGGGCTAGAAATTTTAGCATCATATACCCTTAAAGGAAGGAATGGCTACTTTCAGACAAAAAAAAAGGAACTACAACCCTAAGGTCACTAATGTGATTTTTAGAGAGATTGAAAAGATGCTTAAGGCAAAAATAATCTACCCAATTCATCATTCTACTTGGGTAGCCAACATTGTCCTAGTTCACAAATTAGGCATCCTTGAAGGACAATTACCCACTTCCAATTATGGACCATATACTTCAGACGGTAGCTAGCTTAGAGATAATGTCAATGTTGGATGGTTTCTCTGACTATAATCAGATTAGCGTGGCAGGAGAAGATCAACATAAGACGACATTCACTACTCCTTGGGGAACCTTCACCTATAATAGGATGTCATTCAAACTCATTAATGCTGGGGAAACTTTCCAAAGGGCCATGGACTTATCTTTTGGAGATATTATAAATAAAATCATCGTCATCTACCTTGATGACTTAACTGTATTTTCTAAGAGGAGGGAGAACCATGTGAGAGATTTGGAACAAGTACTACAAAGGTGTAAAGAACACAAAATTTCCTTAAACCCTAAGAAGTCAGTGTTTGGAGTCACTGAGGGTAAGCTGTAGGCTCACATAGTATCCATGGAGGGGGTTAGAATAGATCCAAAATGAGTTAAAGCTATCCTTCAGTTGAGTCTTCCTTCTAGAAAAATCAAAGTTAAATCCTTTTTTGGTCAAGTTAATTTCCTAAGGAAATTTGTCCCAAATTTCTCAAAAATTACTAAACATATTGTAGAGATCATGAAGGAAAAGCAGGTTGTCAAGTGGAATGAAGCTGAAAAGAAAGCCTTCAAGGATATTAAGGAAGCTATTGCTTAGGCTCCTATTCTAGTCCACCCTGATTTCAAAAAGGACTAAATATCATTTACTGTTATGCTTTAGAGCACACCGTGTCTACTATCCTACTCCAGGATGATGAGCAAAATGTACAAGCACCTATCACCTTTATGAGTGTACTACTGAAAAAGCATGAGCTCAATTATTCCAAAATTGAGAAAAATGCATTTGCAATTGTTAAAGTGGTTAAACAATTTTGTTTCTATATATTACACTCACATTCAATTGTGTATATGCCAGATCCGTCTATCAAAAGTATCCTCACTCAACATGATATTGGCTGCAACAAAAGAGGAGGATGGATTGCAAAGGTGCAAGAATTTGACCTGGATCTCAAGCCTAAAAGACTAGTCCAAGGTAGAGGACTTTGCAAATTGACGGAAAAAGCTCAAGATAAGCAAGAAAAGGAAGAAGACCTTCCTCTAGTATTAACAGTTAGCCTTCAGGATGAATGGTTCTAAGACATAGCTTATTACCTTACATATGGAGAATATCCAAAGCACCTGTTAGGAAAGCAAAAGAGAAATATTAAGTTGACAGTGGCCAAGTATGTCATTTGGGAAGACACTTTATACAAAAGAGGATTGGATGGTGCATTCCTGAAATGCGTGGACAAAAGATAGCAAGAAAGGTTGTTGGAAATTTTTCGTAATGAGGCATGCAGGGGACATTTTTCCTCCATTGTAACTATGTTCAAAATACTAAGACATGGTTACTACTGGCTAGGTATGTTCAAGGATGCATACTATTGGGTGGAAAGATGTGAAAAGTATAAACTGTTCATGGGTAGACCTCAATTGGCAACACTTCTGCTTAGATCTATAGTGATTGATGGACCTTTCCAACAATGGGGTCTAGATTTCATAGGTCATATCAGTCCTCAATCGAGAAGGGGGCACACTCATATCCTCATAGTAATAGATTAATTTACTAAATGGGTTGAGGCAATCCCCGTGAAAAGAACAAATTCAAAGGTGGTCTATGACTTCATCAAGGAAAACATCCTAGTCAGGTTTAGAGTACCTCATAAGTTAGTCATCGATAATGCTACTAGTTTCTCCTCTAGTGAGATCTCCCTCTACTACTATGATTATGGAGTATTCTTGTCTCACTTGGCTATTTATTATCCTCAGGGAAATAGTCAAGTTGAATCTAGTAATAAGAACTTGGTCAACATCATCTAGAAATTGGTGGATGAGAATCAAAAGGATTGGCATAAGAAACTTTACAAAGCATTGTGGGTAGACAAAATGAACCCAAAGAAGGCCATAGGAATGACTCCTTTTGAGTTGGCGTATGGGGTAGGAAGTGTTTTTCCTCTACCATTGGAACTATTAGTATGGAAACTACAAACTATAATAGAAGATCAAGAGTTCCAAAATACTTTAGAAAAGAGGATTTTGTACCTAGCAAAGATTAAAGAACAATGTGATGAAATGGTGGATAAAATTACTATGCATCAAGCCAAATTCAAGAGGATTTTTTGATAAGAAGGAAAGCTTGAGAATATTTATGATTGGATACTTGGTGTTATTGTGGGACAAATGTAGGGAGCCGAAAGGTGCACATAAATTTTTTGATGCTCTTTGGACGGGTTCCTTCAAAATTACTAAGAAATGCGGACCAAACACTTTCTGCCTAGCCTACCTCAATAATATCCCTCTGCCCATTCCATACAATGGGAAAGATCTTAAGCTCTACCAAATATGATTGTCCTTCAAGGATTTCTTTGTACATAGTTATTTTAGGTTGTTTCTTTAGTTTTGGTGTGTTTCTTTTTGGTTCTGAGAGTTCTTTGTCCAAATAATGTTATGACTATATCACCCAATGGATAAAACACTTATCATGTAAATATTGCTTTTGGGTTCCTTTCTTCATCCTTGTTAGTCTTCGTCCCTAGTTAGAGCCAATTGTTACCGCACTTTTGGTCATCCCTCAAAATTCGTTTACTACCCAAATTTTTGGCTAAGTCTCATGCCGACAACCTTTTGGTTAGTTATTGTAACCTTGTCAGTCATCACTCAAGTTATTAAAACTCTTTCATTCCCTGTCATGGTGGTGTTCTTTAAAGCATGATCCTATTTTTGTGCAACAAAATTTGTCAAAGTTACATGAAATTTTGTAGGTCCCACTCTATTAATTGCCTGAGTTATTTTGGCATCTTTTAGAGTTTATGTAATGCTGGTGGTGTTTTACCAAGTTATCTCAACTCTTCCATTTTCCACCATGGAGATGATAGAGGTTTCAAAGATGTAGTGAACTGAGAGTTAAAGTGTGGGTCATTAGTTCTCAGATATCCTGTACTGGTGGTGTTTGCATCATCTATATCTAATGTAAATAAAATGAAACTTGAGCTAGTTGAGAAGAGCATAATTCAATTGCGATAATGGGAAAGATGGATGAAGGAGAGCGTGCTAGTGCAGACATTGATTCTCGAATCCTATAACTATTTAAGGTATTTCTTCCCTACCTAGTTTAGTAGCTATCTTAAATCTGTAGCCTAAATTCAAAAGATTCTTCAGCATTATCATCTATTTCAGTGCAATTTTATACAAACCCTAGTGCCTTGGCCACCATGAGGTACAAATTTCAGGGATACAAATACATTTCTAGGTTAACTTGCGCCATGCTTGAGATAGGGGATACTAAACTAGGGTAGCTGAATTGGTATAAATTTGATAAACCAAATCCACCACCCATCACACGATAAGTTGTCAATAGTGGATTAATTGAAGCAGCCGCATTCCCCATAACAGTGCAGTGCCCAGAATTGGTCCTCAAATGTATTAGGTACTATGATTCTCAGGAATGTGAGATTAGAATAGAGGATAACAGATTGGTGGTTAAAATTCAAAGAACCACCTTTGCTTCATGTTTGAGAATCCTTGAAAGGGAAATTTTTTCATCCCTAGATTTCACCAATTCTCAAATTGAGTTCTCTACTAAGAAGGGTTTCTACCATAATGAGATGGCGAAGAATTGGTTAGCAGAGACCAAGAGAGGAAAATCCTAGTTACCATGAAATTTGTACAAAAATCACTTCATGGAGGAAATATCAATTATCGTGATGCTATTGCACAGACTCGGGGGAAATGAAGATGCTCATGGTTTTCAAGATTGGATGTACTTTTTCATCCAAATTGTGCTTGAAGGACACCAATTTTTAGATTGGGCACAACTCATTAGTGACATAATGCATAGCCTACTTGTTTTATTTACAATTAAAAGAATTTTTACATATCCTCATATTTAATCTATGCCATTACAAGCACCTAACCTTGGCTAGGTTTGAGGCCAAGTGATATTCCCTGTGAGCAGGTACTAGTTTTCAATTACTTAGATAAACTATAGCTGGGTAAAAGTTTCCTTCACCACAAAAGGATATCTAACACTTTCACCATGACGATGACTCGGGAGTTACATGGGAAAATTAAAATGAGGCTTACTCCAGAAGCCATGCAGTTCATTCGTTTATATGGGAATCCCTTTATTTAGTTTCAAATGTTTTCTTACATAAGAATTGATAGTTTCTATGGCTTTCCTATGAAACTCCCCAAATACCCTGAGGATAAGATTTTAATGATCGAAGTTTACAAGAAGCTTGCTGATGTGAATAAGAGATGCTATTAGTGCATAATGGTAACTGTTCAGTTTCTTGTAGGTTTTGGTCCTTTCACTTGCAACTCTATGTCAGATGCTTTAAAGATTGAAAGGGAAATATCTAAGTATACTCTTCAATTTTATGATGAACACTTTCCCTTTGCTATAAAAGATTATGTGAAAAACAACCTGAAGCTAGGACCTAGTTTATTTCATCTTCTCGATAAAGTAGATTATTGGGCTAATTGTTTTGACAAACTTGAAGTGAGAAGGAGAAACTGGATGAGGTTGTCTTTAAGAAAAACAATCACTTATGGTCTAGACTAGGATATATAGGGCATTGAAGATGATGTATCCGATTTGGTGGATCCAATCTTTATAAATCTAATAGCTCATCGACCCATCACTGCTATGAATTGGAGTAACAAGGAAATTGAAACAATTGTAGCTAGGATTGAAGATGTCTTAAAAAGGACACAAGAATGGGTTGCTAAAAAGAAAAAAAATCAATCTCGCCCTTAGATGAGGTCACAGGATACTTAACCTATAAGAGGAAGTAACCAATCCCCTATGATTTTAGGGAATTTTGCATTAGCCTCATGCCAAATACCATCAAGAGCCCATGGTGATGGTGACGAGGAACCTATTCCAACAAACTCGTGGTGTAGAAATCCTTGATTTACCTCACCTAGATAAGGATAAAGAGGTTCATGAAGGAGAAGAAGATCTAAGAAACACTGAAATTAGTACTTCTTCCTCATCTTGTTGTTCATCACCTATTAGAGAGGTAAATGAGCCCCTGAGACCTAGGCATTCCCCACCTTCATCATAGGATATATAAACAGACACTCCAAAAAAGAGAACCTTGTTTGATTCTTCCAGTTCCAAGGCTACTACTGTTCCTACTACCCTTGTTTGGCTGGAAGATGCATTGTCAAAAAAGAGAAAGGAAATACAATTATACCTCCCAAAATAAGATATGGTGGGTCAACTACTTCAAAGGACTCCTAAGCCCAAGAATTTGAAGACTATGACTAGACTAATAGATGATGATGGTTCAGGGAATCTATGTCTGAAAGTTGCTCACCCCTGCACAAAAGGAAGTCACTGAGGTAACTGTAAGTGCTTTTGATATTGATAGAATAAACTTGAGACCCTCTACGAGAGATGGAAATGTGCATAACTTCCAGGTTTCAACAACAAGGTTGGTGGAGCAATCTAAAAAGGACAAAAAAGAGTAAGAATGAATTAAAGAAATAGGTTAAGGTTTTAACTGAATGCTTAAAACTATTTTTGATCTTCTCCCTCAACCAATTTCTCAAGCTAAATTATCCTTTGATTCGACATCAATGATGGGAAGGGAGGAAGTAAACAAGATGAAAGGTCTCAAAGTGTTTGGAAAGGCCATAGAAAAATTAGAGCAATGGCATAATAAATAAAGGAAATCAAATCATTCTAGACTCACTGAATATTTACCAAAAGGAATATGCCTTGAAATCTGACATAGAAAAAGAGATTGATGTTGCTGAAAAAGAAGAAGTGTTATGGGCTCAATACTTAAATGAGATCAAAGGAATGTTGAATATGGGAATGTAGAGATTGGCTAAGGAGAAAATAGTTCCCAATACAGTTGACAGGCATTGCATAATCTAGAACAAGAGTGTGGAATGGAAACTTTAGGTTACCAAACAAGGCCTTCTAGAACTGAATAAGATTTTGACTGAAAGCAATACAATCATCAATGAGGTTCATAAAAGTCTTACTGTACTTAGCCTACAACCTAAGATACAAGGAGGTGGTAGCAATGAAGATGTCCAAGTCTTAAAGGAAGATTTTAAAAATATAATTGATGAGATCTTTGGCTCTCAGGATTTTGATGCAGAAAGTTTAAGGAAGTTCAGTGGGATAGACCTAGTCCTATTTCAAATGTTCGGTCTGGCATGAACCTATGATCAGAGAATTGAAGTTGCTCATGATAATTAGTTGGCTTGGAGGTTACAAATGGGAAACATTACTATTCCCCAACATAAGGAGCTACCACCTATCACAAAATCCTTCCAAGCTTTGAAAAAAAGACTCGCCTCATCCACAAAATTGGTAAGTGAAGTGCCACCACCGTGACTTTTCATTTCTTTCTTGTTTCTTTATCATATTGTTAAAAGACTTTACATTTTTGGTTAGTTATGGGCGAAAAGAAGCAGTTACTCACCCATTTAAATATATACTTGTATTTGGATAAAAAAAACTATTTCTCTAGCTTATTATTCAAGAACCTGATATTATATGCATTAAAAATATAATTTTGCATTTTTCTACAAATTGAAATCACTAGTTGTTTGTGTGCATCTAGTTTATGTGGATATTTTGAGAATCTTAAATATGTGTGTTTAAGTTTTTTTTTTCATGTTTATGCCTATTCCTGTGTGAATATATATGCACTTATCTCTGTAATTGATTTCATTTTACAAATTATATTGGGTTAATATTTCATAATTAGATAATCTTATGCAAGCTGGTCGTTGTGTCAGTATTTATATCATCTTTTCATTGCATCTGATACTAGAAACAATTCTGTTATCAGTTTTAGCCTTTACTTCTTTTTGGTTAAAAGCACACATAGATTTAATTTCTATTTATCTCAATTCGTTGAATATCATACGAGGGAGCTATACCTCTTCAATTCAGAGGGTGAATTCTTTCTCAAAGGGAGAAGTTATCCAAAGCTATTGGAAGTAGTGGTACCTTTCGGGTAAAGGAGTCAATATCACTAAGTGAAATATCAAGGTTCCCAATCTGTTATCCAACACTATAGAAGCCTATGAATAAGATGTTGAATTGCACTTTCCAATTATTGTAGATCAACCACATGATAGGACAATTTTGAAATAAGTGTTATTGATAAAAGAAAAAATAAACATACAAAACAAGCCCAAGGAGAGAGGGTTTTATTTTGGTTGAGTATGAAACAACTAAATATATTAAATTTTTTTCTCTCACAATAGATGTTGTAGTTACTTTTTTTCCACCCCACGAGAAGGATAGCAAGAGATCAAGCACCCCTCCAACTCCTACTTCAATATAAGAAATATTTCAAACAATATATATGAAAGATACAAGACAATAAGGAGTTCCAAGTATTCCCCTTAGTTTTACTTTAGTATAGAGAACATAACTATGGAGCAAGGAAAAACAATGGTTAGAGAAAGTAGATGTCTAATGTTGTTAGATGGATTATCATATATTTTATAATGCTCGACACTATTAAGAGGAGAAATGAGAAATAATTTAGTTCTTAGGAGGTATCATACATATTTCTCTTAGGAATTATACTTTAACCATAAAAATTAAGCCTTTTTTAACACAAGCTCTTGCCCTTGCATAAAACAAGCCAAAATTAGATTTCCTACCCCAATTTATATAAAGTTAACTAATTATTAAAATATTTTGGGAGGTCACTATTCTATAGGTTGCATCCTTAGTAGCACATACAACTCAATTTAGTGATGCCACTTCAAAAAAATTATACAAGGAACATGATGAATTCAAGGTTGAGATAATAAGATTGAAGCAAATAAAAAAATAAAAAAGTAAAGACAAATAAATTGAGGGATGAATTGAAGAGTTTGGAAACAAAGACATTTCCCTCTCCTCCAATTGTACCTTAAGACAAAAAATACTTTGGAAAATGACATGAATAAGATAAAAGTGCTGTTAAGGAAAAAGATATAATGACTAAAAAAAATATTAAAATTTTGGTAAATGACATATTCAAAGTCAAGACACAAAATTTGATGAGTTGTGGAAGAGCCATGAAAACATCACAAAAGGAATTATTTTAGAAATATATCAAACTGGTATGGTAAGTTGGGACACAGGAATCTATTAAATATGTTAAAATAGAGCACTGCCCAGGAATGTTCACTGAGAGAATACTCCATGGTATACAGAAATCATAAAGAGATATTTTCAAACAAATAAAACATTTATGGCTCTGGAATTTCCCAACTCTTCTTCATTTCAGATAATTGAAGTTCATTAAGAAAGAACCAACCAACCACCATATTTGAATGGATTTGAATTTTTTGGTGTACAAGGGACTAATAATGGACTTCAAAAGGATATGAGGTTAAATCGTTCACCTGAAACTAAAAGTCCCAGTGGGACCCTCTCCAAGCCACTTTTCAGGAGAGTGAATAGTGCCAATGGAATGGGATGAGATTGAGACCATAGTATTAAGAGGGTGGAGGATGATTGCATCAAAGGAATACCGGGCGATGTTGGACGTGCTGGACCATCGAAGCAAAGCGAATAAATTTGAAAAATCGTTAACCTGTTCAGCTCTCCCAGCCGATAAAATTAAAATCGTTCCGAAAATTGGGGACAATGACCAGATTTTTTTACAGCGTTTATTCATTCCCGGAGCCACCATCAACAGCGTTGTTTGCCAGCGCCGCCAGAACCGCAGCCCATTAAACCGAGATAACTGGAATGAGTGGGAGGCTGGCTTAAAGCCTAAAAATCACCATGCACTGTTCGCGGTTCGCGCCAGAAATCGCAATTAATAAAAGGTGTAACGAACGTGCGAAGCCAGGAGAAATACTTCCCGAGAAAACCTATTAATAGCCGACCCGAACCGGCGCCTCGCCTTAACATGTCATGAAAACCACGCCCGATACCGGCTTTGAGGTTATGCATGGACAAGCATGGGCCTTAGGTGGCAGGGTGAGAGAAGGTTTAGGAGGCTATAAAAGGAAGTGAAGGACTCACTTATTCTCACAAGTTTCATAAGATGATAATTATTTTAAAAAATAATTTTGTCATTCCAATTAGAAAAAAATGGGGTTAGTCAAGATTATTGTGGAATTTTCAACTTTCTAATTATGTCTTAACTCAAAGGAAAAATTTGTATAGTTGTAAAGCTTCTTTTTAGGATCACTTGGTATTTCAATGGCTTTGGAAGCTTCTTGGATAATAAAAGTAAAAAAATTAGGAGGAATAAGTATAACCTTATTTCAAGGTTATATGTATCAAGGATGATGTGGTTTTGAGAAATGACACCACTCTCAAAGAAATGCAAGTGCAAGTGGGAGATTTTATTCTATTCATAGAGTAATCAATCTAATGATTTGAAGGAAATAATTGAAACCATGGGGATACATTTAACCTTAAGGCTGATGTGGTTTTAAGAGATGGCACCACTCTAAAAGAAATACAAGTGTAAGTGGGAGATTCATATATTCATCAATCTAATGATTTGAAGGAAACCATTGAAACCATGGGGATACATTTCTCCTTCTAAAGCAAAATGGTGATAATTTACTTCTTTTATCAATCTTACTATCTTCAACTATATTTTTTTATTTCTTAGAGTGTGCCTAACACCATAAAGGTTTCCATCCTTTTTAGATATCAAATTTTAGGATTTTTTTTATAAATATAACTATATTTTGAGATTGTAAAATTAAAAAAAAATTGTTGATCATCTAAGTGAGATGGTCATTTGTCTTCAGTTAATGTAAAATAAAATATTAAATTTTAGCATACCTAAGTAGTTCTTAAAAGATGGAGACCAAATTATCAATGAATTTTTTTGATAAGGCTATAATGCGGTGTTTACCAGCGCTTTCGCGGATTATGAAACTGGTCAGTGACTGAGCCTAAGGCTTAGCCACATCAAGCCTATAACACGAGTGCGTTATAGGTTATTAAAAAAAAAAAAAGCAAATAAAATTCATTTTTATTGTGACTATTTTTTCTGCTACCCGCAGCCAAAAACCCTTCTCTTGCGTGGTTGCATTCTAAAAGGAGGTAATATTGCATTTTTTTCATCAATTTTCTGCTATTTTATCGCTAGGATGCCACTACGTCAATGGGGAGGTCGAACAAGTAAGGATTGTTTGTTTTTTTTTGTGAATTTATTGTTAAATTGGTATGTTTAGGTTGTTTTGATATTCATTTGTTTAATTTGTAGGAAATATTAATGAACCTGAAAGCCCTCCTAAAAATCCTCAACAACCAGAGCAACAAGAACATGAACAAAATCCTCAACAACCACAACAACAATCTCCTCCACCAATTCCTCAACATCCTCTTGACACTCAACAAAATTTAATGGGGGTAATTGAAAACAATAAAAAATAGATTGAGGAGTTAATCACGAGGTTGAACGATCCAATAAGTTCAACCATGGAAAGAAGAACACTTACCATTTCACTTAAAGAAATGTTAAAACATGTAGATGCAATCAACAAACAATTAAGTGGTTGGGCAGATAGGATGCAGGAGGAAAATAATTTTTACGCAGATAAATTATCATATAAAGAAATAAAAGATGAAAAAATTACAAAATATCATTTGTACTCATTATTCACCAACCCATGCACAAACAAAAATATTGACCTTAATGCCAAGAGGTTTCCTATTCATTGGTGCCACCACCAAGGGATCAGGAATAATTTTTGGGATAGGTTGTACATGGTTTTTGACTACCCACCATGCAATAATTGAAAAGTACCACAATATTTATTGAGGAAACTCTACTGTGAGTTCATCCTAAACATAATCCCCAATTATTTTGATATGAGGGATTTCCAGGGGAGAGGTGGGGGGTCAACACAAGATAGATTTGGTGCATGACAAGATCCTAGGCAACAAGCAAGATGAGCTCTCACTAGGCCAACTCATGAGCACGTCTTTATCCCTTCCATTGCGAAGGAGAGTACCGAGGTAGACACTTTGCAGCCTATTAGCTCTTTGACCCAGAGTGTCATCCAACATGCCAGTCCTATAGTGTAGTGCCATCGAGGAGAGTCTTTGAGTGGTAGGCTTCCACTCCATTCATGTCAGGTTTGCGGGGCAACTTGTACATATGACCCCATCGACACTCAGGAGGCTGCTATGCAAGATACATCTGTAGCTATGGAGATAGCGAGGGCAGCTGACATTTTGAATGAGGCTCATGGCATTGATACTCAGGTAAATGTTAGCATGTTCATTGAGTTTAATTTATTAAATTTCATTTTTGAAATGCAAGATTAACTAATTTAGTTTTATGATTGTAATAAAATTTCGGGGTCACGGTGTTGATATTGGATACACTGGCTTTACACCTGTTTATTACTCCACTGCATCTACTGCTGAGGTATGTAACTAGTAAACAATTATAAATTTATTACATGTGAATAGCATTGCTATATGAATGGTATTCTAATATCTGATTTTGGATGTTGAATAGGCTAATATTGGAGGTTTTGTGGGAACACCTCCTAGTGCCAGTGAAGTTAGACAAACCTACATGCAGGTAATAGAATAAAGAGTTTAACTAATGAATTGTACTTAATAGACTTGTGTAGTTTATATTAATATCGTTGATTACATTGCATTGCACATCTTTCAAACTCAAAGCATTACTTCACATTCCATAACTAATAACTAGATGTTGATAGATGACAAAATTTCAACTACAATATAGTTATTTAGAAAGTCAACATAAGCAGTGATGTAATTACTTCACATAGCATAAGTAATAACTAGGAGTAGCTGCCAATTCCATTTGCTTGTCATGGCATTCCATGAGACCACTTTTTACTAAGGCATCTTTTCAAAAAGTTCACTGCCTTGTCTATGTTATGGATGCTTGGAAGAAATATATGAAAGAATAATATTAAGCAATAGCATAGACAAGGCAATGAGTTGTTTGAAAAAATTCCTCAAAGAAATGTAGTCTCATGGTAATGTCCATCACCATGAGACCAAATTTCTTTGAGGCATTTTTTCAAACAACTCACTGCCTTTTCTATGCTACCACATTTTCCATACATGTCTACCAAAGCATTTTATCAAACAATTTACTTCCTTGCTGCTATGGCTAAAAGCCTAAAAAAAGGTGCTTTCCAACAAACTATGGATTCTTGGAAAAAAATCTATCAAAGAATAATAGTAAGCAATAGCATAGACAAGGCAGTGAGTAGTTTGAAAAAATTCCTCAAATAAATGTGGTCTCATGGTGATGGAATTCCATTCCATAACCATGAGACCACATTTCTTGGAGGAATTTTTCCAAACAACTCACTACCTTTTCTATGCTACTACATTTTCCATACATTTCTACTAAAACATTTTATCAAATAGTTCATTTCCTTGCTGCTATGGCTAAAAGCCTAAAAAAGGTGGCTTCCAATAAACTATGGATGCTTGGAAAAAATCTATCAAAGCATAATAGTAAGCAATAGCATAGACAAGGCAGTGAGTAGTTTGAAAAAATGCCTCGAAGAAATGTGGTCTCATGGTGATGGAATGCCATTCCATCACCATAAGACCACATTTCCTTGAGGCATTTTTCAAATAGCTCACCACCTTTTCTATGCTACCACATTTTCCATACACGTCTACCAAAGCATTTAATCAATCTACTCACTTCCTTGCTGCTATGGCTAAAATCCTAAATTAGGTGCTTTCCAACAAACTATGGATGCTTGGAAAAAATCTATCAAAGCATAATAGTAAGCAATAACATAGACAAGGTAGTGAGTAGTTTGAAAAAATTCCTCAAAGAAATGTGGTCTCATGGTGATGGAATACCATTCCATCACCATGAGACCACATTTCTTTGAGGTATTTTTTCAAATAGCTCACTGCCTTTTCTATGCTACCACATTTTCCATACATGTCTACCAAAGCATTTTATCAAACTACTTGAACTTCCTTGCTGTTATGGATAAAATCCTAAAAAAGGTGCTTTCCAACAAACTATGGATGCTTGGAAAAAATATATCAAAACATAATGGTAAGCAATAGCATAGACAAGAGGCAATGAGTAGTTTTGAAAAAAATGCCTCAAAGAAATACCGGTCTCATGGTGATGGAATGCCATTCCATCACCGATACGTTCTTTGAGGCATTTTCAAATATCCACCACCGCTTTTCTATGCTACCACAGCCACTACATGTCTACCAAAATTTTATACTTTATAACGCTTTGCGCTGTAGTACAAAAGGCTAAAATAGGTTGTTTCCAACAAACTACGCGGATGCTTGGAAAAAAGAGCATCTGGTCATGGTGATGGAATGCCATTCCATCTACCGGCGAGACCCACACATTTCAGCACGAGCATTTTCAAACAACTCACTACGAAGAATGAGAGAGCCAACCCTTTGGCCAAAATTCCCCTTCTGAATTCTTTTCAGGGTCCTCGTCCTCGTATAATTTACCCAGTCCATAGAGACCTTTACCTTTTATTCCACTTGTTCCTTATCACACCTCCCTCTTCTGTGCCATGTTTGCCCTCCATCCATAGCCAAGGACACACTTTATACCATCCACCCAAAATCTAAAGGCAAGACCATAGAAGGTAATTAAGCTGTTGAAAAGTATCGAGAAGTAGTCTGACGAACATCTTAATTTGCATTTCTTTGGATCATGCCTCTCTATACTCATTATCTGGTACATATGCCAAAGCATTTTATCAAATGGTTCACTGCCTTGCTACTATGGATAAAAGCCTAAAAATAGGTGCTTTCAAACAAGCTATGGATATGGAAAATAGTAAGCATGATAGTCAGAAATAGATAGTTTAATAAGTACTCAAAATTTTGTTCATTATCTCATACATTATAAGCCATGACATGCATCACTATTGTAGTTTTCGTGATTGAAGAATTTGTTGTTTTATTTTTAGATGTTGCGAGTGGATACTCCTCCACATGTTCATACGGAAATGGAGCTTGGTGTTTCTTTTTCTATAGACTCCTTGGTGCCTCTCACAGAGGTATGAGGTAGATTACTAAATTTCAATTTACATTCGTTGTTATAGCTGTTATTTAGTGAAAAATCAAACCATTATTGATTCGTAGTTTAATTTCTCTTTGGATGGTTTCTATAGGGCTTCAACATGCCTCAACATGGACACACAAATATTTCCCTCGAGGAGAGTGATTGTCTAGTGGCGGTAAGTGATTTTTTTGTTAAATATATCATTTTTTATAATGTAATTTCTATATATTAATGTCTTTACTTGTTATTGTAATAGATACAGCTTGACTAGGAACTAAACCCTAGGAGGAGCACCAGGAGCACTCCTCGACCTCAAAATAAATGAGTGATAGACTTATTTCCATCTGACCAACAAGCAAAGGGAAAGAATTTGTTTCAAGAGCATGGAGAGCAATGAATTTTGATTCTAGAGCCCTTTGTTGTATGCCTATATGGCATTTTTGTACATATTTTGTGTTGGATATATTTGACATTGTATGCCTATATGGCATTATCATAATCCTATATGGCTATTTTGTATATATTTTATACTTATATCGACATATATTGATGTATGCCTACATGGCTATTTGGTTAATACAAATATTTTTTTATTGATGGTGTCCATATTTGCATTATAAATCCATGGTTCAATAGTTATGAGTTACATGTATTCAAGTGTATACTTTACAAATTACATGTATACTTTGTGACTTACATGTATTCCAATGTATACTTTGTGACTTACATGTTTTCATGTGTATACCTTGTATTCATGCATATACTTTGTATTAATTTGTGTATACTATGTATTCGTGTGTATACTTCAAGGCTTACGTGTATTTGAGTACTTATGCTTCCCTTATTCACATGTATGCTTGAATTATTCATGTGTATACTTATTAATTGGTTAGCCATAGCATTGATCATTGTTGTCCTTCATGGTTTGTCTTAAATATTTATTGATTGATGCTAAACAACTTTATTAGTTGATGCTAAACAACTTCAATATTTCTAGGAATACTAGTAGAGTTACAAATTACAAAATTGCACAAATTGAAAAGAAAAGATTAACTGTAAATAAATGCACTAATTATTAGCTTGATAATTGATTAAGAATGAGTATAATATATATATCAAGAGATGAGCCTTCTAGAATGGAAACTTCCAACTAGAAAATAGGCATGCAACTCCATGCAAGATTGCACAACTAAATAATCATTATCGTAAAAATATAACAACTAGCAAACTTATCTAAAGGAATATTTTAGGAAAAATATTCTACACCAGCATTTTCCTAATCAATGGCTTGTTTCCATGCTCACTCCCCAACTGTCAACCAAATTTTTTCAAGAAACTCCTTTGATATATTTCTATGTCCATCAGATCAATGGATATAAATCTACCAAAAACATTCCCAATTCTTTGAAAGCAATAATCCACCCAAAATTGCAATGAGAGATAAGGAAAATGAACCCACATAGGCATAACTGAATAAAGAATAGTCCACCCTTCATAGCTTGGTGAAACCATTGCCAAACTTAGAAGATCTTAAAGATAAAGAAGAATTATGATCTCTATAATATAGAATTAGTACCCACTTTGATGACTACAAAATTTTCATCCATGGGCTTATCATGCTTTTTCAAATTTGGTAAGAAGGCTTATTTAAGATCCTTGAGCAATGTATTTCCTAATGCTCCCTTGTTCTTACATATCTCAATTTAGTTTAATTCAAAAAGTTCCATCAAATGCTTTATCTAAAATAAAAAAACATGGTTTCAATTGGAATTCCATGAGATTTTTCATAAAAAGATTCCAGTATATTTAATCTTTTGATTGGAACAACTCAATTAAGCAAAGGATACATAATCTTCACAACACTTGCAAAACACAATATTCATAGTAGATGATGAGTAGTTAACTTCTTGACACATTATCATACAAACATTTATCTTGAATAGTCTTTAATCACAGAATAATCCTCACAATACAAAATGAATTGTTATGTTCTTGTTCCATCACCATATAAACACGCCAAAAGACGTATATGTCAAATTTTTGCAATATTATTTCCTGTATAGGAAATGGACTTGGGGGAAAGCTTTATAATTTATAATACAAATAAGAAATGGACTTGGGTGAAAACTTTATTTATCACACCAAATAATAAATGTACGTGAGAGCATCACTTGTTTCTATTAGACTCCAATTTTCAAGCATAACTAATCATTTCAAATGAAAATGACAAAATGCTTCACAACCAAAGTTGTTAATTGAGAAAAAAATAAAATGTCTCCAAGTTCCACCATTGTACGCATTTGCAATTGGTTGTATATTGTTGTAAGGGCAAGGAGGATAATTAAAAAATTTCTTTCACTTACTAGAATTGAAGATGATCATATGCTTTTGGTGTGGAAAACTCAGACTTCTCAATTTTCGTGTGAATGTTTCTCTTTTCGATTGTTTTGCATGCCATCATAAGCGATCGAGTTGGTTGAACGTAGCTCAGAGTGATTCAACATGTTTGGGCACAAAAGAGGACCATGCCTAGCATAAACGTACCTATAGGGAATCATTGGAATAGTTCATTTGGTCACACAAGTTGCAGAACGAAAATTGCACCACTTTGCAACTTTACACTGCTTGCATTTGACACTTTTTCCATCAAGTGAAAACTAGACACCACGGGAAAATGAATCTGAGATAACAAAAACTGAGAGAGGTTATTGTAGATGGGCCCAACATGATCTCGTAGGCTTAGACAAAGAGTTTGTAAGCATCACATTTTTTGAGTAATAGCCCATCAAAGATTGCAGCTATTTTACACTTTGGACTCTTAAGGGATTGAGTCGATTGATCATAACTCAGAGTGATTCAACATGTTTGGGTGTGAATGAGGACCATGTCTAGTGAAAACATACCCATCTGGATGCATTGGAACAATTCATTTGGTCACACGAGTTGCAAAACGAAAGTTGCACCACTTTGCAACTTTACATTAACATTTGACACTTTTTCCATCAAGTGAAAAATGGACACCATGAGAAAATGACTTTGAGATAACAAAAATCAAGAGAGGTTATTGTAGAGGGACCCAACGCGATCTCGTAGGCTCAGAAAGAGAGTTCGTAAGCATCACGATTTTTGAGTAATAGCCCGTCAAAGATTGTAGCCATTTTGCACTTTGGATCCTTAAGGGATTGAGTCAGTTGAATGTAGCTCGGAGTGATTTGACATGTTTGGGTGCGAAAGAGGACCATTCCTAGTGTAAACGTACCCATCCAAACACGTTGGAATAGTTCATTTGGTCACACAAGTTGTAGAATCTGCTTGCATTTGACACTTTTAGAGGTTATTGTAGAGGGGACCAATGTGATCCTATATGCTTAGATAGATATTTTGTAAGCGTCATGGTTTTTTATTAATAGTTTGTCAAAGATTGCAGCCATTTTGCACTTTGGACCCTTAAGGGATCAAGTCAGTTGAACATAGCTTGGAGAGATTCAATGTGTTTGGGTGTGAAAGAGGACCATGCCTAGTGTAAATGTACTCATCCGGATGTGTTGGAATAGTCCATTTGGTCACATGAGTTATAGAACGAAAGTTGCACCACTTTGCAACTTTACACTGCTTGCAATTGACACTTTTTCCATCAAGTGAAAATTGGACACCACAGGAAAATGACTCTGAGATAACAAAAAATAAGAGAGTTTATTGTAGAGGGGCCCAATGCAATCCCTTAGGCTTAGATGGAGAGTTCATAAGCATCATGGTTTGCAAGTAATAGCCCGTCAAAGATAGCAACCATTTTGCACTTTGGACCCTTAAGGGATTGATCCGATTGAACGTAGCTTGGAGTGATTTGACGTGTTTGGGTGCGAAAGAGGATCATTCCTAGCATAAACGTACCCATCCAGACATGTTGGAATAGTATGTTTGGTCACATGAGTTACAGAACAAAATTTGCACCACTTTGCAACTTTACACTGCTTGCAATTGACACTTTTCCATCAAGTGAAATTTGGACATCACGAGAAAACAACTCTGAGTTAATAAAAATTGAGAGGTTATTGTAGAGGTTCCCTACATGATCCTGATGCCTCAAAAAAAATGCCCATAACTGACACAGTCTCTAGGTAACAGGCCATAAGAGATTGCTACCCTTTTGCAATTTGGACTGTTAAGGGATTATGCTGCATGAATTAAAAATGTTTGAGGGCAGCAATAAATTTCAAAATTTGAGTAAATATCATTAAAAATATTTATGTGAATAGATGGTATGCTAGATTGATATTGACATATAATCATTAGGTTTATTTGTTTTAATAAATGAAGTTTTTATAATAAGTCAGTCAATTGGTGCTGGTTATAATAGGGAGAGAAGAAAAGAAGAAAAATAATGATTGGTAACCATCAATGGTTATTACACTCACTATATTAATAATATGATGTTTACAATAAAATGAGATTTATTTGGCAGTCCTAATTCTTATGTTTGTGCTACAATTGTCTAATATGCTTCATACACCATTCTGAAACCCAAGTGCTTGTACTTGTAGGCACAATGCTTTCTCAAAACTATCAAGGAGTAATAAAAAATCATGAGAAAAAAATCAAACTATATGAATTCAAACACTCCAATTAAATCAAATATTGAATCAATGTGCCCCATTTTTATGCACACAAACTAGCTTATAAGATTCTCTCATAATAACCAAAAATACAATTCAAGGATGCCTTAGGTACTCCGTTCTCACAGATCTTTTACAATGTCACTCATACATTCAATATGCTCTTATAATGTTTACATCATAGGTGCTCATTATGAGGTTATCTTCAAATGAATAACTTGAAATTCCTTCGCTAAGCTTCACACACACTTTTATAATTGCTTAAAATCAGAATTGAGATTTGTCAAGATCATCAAAATAAGGATGCTGCATTGCTTTTTTGGCTGAGATTCTCTTGGATGGCTCATAAATCGACATTTTTTGTAAGGAGACACCAATCAATTTTTAGTAGTTTTCTTACAAATAGGAAAAGTAAAAGAAGAAAAAGAAAGAGCATCCAAAATGGAAATGAAATGAAAATAGATGGAAGGCACTTATAGACAACAAATCCACACCATTTGGTTCCAAGTTGGGAACAACAAGGCTTAAATATTGATGATTCTATTAAGGATAGGCATGCCACTCTCTCAACTTAGTCACTCCTAGCCATACATCTTCATTGGGAGTTCCAAGATACCTATTGCACACAACAACCTCTCATGAATAGAATAACTTGAAATTCAAGATTCTCTTATAATGTCTACATCATAGGTGCTCATGATGAGGTTAACTTCAAATGAATAACTTGAAATTACCTCGTTAAGATTCACACACAATTTTGTAATGGCTTAAAATTAGAATTGAGATTTGTCAAGATCATCAAAATAAGGATATTGCATTACTTTTTTGGATGAGATTCTCTTGGATGGCTCATAAATCAACATTTTTTGTAAGGAGACACCGATCAATTTTTAGTAGTTTACTTACAAATAGGAAAAGTAAAAGAAGAAAAGAAGAGCATACATAATAGAAATAAAATGAAAATAGATGGAAGGCACTTACAGATAAAAAATCCACACCATTTGGTTCCAAGTTGGGAACAACAAGGCTTAAATCTTGATGCTTCCATTGAGGATAGGCATGACAGTCTCTCACTTAGTCACTCCTGGCCATACATCTTTTTTGGGAGTTCAAAGATACCTATTGCACACAACAACCTCTCATGAATAGAACATGACTAGAACATAAATAAACTATTTATTTCCAACCTTTTGAAAACTTGTAACCTGTTATAAAAACAACACAATTTAATCTTCCACTTAGTTTACTAATCTATTGAGAATATCCTACATCATTTTTTTTACATATTTTGGAGAAAAAATAAAATACCATTGAACACTATATCCTTTGCCATAGTTCTAAACATAAAGTGTGCTACATTTGCAAGTATGATAACTTCATCAATCACCTACATACATGATATAAATATTAGATGATAGCATTGACATCATACAAATTAATGTGCATACTTACAAATTAATAAGAACCAATGTGCATACTTACAAATTAATCCAACGAACCATCCAGGTCTGCTCTACTCTTTATTGTGTCAAGTATTTCCTCATGGTCAGACACACACACCTTCCAAAAGGTCTTGTTCAAAGGTCTACCCCCATATTTGATCAAACAAACATTGGATGCCACGACAGGTTCAAGTAATGCAGAATCTTCTGATGCACATCAAAGTCCTGAAATAGCCAAAACTTAACACTCTTATGTGGGTACCTTCTAAGCCACGTTCCAGTAACAACAACTGAGCCTGTAGGGTATTCGATGTTTTTTCCATCTATAATTGGGGCCTCCAATTTCTTTTTGGCCTCAACACAATGACACAAGTAATAATCCATTCCCTCTTCGTTTTCTTCATCTGTAATAACTACATAAACATGCCCTACATTGATATGTGTAGCAAATTAGATGAAATTAGTCAACATTACAAATAGACTACAATGTAAGATAACAATAGTAATTTCAAAAACTATGCAAGTAGATATATTACTTGGTTGAACTAGATCTGATATGTGGTTAAAGTCAATTGATGATTCCATCTGTGTTAGTTCCAATGCCGTCGGAGGGCGATACATGTGAAGTGGGATAAAATAACTTAACGATCATTTCTCAACCCACTCATTTGACTTGCAATCATCCCAGGCTTGCATTGTACATGAAGAACAAAAGCATGCCATCTTCCACATATGGATACTCTATGAACCTGCATTTGAGCTAAAAAATTATTGTAGCTCACTCGATCTTGTTAGTGTACAAAAATCCTCATATGGTGCAATGTTAGTATCATCCATCAACCAAAAAAATCTATGAATTGAAGACATACCTTCATTACCCAGATCCATCAAAGCATTACACCACTTGACAATTGATTTTGCATCTGTCAACTTTGCATTGTCTTTATACTTTAACTCTTCTCGTGCTAATGCCCTTTTAACACATGCTCTTGCACCATCATGCTCCCCCTTCCATGCCTGGCCTCAAAAAAGTTCCACATATGTTGAATACATGTAATGACATACATCCTGCTCAACCAATAGAACATGTGCAAGTTCTTGAATTGTGCTGCACAGTTATCCGACCATATTAAATATTGACCATATGCTATGCCCCTTTGAGCCAAATCAATGTAGAACAATTGGAAGAAACCTTGCATGAAATCTGGAGAATGTGTGTGATCATCACTAATATAAAAGTGATACTCCCTTAATACCTTCCTTTGGTCCTCTGTACTATCAACTGCATGAATGAATGCTATGTGCACCAATATCAAAACCTATGTGGAGTTGTAATATTGTGACTACACCTCACGCTGTGGCTATAGAGTGTAGTTCTCTACAAAGTCAATCACTAAAACTATGCTTCCAATTGGAAAGGTGTCCTTGCATAACTTGAATTGAAAGTCCAACCATCGAGCTCTATGGGTATGCCTTGCATACTCATACACTATATTGTCACAAAATTTAGACATAAAATGATACACTGGAATCTTCTCAATAACCAAATCACACCTTTTTGCTTGATTACCATCTTTTGTAACATATGCCACTGTTTTATACTTCTCGAACTCTACTAGTTGCTTTCCCACCTC
>VDFB02256347.1:0-14328 GCA_007258455.2 Sequoia sempervirens | reverse complement strand
AAAAAATGCCTCATAGAAATGGGGTCTCATAGTGCATCACAGTGAGGCCCCATTTTTATGAGGCATTTTTTCATGCTGCCCCTACCTTGTCAATCCTACCACATTGACAAGCTAGTGAGCTCACTAGCTTGCCAATGCTACCACATTTGGCATAAATGCCTACGAAAACATTATTGTCAAACAATTCACATGCCTTGTCCATGCTTCCATTTTGATCCTATCTAGCAATCAAGGCATGCCACATGACCACATTTCTTTAAGACATTCCATCCAAAAAACCATGTGAGCATTGGCTAGCTAGTGAGCTCACTAGCTTGCCAATTTTGTAGGGTTGACAAGGTAGGGGCAACGTGAAAAAATGCCTCATAGAAATGGGGTCTCATAGTGATGTACATCACCATGAGACCCCATTTCTATGAGGCATTTTTTCACACTGCCCCTACCTTGTCAACTCTGTACATCACCGTGAGACCCCATTTCTATGAGGCATTTTTCCACACTGCCCCTACCTTGTCAACCCTATCACTGTGAGACCCCATTTCTATGAGGCATTTTTTTAGGTTGCCCCAACCTTGTCAACCCTACCTAGCATTGACAAGCTAGTGAGCTCACTAGCTTGTCAATGCTAGGTAGGGTTGACAAAGTTGGGGAAAAGTGAAAAAATGCCTCATAGAAATGGGGTCTCACGGTGATGTACCTCACTAGCTTGTCAATGCTACGACATTTTGCATACATGTCTACAAAAAAATTATTATCAAACAATTCACATGCCTTGTCCATGCTTCCATTTTGAGCCTATCTTGCAATCAAGTCATGCCACATTACCACATTTCTTTAGGGCGTTCCATCCAAAAAATCATGTGAGCATTGGAAAGCTAGTGAGCTCACTAGCTTGCCAATTTAGTAGGGTTGACAAGGTAGGGGCAGCATGAAAAAATGCCTCATACAAATTGGGTCTCATGATGATTGTAAATCACTGTGAGACCCCATTTGTATGAGGCATTTTTTCACGTTTCCCCTACCTTGTCAACCCTACCACATTGACAAGCTAGTGAGCTCACTTGCTTGCCAATTCGGTAGGGTTGATAAGCTAGGGGTAGCGTGAAAAAATGCCTCATAGAGATGGGGGCTCACAGGGCTCACTAGCTTGTCAATTCTCACATGAATTTTTGGATCCAATTCCTTAAAGAAATGTGGTCTTGTGGCATGCCATGATTGCAAGATAGGCTGCACCTTTCCCAATGTTGGTACTTAGCCTTAAATAAAGAGTCTTGAAATAATGGAGAGAAGGGTTAGAATCCCTTGCAGGTAAACTAATCAAGGAAACATTTAAAATATATCACAACATTAGTGATGAGGTAAGTTTAGTGACGAGGTAAATTTAGAAATAGAGATGAAAACCAAAATAGATTCAAAGATCTATCAATGTGGGAGGAGTATATTCCAATTTTGTAGAGACATGTATGGAAAATTCGGTAGCATAGACAATGCAATCAGCTGTTTGATAAAATGCACATCACCATGAGACCCCATTTCTTTGAGGAATTTCTTCAAACAATTGATTGCCTTGTCTATGTTGTTTGATAAAATGCTTTGGTAGACATGTATGAAAAATTTGGTAGCATAGACAAGGCAATTAGCTGCTTGGCATAACTGTTTGACAAAATACCTCAATGAGATATGTCCTTGTGGACTAGAATGATTGCAAGATATGTACAAAATGGATTTTCAAGAATATTCAATTTGTAGGTGTAAAACCAAATTCAACTACATTTTCCAACATCCCCCATGCCTATACCAAAATGAAAGCTTTGGAGAGTGGTATGCACATCCGTAGTAAAGGATTGAGAAATGATGTATTATTTTACTTATAACTTTTGTCATATATATTTGTATACAAAATGTGGAAGCATACACAAGGTAAGTCGATTGTTTAACAAAATTCCTCAAAGAGATGTGGTTAAAGATGTAGTTGGCAAGTGTAAAGAACTGTGTAATTTAAAATGTGCATTGACAAGCTAAGGTTATAATGACAAACAAACAATGATCAACATGGAATATGCAAAATAACAAAATCAAAGCAAGCCAAAATAGAATGAAAGAAAATGTGTAAAGACTTCACATACCTAAAAATCCAAAGTTTCGAATGGAGGAGTTCTACCCAATCATGTAGCCTTTGCTTCTTCTTTCTTCAAACTCCTTAACAATTTGACTTTTTCAAAAGCTTGTTCCCCTCCAAACTTCAATTGTATATAACTCTTGAATGGAATTCAGACTTGAATTGATATTATATGCCTTTCAACGTGAAAACTCTGCTATTTCATGCAAAGGTGGTGGAAAGATCATGAAAAAGGTGGTGGAATGTGAAAAACTTGCATGCGCACTTCACAAAATCATCAAAAAGCTTTTTTTTGTTAGAACACGCGCATAACCAGGAGAATATGTAGAATGTGGGCCTTGAGATCTGGGTATATTGAATTTTTTACTGTTTTTAGAGCAAGACAAAGCGTGCTTGTGTTATATAAAATAACAACTATATCTCTACTACTTCAAAATGCGCTCGTGTTATGAGAAAGTTGATTTTTTATAGGTTTCTTTTCTCTCTTTCTCTCTATCATCTACCCTCTACCCTTAAACCCTCTACCCTCTACCCTCTATCTCTCTCCCACTCCCTCCCTCTCTCTCTCTCTCAATTCTCTCCCTCCTACCCCCTCTCCCTCTCTCAAGTATCTCTCTCTCTCTCACTCACTCTTATCTCTATCCCCTCTACCCTCTACCCTTAACCCTTAAACCCTCTACCCTCTACCCTTAACCCTCTACCCTCTACCTCTCTCCTACTCTCTCTCCTCCTACCCCTCTCCCTCCCTTCCCTTTCAAGTTTCCCCTCTCTCTCACTCACTCAATTCCTATCTCTTTTCCTCTCTACCTCTTTAAACCTCTTTAAACCTCTACCCTCTATCCTCTCCCACTCCCTCCCTCTATCTCTCTCTCAAGTATCTCCCTTCTACCCCCTCTCCCTCTCTCAAGTCTCTCTCTCTCACTCACTCAATTCTTCTATCTCTCTCCCCTCTACCCTTAACCTTTTAACCCTTAAACCCTTAAACCATCTACCCTCTATCTCTCTCCCACTCCCTCCCTCTCTCTCTCTCTCTCTCTCTCAAGTCTCCCCTCCCTCTCTCCCCCTCTCCTGCCCTCTCTCTCTCTCTCTCTCTCTCTCTCTCTACTACACACACACACACACACACACACACACACACACACACACACACACACACACACACACACACACACACACACACCTTATTCTCTTCCCCATCTTTAACCCTAACCCTTTAAACCCCTTTAAACCATCTAATTCTATACCCTCTATCCTCCTCTCCCACTCTCTCCCCCTCTCCCCAAGCCCCTCCCTCCCACCCCTCCTCCCTCAAGTCTCTCTCTCTCTCCCCACTCCACTCCCATCTCCCCGCCTCTAATCTCTATCTCTCCCAACTCTACCCCCCATCTCTCCCTCCCCCTAATCCTCTATCTCTCCCTTCTACCATTAACCCTATACACTAAAACCCTTAACCCTAAAACCATAAACCTTAAACCCCTTCACCAGCCTTCTGCCACCCGAAATCGTAGTGGCCTATCTTGAAAATCGGTTCCAAGAAATGTCTCCTGATGTAAGCTTCTTGCCAATTTAGTGAAATTAAAATGCAGTGGCCCGCTTTGAAAAATGGTCTAAGAAATGGGTCTCACATCACGGGAGACCCCATTTCTTTGACCCATTTTTCAACATGCTACCATTGCCAATTTCACCAAACTGTTATGGCTCCACCAGCTTCCAACTGCAAAATTCGAAATGTGGCGCTGCCACCAATTTCCACCCACCATGCTTTCAGTGACCTGACCGGCTCTGCCACAATCTCAGCTGAAATTGGCAAATGTGAGGCCCGTCTTGAAATCCAAGAAATGGGTCTATGATAACCCTTAAACCCCCAAAAAATGTAAAACTCTAACAACCTTCTACTCTTGGAAAAAATACACCCTACTACGACCCTTCCCCTTTTGAAAAAATAATTAATTTTATTGGCAATTTTTTTTACATCACTAAAATTTTGTAGAAAATTTTGATGAATCTTAAAAATAATAGGAAAATGTATTATTATGATGGTGAATCCATCCAATCTAATTTAAATAGTTCTCATAGAAAAGTAGGGGCTCGAGGGTGGAAATTATCAATGAGTTTAAGGGGTAGACTATAATATTTACTTGCCACCATTGTTTTAAAATAATAATATAATGACCCTCATTGTATTCTACAAGGTACAATGTACCCACAATTTGTAATTCTCATGGGGCTCAAAATTTCTTTTAGATAATTGATCTAATGATCCTCGGTGTATTCTATGAGGTAAAATTTACCCACAATCTATAATGCTCATGAGACCCGAAATTGTGGGCTCCATGAGCATTACAGATCATGGGTACATGTTACCTTGTGGAATACAACAAGGGCCATTAGATTATATTATAAATCAATGGTGGAAACTAAATATTAGAAATATGGTCCTAAAACAACTCATAATTATGATATACTATTGGTGAATTAATATAGATTTATACAATTTAGGCGAATTTGATCTAATCATGTATCGAATATTGTGGCAAATTTTTGAGTTAATTTTTTTAATAAAATAAATTATTTGGTAATTTAAATAAGACAATAATAAATTTTTATAAAAATGTGGTGATTCAAGTCATGTTATAGCTCAAACTATTAGCCAATTTTGGATTCCCAAATTTCAACTATTAGCCAATTGGCGAATATTAGCCACTAAAAAATCACTGATGGGGTCTCTTGGTGATTTGTACAGGACATTTATTGTACCCATTTTTTCAAACAGGCCAAGTTAGGTTGCCAATTTCACTGAATTGGCAAGCTAGTGGGCCATCATCAGGAGACCTCATTTCTTGGACCCTTTTTTTCAAACAGGGCAAGTTAGGTTGCCAATTTCACCGAATTGGCAAGCTAGTGGGGTCTCTCTCTCTCTCTCTCACTCCCTCTCTCTCTCTCCCCTCTCCCCTCTACCCTTGACCCTAAACCCTCTCTGTCTTTGTCTTTGTCTCTCTCTCTCTCAAGTCTCTCCTTCCCACCCACTCTCCCTCTCTTAGGTCTCTCTCTCTCTCATTCACTCGCTCTATCTATCTCCCCTCTACCCTAAACCCTCTACCCTCTACCTATTGTCACAGAGGATTGCACCCTGAAAACTAAGTGTGAAACTCAACAATCCTGTGCAACATGAGATCAAACTCAGGTTGTGGGTGACCTATTGTGAGAATGAACCTCCAGATTATGGGCTAGTTCCCCTTTGGATAAACTAGAAAATTGATGATATTTGTTTGGGAAAAGGGTAAGAAGGATAATTGATTGAATGCAAAAATTACTTCTAAGAGGTGATGCACCAAAATGATATAAACATGCAAACTGATTCACAGCTATTTTTTTTAGAAAAGTTTGTTCACATAGCTTAGAAAAGGGAAATTTGATCACAATAATGTTTCTAAAGAAGGCTTAATAATCTATCTTTTCAGAAGGATTTCACAACTTGGAAGACAAAATAAACACAAGCACAACCTAAGACTTGTGATAAAGAATTGCTTTTGTGCATGTACAATAATGAATGAGACAAAACTAGAGCTTTTGGTGATTAAAGCACATTAATTTCATCAAAATAATTATAAAGACATTCGCATTAATCCGAGAAGGTAAAATTGATAAATATTGAACGAAAATAGCAGGAAAATACTACATAAATGACAAATAAAAAGTAACATGTAAGCTGCTGCTCTATATAAATCTGTAAAATGAGTTACAAAACTTCTCAATCTTTGTAGTGTGCAAGAGAAAAGATAAGAAAGAACTAAGGAAAAAACTTAAGTCTTTTTCCTTTATACAATAAAATAACTCAAAGAGCTAAGAAGAGTCATGTGAAGATAACTAAACTGTAAAATATCCCACCTCCAAAGTGATTCACGAGCAAAATGGAAAAGGCTTGAAAAGGGGGCCCAAAAATGATGTAAACTAAGCTCAAACAACTCCAAACTCCCCCTCATGATTAGTTTGACTGAAGAGAACTCCAAAGAACACTCAAGTTTGACCAAAAGTAAAAAAAAAATTGCCACTGAAACACTAACAACTGAACTCAACTCTAAACTCCTTGTTTCACATGCCTAGGAAGCATCAACAGTTTACTCTTGCATGGATGGAGGTGAGCTTGAGTTTTAAAGTCAATTTTGATAGTAACAAGGTTTTTCATGCAACAAGGTGCCTAAGTCAGAACTAAATATGACAAGTCATCTTGAGTGGAAAATATGCCTTAAGGTGGAGAAAATAAGGTGTAAACTAATACATGACTTTCAAAGACATTATTTTTATGTTTTGAATTTAAAACAAAGGAACAAAATCCCACTTTTGTCGGCCAAAGTTAAAATATTACATGAAAGTTGAAAAAGAGGGAAATAACCCTAACTCGGGCTCATTTTGTATTTTCACATCTCAACTTTGTTGTGCTTGAGCTGTGGCCGCCATGGTAGGGTTTGAAGTTTTCTGTCCAGTTGCATACTGCTCCAATATGTATCCACGGGCTTAAATGTGCTTGAATCTTCAATATTCATTGTTGTTCTGTGCATATTCAACTTGAATTTGACTTCTAGTAAGTTCTTCTGCTTCAAAAATGCTATAACTAGTGTATTTTCTCTCGAAATCTGTGTTCTCTGTTGATTTTTCCTTATTGCTGTGAGAGAAAATGCTTGAAAAGTGAAAGAATAAAATTATTTTCTCTATTCTTTGTATAATAAATGCAGACACTGAACGTTGCTAGGGTTTGGAATTTTTTCATTTCCTAGCTCTTTACTTTACTGAGGGTTTGGAACAAAACCATAACTTCTTGCTCTATATATTTGTTGTTTCAACCATTCTGTGATGATTTTCCTTCATATCCATTCTCTTCCCTTATTATGACATGACTGTCTCTAAAGGTTATCTTTTCCTCATGGTTTTCCTCATACTTGCACTTGATGGTTTTCCTCTGTATCTTCATTTTTCCACTCTATTGATTCTTAAGTGCAAGCCCTTTTAAGATGCTTTAAACAAGCTATAGATTGACCGCCCCTTCAAGTTTGCTTGTGCATTTGAAACTATCTTCTCTTACACTAGATTGTCATACTTGCACTGCTATCACATTTGATTTACATGACTGTATTATTTACTGCCCACTCATGGTAGTGATTTCTCTTTGACCTTGATTGCTTACATTGTGCAACATACATTTAAACTTTTATCATAGCCACCAATGAGTTTGAATTTCAAGGGCAAAGAGTCATAAATGCTTGTATGGAAGGTAAACCACAGTCAAGGAAAAAATGCACCCTTTATAGCCATAGGAACTATGATTGTCTTTTCCTCATTATTTAAAGATTTTTTCATTGTCTTTCTTTCATGTACATGCAATTGTGCATTGCTTCCCTTCTTCAAATCTTTCATGACTCTTTTGACTATCTTCACCATGATGAAGCTTCTTGAGGTCTACACTTTCAATGGTCTCTTTGAAGGATGTTTCTCCACCTATAGGTTGCCCTTTGTCAAATTATTATTGACTGTCCTTTATGCATTTGCAAAATTGTATAATGTATTTGATGTTCATGACTAGATTCAATTAGTGAATGTATGCACAGACTTTATGAATTCCTTGACTCACTAATCTTAAAATACCTCATTGCTACTTTTTGTCATTGGTATGCTTCTATGAATTAATGGACTCCTCTCTCATTTTGATAAGGTGACTGTACTTTATCTTGACTGTCTCAGACTGGTGAAGTTTTCTCTCAAACCACAAACCGGGTTTTTGAGAAATTTAATGGGTTTTTTCATTTAATAGTTTCCTAATTTCTGTCCAAAAATCATGAAAACCTAGGTTTTCAAGATATGATTGTCAAAATTTTAGATTGTCCTCTAATTTCTTTATGGTTGGCAGCATAACTTGACTGTTTTTTTCATGATGTGATGACTATCCTCCATGCGATAGTTGTCTTCATTCTCACACTGTCATTCTTGTGAATTTCATATTTAATAAAACCTACCCTTGAAAATAACTTAAGTGTAGTCCTTATTATCAAATGAATTCCTTCGTATGTTTAAGTTTCCTTGATGACTGCCCTTACTAGACTGTGATGAATGTCATGAAGTCCTTCCATTTGGACTGTCCTTTGAATCTTGGTCATATTTCCCTATGCATTGCTTGTTTTGATTGCCTTGAATATCATAATGACTGTTCCATTGAAGATATACTGCTTGATAGCTTGATGAAGCAATGCCATCAATTGAATGGCTGAAACTTTCAATGACTGTCCTTATACACTTAATGAATGGAATATACTTTCAATGTATGCACTTTATATGATATGGAAAGCAAGAAATAATGATGTGATAGTTATGATAATGAAGTGATAGCAATAAATGCTATGACAACACTGTACAATGATGTGACAACAATAAATTCTATATGATAGTGATGTTAAATAGTGACAATATGAAAACTTGCATATGAACAAAACTCCTTAGTGAGAAATGAATGCACCTTTTACTCTGTTCTGTAAATTATCATGCTTCCGAATGAGCTCATTGCTCATTTGTGATTATCATTTCAAAGTGAAGGGTTACCTTCATTGCACCTTTGACTTGATAGTCATGGATGAGCAATGTGCTTATGATTTCTTCCTCTGCTAATTATTTACATGGCATCTTACTGATATGAATGATATGTCTTTACCCGCAACTGCACATTCAGTAAAATTCCTAGGCTTCTCTTGATGATTGAATGGCTTTACTTATTCTGATCTCCATGATATTGCACTTGCTGTTCTGAGATGCTTTTACTTTTTTGATTTAATGCGAATATGAAATAGGATGAATATCTGTTAGTTAGGCAAGTAAGGGTTTTGGTATCCTAAGCTCTAACAAAAACTTCTTTTTAACCCTTGTAGGTATCTATTGCTGATATGAATGAAGCTTTGCATCAGGATAAAGATACAACTGAATAGCAAAGGGGGTCGTCACGAAGCAATGATGCATCCTCTTCCTTATATTACCGATTGACTTTGTTAAATGATATTGAATATTGAAGATGACTCTATTAGAGAATAAAACATTTAAAAAAATTATTTCTCTCTACATAATAGCTCATGAGAAATAAAGGAATGCATTAGTAAATGAAGAAACCACACAATAGGAAAGAATGAAAACAATAGTGCAGAAGTAAGCATAAAAACTGATTTAATATTATTTTTTGGAAACTAATATATCATAAAACTAATCATGAATTTTTGTAAAAAGAATCATAATAGAGGTGACAAAATTTAGACAAATGGGTAAGAAGATTTCAAAGTCTTGATCAAAATTCAGCCTTCAACTGTTCAGATGCACAACATTTTCATTGCCATTAATGAATTCCATTAAGGACATTCGAGCTAACCCTACAACAGAATCCCCTGCTATTGCTTCATTGTTTGCTATATTATTCTCATACTCATCAAGGCAACTAGCTTCAATGTCTTCTTCTTCAACTGTCAACATAATATTATGCAAAATACAACACACAAAAATAGTTTTTGGCAGCATCCGCAAATTTGGATGACAAATTTTTGAATTTAAAATTTGCCAAACATTTTTTAGCTTTCCAAAGGCACATTCAACAATAATGCGAGTTGAAAATAGTTTAAAGTTGAATAACCTTTGATCATCTGTTGCAACTCCACTAAAAGGTGTGATTAACCATGGTAGCAATGGATATCCGCCATCACCAACAATATACTCTCTCATATTTGATGAACCAATAGAAACTGAAATTCCATTTAACCTCTCTCCACCTTCGCATAACCTGTAGAAGGAAGAATTTCTTAGGAGCCTAGCATCGTTTATAGATCCAAGCCAACCTGTAAAAACATCCATGAATCACATATTACTATCAATGGTGGCTTGTAATGGCATACTGTACTTGTGATCACGATCATACCAATTAGATGAACATTCATTAGGTGGAAGCTCAAAATCAATATGAGTTACATCTATAGCCCCACAACAATTTGGAAATCCTTGTTTTTGTTGAAATCCATGCTTGACAAGTTCAAGTGTTGAATGATCACTTGGCCATCATATGTAGTTTCAAAAACAAACATGCATAGCATTGATGAAATTTGTCACAACTCTTGCATCCGTTGACTTTCCACACCCAAAAAGTTCACTTATGTTAATCATAGACATTCCAGATGACAATCTTAAAATACCAATAGCCACATGTTTCTCAACTGGAAGGACCCTAATCTTGATAGAAATTGCTAATGATAGAGGTATATCACCTTGCTTAATATCTTCATACAATGATTCACATAGAAATTTAAACAATGCATACGGTAATCTAAAGATACTACGAAATCATTTGTCATCACATTTAACTTCAAAAATGTAATGGTTCCACCAATGCAAGGAACATGGCTTGATATACCACTCACCACTAACCTTCCCTTCCCATTGACAAGTAGAAAAATCTGAATTGGGGATTAAACTTTGTTGTTCATAACATATTGCATGAACCTCCAAATCTATTTCATCTTCTACCTCATCATCTGAATGACGAGAAGCTTGAGATGATTCTTTCTTATGTTTCTTTAATATGTTTGTTGAGTCTTCAATATCACACCAAAGTTGCAATGCTATTTTTTGTATCATTGTAAGACATTCTAACAATACTCTGGCCCTTTTCCGATCACTGGAATCCATCACATATATTGCAAAATTAAAATTAATCAATAAAAAAAATTCACTTAAGAAATTAAAAACAAGATCTATGCTCTAATTACACATTTGAAATATTGTAATTACAAATACAATGATACTATTTCAAATAGCAATATGAATAAGAATTCATAATGCACAGGTCAGTCCTAGGAGAGAGCTCATAAGAAACAAACCTACCTATGTATCCTAGAAAACTACACCATAGTTCATCAACTTAATCAATTAACCTTACTCAATTGCCTTCATAGTTGACATTGAAAACACATGCATAATTACTAAGCAGTGGTAAACTGTCATAAATTCTTCATTTCTCAATAGAACTTGAAATTTTAAAGAGTAGTACAACAACTAGCATCACAATATAATATAATGAATATGGATGCAACAAATAAATAAAACTCTTAAAATGAATTGTGCTTCCTTTAATAATAGTATTGGCACATATATGGCACCCTTGATTAATCACTTAAGCCTTAGACCATTCAATGCCTCTTTTCCAAACATTGTGATCCTCATAGGAGAGTGTACAAAGGTCTTTGGGATTGACTTGGAACTCTCTTTATTGACTGAACAACACTTTTTTAAAATTTGAAATAATAATAATAGCTCACAGTATGATGGTACAACCATCATAAGTGCACACAAGCCTTTTAAGATTGTTGTAGCCTTCTAGACATAAACAATTTCAACATGAAATATATGCCTCAACATTTAGCCAAGAACACACTATTGAATAAACTTCTGACCTACCAAACATTCAATAATAGTAGTGCCATGAATTGACAATTACTTGAATATGCTTCTCAAGTTTTGTCAACAAATTTAAAGTTCACTATTGAAGGATCTTGCCTCATGTAAAGCCTCACAGGATTCTTGCAGAAAATGTTGAGCCCTGAACGTGGGTACCATTTAGCAATTAATTTTAGGGACTACTCATTTCTATATATGTTGAATGTATTGGATGTCAGAGATGTACCCCAAAAGAGAATTAGGGATGCAGCTGGGTGTAGTAGCTAAAGGAGATAAAGTCATCCACGCAGTCAAACAACATGGGGGTTCCTTTCGTACTTCATTTTTTAAAAATTAGAAGGAATTACCAAATCAAGAAGAGATCCCACATTAACAACAAAAACATTTATTGCAAAAAAACACAAACACTTTTCTTCTAAAGTATACAGATTACCCATTGCAATTTTAAAGAATGAAATTCAGAAATTGAATGGGAGCGAGGGCTAACCTTGCAAAAAAAAGAGTTGCAATAGAGACAGAAAGATTTGAAGTTAAATCAACAATATTGTTTATGTTAAGTCTTTGAGGCCAACAATGATAGTAATCTAATAATGGCTAAAGATAGGATTAGATATTAGATAATATTTAGCTGAGGATGCTGGTAATGATTATTTAGTTTGATACCTTTGGCCAACAGTCAAAGGTAAACTATTTCCAAGATTTGCTTTGGCAATCATACCATAAGAGCTTTTGACAAAACATCATGTAATGTTTGACATGATTATGAGAGAAGGTATGCCACAAGGACATGATGATAAGTGATACTGGTGTCTAATTGTGTGAATGACAAACAATAATGTCTTGAGATCATTTCTCCTTACTGTCATGTCGATCCTTTGATTTTTGGATTGCAAGGTCACCAAGACTGTCATTGATGAGGTGTTATTATTCTAGAAAATGTTGATGCATCATCATTTGCAACAAGTTTATTAATAATTGGATTGCCCTTATTCCCAAGCTCACTATGTATTCTACATGCTCTGTTTGCAGCTACTCAATGAAAAGAAGCAAAAAAATTGGAACACACAAAATATTGGTGAGAAAGTTGCCCAGCAGTTTGTAGCCAAGAAGTATTGAATAGAATCCTTTTAATACAAAAGTGCAGCCATATTAATAATATTCACATTGTAATAGCTTAAACATCCATGATTTAACTGTTAATTTTAGACTATAAAGAAAATAGAATCTCCATAATATAAGAGATAATATTGTTTGTCAAACCAACTGCTATTAAAAGAAAAAATAATACCATCAATGGATGTAGCTAGGAAAAAATTCCCAAATTATATTGATTTCACTTTTTGAAGAGTAGTACAGCAGCTAGCATCACAATATAATATAATGAATATGGCTGCAACAAATAAATAAAACTCTTAAAATGAATCACTTAAGCTTTAGACCATTCAATGCTTATTTTCCAAACATTGTGATTCTCATAGGAGAGTGTACAAAAGTCTTTGGGATTGACTTAGAACTCTCTTTATTGACTGAACAACACTTTTTTAAAATTGAAATAATAACAGCTCACCGTATGATGGTACAGCCAGATATGGAATGGCCTACAATATTAATACAAGATTTATCTCTTAAAAATGCAATGAAATACAATATTCTAGAGAAAACTTTCATTAAAATATTTTGAAATATCACTTCCACATATTTATAATAATGGACATGGTTGTATGATACAAATCAGCAATATGAATCAATTACAAATACACGGTTGATAATATTGTAATTACAAATACAAAGATACAATTTAAAATAACAACATGAAGCAATAAATAAAAAGAAGGTAGAGGTCAACCAAATTTATTATACACAACCCCAATTTATGACTAAATAAATTTGTGACAGCTCTTTTGCAAAATAATTACCAATTTGAAGCTAAAGCATGAAAAGTATTAGCGAACAAGGATTATCTAAAATTTTCAATAGAGTGTAACTGTTACAAGCACAAAAAATTTCCAATGGATTGTAACTGTAATTGGTAAATTGAGTTATTTTATATTATGTTCCTTCATTTTATATTATCTGCTGGAAAGGCAAGCAAAAGTAGAGAAAAATAGAGCACACCCAATTGCTACAGTAAGACAAAATTTTATTCAACTTCATAAAAAAACAAATTACAATAGGCTCTCTAAATAGAGGTCTTCAGCTTACTCTAACAACAGAGAATACATTCAAACAAAGACAAAACTAAAGTAATTCCTACTCTACATTCAGTTACAACTATATCTGCTTCATGCAAAATATGCCATTTGATGTTTTTCACTTCTTACGTATACTTATTCTATGCATAATAAAACTAAACTGAAGTTTACTTTTCCTAATACATAATCAATCTTCTTTTGCAAATAATTGGCTGATTTTTAACATTGCTTGACCAATATTGTTCAATGCTGAAACCATGCTCATTTGGACATTAATTTTCTGCTCTTCAAGTTTCATTAACCTTTCTTCATTCAAATCATCCTTGTTCAAGCATTGTTCATGGCGTTTCATGCGTCCCTCCCCAGCCATTTGTAAAGTAGAAATCAGCAACCTATTGTTCTCAATAATAACATCCTTCATCCCTGTTGCATTGGAAATTGATTTTCGTTTTTTTCTTGTGCATTGTTTGTCCCTTTCACTACCACTTCTACATGGGTCATGACTTTCCATATTTGGTGTTTTAGGTTCATGCAATGGTTCATCTT
>VDFB02256346.1:0-277812 GCA_007258455.2 Sequoia sempervirens | reverse complement strand
CATCGTCAAAAGTTGTCGAAGTCAGCATCATCGCGAAGAGCTCGTCGAGACGATTCTGACGGTGTTCGTTTCGTCAAAATCTGACATCGTATGCGAGAGTTATCAGCAGTCAAAGCTCTTGGTTGACTTGGTGACTAGTAAGAACAATGATGACGTCATCATCTGTACAGATGACGTTAGCACGTGGTACAGAATCTGATGTGGACAAACCAGAGTGACATGTGGAATTTGTACGGACCAATCGCAGAGTGACACGTGGCAGTCCGTACGCCCAGTCAGCAGGTCCAATCAGGAGTCCGTACGCACAGTCAGCAGGTCTAGTCAGCATGCCACGTCATCATCCTAGTTGGCAGACACGTCATCATTTGGCACACAGTCAGCATCCACATCATCTGAGTCAGTGCTGAGTTTTCGTCCACGTCAGTGCTATTGGCCAATCAGATTCCGCCACGTGGCACCCTCCTGTTGCGACACGTGGCGCTCTCTTCCATCTCTGTCCGCGTTGGTTGAAAAGTCATTTTGATTGTTAAAAGGTTAGTTGGGGGATTTGAACCCCCAACCTTGCGCCACCCAATATAGCCCATAGTCGTTCCACCAAATCGGGGCGTTCAACAATAGAGTGATGGCGGTTTCTTTTGTTAATGGTTTTTTTTAGAAGTTTGTTTAAAACAAACCACCGACGGGTTTTGAACTCCGAACCCGCCGGTGACCAAAATGACTATCCGCCGTTGCACTAACAAAGGATGTTTAAAATTGTTAGGGGGCCGGGCGGTTTTGAGGAATTCCCAAAGCCGAAAAACTTTTAAATTAAAAAACAAACTCCCTAAATTAAAAATTAAACAAACAATAATCTTTTTAAAGATTAAATTGAAAACCTCCAAAACAACAAAGCCCGAGAATGAATAATTGGAAGGATTTATTATGTAAAATAGGGAGATTTAGTGATTTGAGATATGTAAAAATGGGAGATTGTTAAAGATTTTATGTATTTTGGAGAGATAAGGAATATTTTGTAAATCAATTGGTTAAAGGCCAAATTGAGTTAATTTTATGTATAAAAAGGGGGTGTGAGATGAGAGTGGCAATCCAAGTTTTTTTCAGGTGACGAAGTCTTGAAGCTGTGGTGACAAGAAAGAGAGGTCTTGTGGAGATTCTTTGAGTCATTCTTGCACGTCAGAGCGTTGTTATGCTGCCGAAGTGCTTGGAGAATGATTGTGGTGCTTTGTAATTGATTTTTGGAGTTAATCGGATCAGTCTCTCTATTGGAGTGGACTCCCGGAGGCGTAGTCACATTTGTGACCGAACTCGTAATCAAGCATTTGTTTGCACTTCTCTTCTTCTCTCTTGCTTTCTCTCGGTTTGTTAGTTCCTTCATTTTGTTATTTCCTTAAGTTAATTTTATTTAATTGCTTGAAATAATCATTAATAAAATTAAGCATTCATTTCAGCAATTTAGTCTAGATCCTATAGATCAATTATTTACTTGGAAAAAATTACAAAAAAATATGCATCATTGATACATGAGTCCTCTACTTATATCTAAAATCTTATTAAAAATAATATCATTTTATTGTGGTTAGGGTGGTCAGGACAAACACCTACTTATTTTTCCACGAAATTTAATACTCACACGATTGAAATTTCAAATTTTCACCAAATAGATATATTTTTTAAAAAAAAAAACCTAGTAGTTTAGAAACTACATTCAATTTGCTACAGATTCTATTATTATATATTTTTTAAATAATATAGATAACTTATTCAAATTTTACACAAGTTACTTAACTCTAATTTTCTAATTTTTGCCACTTGAGCTGTTTTTCCATGATGATCTACTGCCATACCCATGTACTAATTTCTATTTAAATCATATACTCATTCCTTTTTCAAATGGATATACATTATGGAGTAGGTACACATTTTGTAAATTTCAAATTTGAAACCAATGATTTATCTTTTTTTTAGCCTTAGAAACCTAATACTTAGCCTTGGAGTACAATTACATGTTAATAGTATAAGAAAAAACAACTTTAGTTATGTAATTAAATTTTTTTTTGAATTTTTTGAGAAAATTAAAAGTCATTATACATGAGAATATCTAGTTTCTAGCTATTTAATTTTATTTATTAATGGAGATATTTTTAAACAAAGGGATTGATAAACCTAAAATGGAATATATTCCCTTTTTTCAACATTTAAGTTTAATATATATATTTTTAGAATGTCTAACCTATCTAGAAATTATTACCTACATGATAATTTAAAAATTAGTCTAGTTCAAATTTTGTTGGCCATACACAAGAGGCTTTAAATATCATATATTAGGGAAAATATAAATTAATAAAAATAATTATTTATTAAAAAATTACAAAAATTTCATAACCAAATTCACAAACATAAGCATCTTTCCATATAAGGAATTTTAAAATATTTTCACTAAGTTCAAATTAATATATATAATGTCTCATATTTTTGTTGAAACCCACCTTGAGTTAAGTTAATTGTTTGGAGAAAAAGATAACACTTTTGTAATGCATGTAAAGATCCTAGAAGTTAGGAATTGATGTTTACATGCATGAATTTCAATTCAATTTAGTTCAGTTTAGTTCAGTTATGGTTGAGTTATCCTCAGTTGCATGTAGTAAGTTTCAATTGAATACTAGTTGACAACTTGGAATACATGACTAATGACTTGAGTTAAATGATAGATAATAGGTGACTACTTTCATTTAATAGGGGATGATCATTCTTGCATGAATGGTGGAGAGATATCTTTCAGTTAACAAAGAATGACTTGGACCCACTTTGGGTGCCCAAGTTGGCTTCATGGAGTTAACACTTTTGCATGTTAAGATATTTTAGAAGACTAAGTTAAGTGGTCCCATTCTTGGGTGCCAACTTTTAGGATAAGCTTTGAAGATATCTTCAGAATAAAGGTTGAGTTATGACTTTAGTTTAGGACACCCGAATGGATGAAGAAGTTTATTTGACATTTTTCTTCATAGTAGAACTCTACTTGCATGAGATAGGTGTACGTTTTTGGTGATAAGCTTTGATATTTTTAGTTGTAACTCTTTGGAGTTTACAAAGTTGATTATTTCCTATTTATCTCACGCAAGTTGAAGAGAGTTTGTATCAGTTTTTATTGCAGGTTGTGGAAAAGATTTTTTGAAGGAAAAATAAGCATCTCAAGAAAGGATTGGAATTATTGTAATCTTATTTTAAGATTAAATAATACACTAATTATTGGTGGATTTTTTCCCGAAATGGTTGCTCCATGGTATATGTTGTATATCTTCTATTCTTCTATCTAATTCTTCTACAACCTTTTGTATTCATTCTACAAATGCTAAAATGAATTAATTAAATAATCACCCACAAAGAATATGTAACAAAAAATACATATTTAGATCAACAATCATAAAGTTTCACAAAGTATTAAGCTATATAAAAACTTCAATTTTCAACATTTTGTATTAGAGCTAAGGTTGGGCAGAGTATTAGGACACCTTTCTCTTAAAATATTGAAGGTTTTTTTGCTGTAGTGGGAGCATTTATTATTTTTGTTATTGTTGATTTTGGAAAATATGTTTTGTTACAATGAATTCTCATTTAGATATTGAAAGGTTCCATGGATCTAATTATGAGATGTGGAAACTAAAAATGGAGGATATCCTTGAAGAGAGATATTAGTGGTTATCTATTGGTAATGAGACAAAGTCACCTACAACAATGTTAGCTGAGGATTGGGCTAAGCTTGATAAGAAGGCAAGAGGGACCATAGGATTATGTCTTGTTGATGTTGTTCTCTTGAATGTTTTAGAAGAAACTACTACATATAAGTTGTGGAAGAGAATAGGTGATATTTATTAGACTAAAAGTCTTACTAATAAGTTGTATTTGAAAAGATAGTTATATTCTTTAAATATGAAAGATGGTGATTCTGTTACAAATTATTTTAGTGGTTTTAATTTCATTCTTAGTCAGTTAGCATCTATAGATGTAAAGCTAAAAGATGAAGATAAATGCATTTTGTTACTATGCTCTTTACTAGAGTCTTAGGAAAATCTAATTGTTGCTATCAGTGGTAGTGGTACAAATCCTAAGATGGAAAATATAATTCCTACTCTCCTATTAGAGGAGATGATGAGGAAGTCTTAAGATCCAAGATGCCTTGTGTGTAAAAGGTGGGCTTGAGAAAAAGTAACCTAAGGGAGACAAGGAAGGAAAGGGTAAGTCCAAAGGATGGTCTAAAACCACTGGTAAGAGTAAGGTAATTTGTTGGAACTGTGGGAAACTAGGACATGTGAAGAAGGATTGTAAGAACAAGAAAGAGAGTTCTAATTCTTCTACAGAGGAATCCTCAGATGATAGAAATGATGCACTGCTTATTTCAACTAATACTATTTTTGATAACTCTTTACTTCATGTTTCAGAGTGATCTTCATTGAGAAGATTGTAGTCATGATGCCATGTGTAACTCGGTACCACAGTTTAGTTGGAGTTGTTGGCAGTGGTGTGGATGCATCATTGGTAAGGTTATCTTCATGTGATTGTGGATATGGTTTTTTTTTGGTTTAGATTGGTTGCTATTATGTCATGGTTTACTCTTCATTCTAGATTAGATTTTGGCATATTACATGTTCTCTTGAGACCAGGATGTATGTTATGGTACATGTGATATCCTATTAGGAGATGGTTAGATCATGTTTCCATGTTTATGTTCCTAATTCATAATTGGAGATTTGACATTGATCTTGTATAGTTCTCTTAAGTATTGGGTACATTAATCATTTTCTTGATTACTTCATGATAGTGCTATGTTGCATTTGGAGTTTGGCATGGATTGGTTGGTTACAGGTCCTTATGGTTACTTGGAGAAATAGGTGAGACATGAGTTCTTTTATGGTAAGAGATATATGTTGAATGGTTACTTGTAAGAAAAGCTATTTTCAACAATAAAGAACGAGAAGCCTACACCTTGGTTGAACATGAGTTCAACACACTCAGCTATTTCACATGCCTCTAAAGAGGCAATTTGGATATAGAGAATTGGGAAACATATTGGTTTTAATTGCAAGTTAAACATGAATGTGATAGACAGAGTGTTATGTGTTTAGCCAAAAATCCCATGCATCATGCTCATACTAAGCATGTTGATGTTCAGTATCACTTTGTGCTAGAAATGGTTGAGAGTAGGAAGGTATTAATTGAGAAAGTTGACACTTTAATATTTTTTGCAGATTATCTTATGAAACCAGTTCCTACAGATAAGTTGTCTTGATTTTAATCATTTTCTTGGAGCTTCATGATTATGCAAGTTGCATTTGAAGTTGGCATGGATTAATTAGTTGGTGTAGGAAGGCCATTTGACTTGATTCCTATACTTGATTTATAATAATTATTCCTTGTTTAAAGAATAATTGCAATATATAATGTCAAGTAGGAGAATGTTGGAAACAGGATGCCATTTAATTTCAATCCTAAACATTATTTATTTCATGTATCTCCAAAGTCCTTGGAAAGTTTTCTCAAACACTAGGATTAGAAAGAGATTAATTTTGAATGAAATAATCATGTTAATTGACATTTTTAATTAATTATAAATGATAGGAGAAAGTGAGTGTTGATGTGTTTTTTTATGCACCTCTCAACATAGGCAGTGCGTAGGTGCACTACCTCTCTTGAAAGACAATCTTCCATAATAGGATTGCAGAACACTATCCCAAGGTCTCTAATGTCAGGTCTTGATAGTGCTTGGAATATCTCAGTTGATTTATGTGATTTGCTAGAATCACAAAGCAGTCTTATGGATGAATTACAAAGTGGGGAAGTTGGATCTTGAAACAGAGTTCTTAAGATGGGAGAGTTTTTATGCATTAGCTGTAGGTTCAAATAGCAGTCTTAAACTCTATTTTGTCATTGGATTTAGCTTTAAAATGTGCAATGAACCTTAGCATAGGTTACTCATTAAATAAAATGAAAAAGAGAAGGGAAGAGAGGAGGTTCCTGGATCTGCAACTAATTGTGAACAGCGATGATGGAGTTCCTGCAATGGACAGCTTCTTGGAAACAATATTTCACTTAACCAGAGATCTCACAGTCTCATGGAATTTGTGCTACCTTCTAAGGTCTGCAAATGTTTCATCTTTCATTCACCATGTGCATGCATGAACAAAGATAAAAGTTTTGGAGCAGCTTTGAATTCAAGCCCAGACTAACTTTACACAACTATCTACCATCATCAAACAACAAAAAGTATGGACTAAGAAGGCATCTACACAGCAGAAATTTTCATGATCACAGGACAGCATTCCTAAAATCTACCAAAGCAAGAAAACAGTTAACTAGAACAACAATAAAACCTAAGTTAAACATCTAACAATGGAGATTGAATCAAGCAACTCAAAAAATGCACCAAGTCAAAAAATGCACCAAGTCAATGTCTTTTCCTTATAAATTTTTGCAGCATGTCTTTACAACTCAACTCCCTTTTCAAATGAGAGGAGAGCCCTATTTATAGTGCCCCAAAAGTCAAATGAATGGCTAAGACTAATTCTCATTATGTGGCCAAGATTCATTAGAAAATAGGGTTTCACCTATCCCCAATATATCACAATTTGAAAATTACATTTTATCCCCTTTCCCATTTTGTCCTCTAGTGACGGCACTATAGCATTTTATCTTTTAACTGATTGTTGTTTACTGTAGCTACTCTTTAGGGATTTCTCTATCATCTGCGGGGTTGTCCTCCTGCTTCTTTGAGGCGATGTACTCTATGAACTTTAGGATGACCGGTTGGAGCTTGTCTATCTCAATGATCTCACACCTCAATGTTTGGTAGCTCCACTCCTTAGCATTATCTTCTAGCCTATTCCAGTCCTCATCGTACTTTTCACCTTGATCCTTGAACAACTTTGATTGATCAAAGGCATGGGCAGCAAAAATCATGAATTCCACCATGATTTCGCTATACATCCCGTCCTCCATCTTCTTTTGAAATTAAGGTTTTACCTTTTCTGGATCCATCTACACTACGTGCATATCATATTCTATCATCATCTTGAGATAACGAGTGCATTCTACCTTGATTTCCTTTATCCATTCTATATCTGGATCCACCTTGCTCATTATTTGCGCCAACCTTTCCTTCCTATTGCCAAAGTCTCACCCCCATACATCCATTAGCTAGTGATCATCCTTATTGAATGCAAGCTCCTTCTCCCATGTGGCCTCTGGAATCTGAAGGATAGCCTTGATCTTTGGGAAGGTGGAGTCATATGTTGCAAGGAAGTCAATGCATAGCCTCTTCATACCCTCAAAAGATTGCTGCAGGTCCAAGAACTTGTTGGATGTCTGACCAGCCCAGCTAATTCCCATGTTCCTGACATGTAAGACTTGTTAGAACTAGCTTTCTATAGTCCTTTCCAATTTCTTTCTCCTTTCCATCTTGTCAATATGTTCCTTAGATAGCAGTTGGGGCGCGGTGGTGGACAAGGTAGGTAGGTCATCCACCGAAGACCATTGCTGGATGTAGTTTGTTAGAGCAGCCACCTGTGCTTTGAGCTCAGCTTTTGAAATCTTGTCTTGTTTTATCATATGCACCACTATGGCCACTGACTCCTTGAGATGTTCTACCTTTTTCTCTTTGGTGGCGGTCCCTAGACCTACAACATGTTCCCATTTCTTGCACAATTCGGAGACCTGTAGCATCCATCACACCCTAGACCTGGATCTTAGGCTTCTCCTTCTTGTTGTGATATGAGCTTGGGCTAAGATAGCTTCTAGTCTCACCCTGACTTTTAGTATAGGAGTTTCCTTTCACACTTCTTTCTAACCATTCAGTAGATGACAAATCCTGTTCTTAGGTGACTCATGATCATCCCTTCGCTCTCTCGGTCAATAAGGCTTCTATTCTCTTACCTTCAAACTCTTAATTCTTCCTGGCAACATCCGGCCTATTCGCCTCCCTCGCTGTCTTGATGACATGAACTTTATGGGAGGCTTGGCAGATAATTGCTGTAGGACTCTTCTTGTTCTTCCATTTCCCTTTCCTTTCCTCCTTTTTAGTTTGTTCAACCTCGCGCACATGTTCCTCGGAATTGCTCGCTGATTGAGGCCCGTGGATAGTTTGGGCCCCTCTCCCTCAGTTTGTCTCTTACTTCATCGCTTCTTCTTCTTCAAGGGTTGACCTTTCACTTCCTCAAGCGAAGTTCCCCTTTTGGTCGTGGGCCAGCTTCTTCCTCAAGATCATTGCTCTGCTGGCCTCACTATAACCTTATGACAGATCATCCTTTTCCTTATCCCCGCTTCGCAGGAACCAGTTCCTTCCTTTTCCTTCGTGAGGGCCACCCGCCAATAGCATGTTCATACCGGGTGCTCGCGGGTATTCATCGCTTCCTCTTCAAAGGGACTTGAGGCCTCTTGTTCTTGCCTCTCCAACACCTTTAGATTTTAGCATGGTGGCTTCCTATAGTCGCGGGTCTTTGTCGGAGGTTGTGACGGTTTGGCAAGATGGTGACCTAAGCTAAGGTTGTTGAAGAGTGGGATCCATGAGGATCTGGGGAGGAGCTCAAAAGGGATATTCTACATATGCTTCTGGTAGCTCTTAGTGCGTGGGATGGGGCGAATTGGTGCAAACGCAATCGAAAGTGTTACGCAGAGGATGGAGGAGTAATCATGGTGAAAGAAGAGTCAATTACAATCATAGGCTCAGTCAGGGGAAAAGGGGCAAGACGGACATAGATGTCCACCATCGGCGGGGATGTGGTGACCATAGCCAGGGAGGTAGATGGTACGACAGTCAGGGCAGGAAGAGCCAAAATAGGCTTAATTTGATCAACTCCTTTTACTTCTTCCTCTTGGGTCAAGGGCTATTCCGTCTTGCCCCTTGCTTGCTTAAGTCTTTTGGAGGGTGAGCCTCCCGTTTCTTTCCTTGTGTATACTTTAGGGTCAGGAGATTGTTCCACTTCTGTCTCTTTTCTCTTCTTGAGTCTAGTGACCGGAGGAGACTTGGATGTTCTGCCCATAAAATTGGTCGCAGTGGCGTCCTCGGTAGTGCTTGGTTCACTTTTGAGTTCTTCATATGTCAAGGCCACCCCTCATTGTTTCAACTAGGTTACCTGCCCATCAACCCACTCCTTAGTACAAGCCAAGATCGGCTTGGTTATAATATCGAGGTCATCGACCTCCTACTCGTCACAGTCTATTGTTGGTAGTGGCAAGTTGGCAACTACGGCATACCTGGGGTGCATTATGGTGCTATTGTCCTCTTCGACTTGGTCTGGTATGGCAAATGGTTGCACCTTCCTTATAAAATGCATAGTCATCCGCATATAGTGCCTTGCACGTACCTCTTTATCATCCTAACAATCTCCCCAAAAGTCTTGAATGTGGCGGAGATGAGTGAACACAGGTGCCAATGCCTTTCTTATGTGCCCATATGGATCTATTCAAGGGCGAGCAGTGTGTAGATGAAAATGGTAATCCTTCAATTCCTTCTCAGAGTTACCAGCACATTGGGAAGTTTGTAGCTTATAAATGCCCTAGCCAAGAGTCATGGGATAAGAGATCCTTGCTATATGTTTGCTATTGAAGATCGCCTGTATGTGTTGGAGCTACCGAGAAAGCTCTAATAGGATGATTCAATCATTAGGGTATCGAGGCAACTTGTTTGGCCTTTCAGTGAAGCCCTGGGCTCGATTGTATGTGAACTTCAGGTATTGAATGAAGAGGAAGGCATATTGCTTTAAGAATGCCCGAGCACTATGGGAAACCCTCCTTTCAAAATCCCTAGCATTTACTCTGATGATATGACCGATGAAGGCGTCATTCACTCTGCAATACTCCCTCTTAAAGTTTTTGTACTGGAGCTGAGGGTATTTATCATAGGCCTTCAATCTTCAACCCTGGTCCTCATCGGGTGCCATAAACAACCCGTTGTACTACCTTCAGTCTGCCAAGGAGTAGATGAGGTATGAAGTCATATAAAATTTGGAGCTTTTCTTAACATTGATGAACTGCTCGTGGAAGCAGTCGCTTATTATACCTCCCCAATAAAATGTGGTCTTTGTGGTAACGTCCTCATTCCCACGAAGGATTTTCTCAATGAAGTACACCATCCACCCCTCAAAGAAGACCATAGTAGGGAGGCCCATAACTCTGCTCAGCATTGTGACCAAATCGTGGTAGTCTTCATAGAAATCGCTACAGAAGAGTTCATTAGGAACCTTCGCGATGCTGCCCTGCGTTTCCTTGAGCCAATGCTGATTTATTAAATTCCTGTAGCCCATAGGGTTAGCATCCCATGCTGCCTGACACTCTTCGATGATAGGAATTTCCATTTCTTGAAATGTGGGAATGTGAAAGTTTTTCGTGATTCCTCCAGCTGACATGTCTGCGAGAATGTTACTGTCCCTATCAATAATTTTCCTTATGTCGGGCTGATATGCTTGCCGATAGGCCATGACCAATTCAGGGGCCACAAGGGATGGGGGGAAGCCCACAGCTTTCGCGATTCCACTCTGCCTTATCAATCTTGCATTCTTTGTTGTTGGATTGACCCTGACCCTTTGTATAAATTTGTCAATATTGACATGGCCTATGTTGGTGTCAGTGATTGCCTTCCAATCCCTGGTAACTTTTGAGTGCAAAGGCTCACCCTGAAATTTGTATTTCATCTAATCTTTTTCTTCTTTCCCTCGAGGAGTGTTTCTTGACTTCTTTCCTTTGTCCTTCTTGACGGCTGCCCCTGAAGGTCTTGCACCCGATTCCATATATTCTGCAAGCAAAGGCATAGTCAGTATGACTGATAACGAAGGTGTTCATGCTAGTTGAAATCCCAAAGATGAAATCCATTCTAAGTAATCTATCAAGCATAACATGAACATTATCTCTCAATATCATTGGCCTTTTGATTGAGGGCTATGGGACAATCTGGGCCCAGAGGGCCAGACTTCCCTGGCAAGAATGTCGTTTTAGAAAGAAAAATAGGGTGAAGGGCTCTGAGAGATTCTCTCCGATCGAATTTTGATAATTTAAGAGGTTCGCAATGAAAATGACCAAGATTAATCATGTGGGTTGAGATCAAATTTTGGATTGGGCTCATTTAGGTCAGCTTAGGATCATTCGGAGGTACCAAGTCAGAAAGTCATCAGGAGACGGCTATTTGGAATGGCAGATCAGGAAAAGAATTTTGAAGATGAAACTTTGGGGTAAGGGGTCTGGCGGGCTGCAAGGCAGTCAGAAAATAGTAATTTTCCATTTAAGAATGGGCCTGAGGCACCGAAAAGCTGCCCATCCTTCACCATTTGGAATGGCCATCACTTGGGGGGAAGTCTGGAGGCGGCAGCCCGGTGTGAAGGTCGGCAAGAGATCAACCATCAATGTAAAGTCATAGCGAACACCTCGGCTCTCACCGACCAGCGCAACAGGGGAAGGGAATTCGCTGAAAGGTCATGGCGGTGGGGTGAGGTCCTCGTGAGGTCCTTAAGTCTAGCCGACAGCCAAGAGCAAGACCGAACCAGGCATGAGCGTTGGTCGTTTGATTTCATTTTTAGTCCTGTGGCGGTTGAAAGGGCAGAGCCCGGAGCTCAGAGGGGTAGGCATGATTTTCCAGTTCAAAATGGTAGATGAGGGAAGGTCGAGGCCCAGAAAGCAGACGAACGCCAAGCATGGAGGAGTTTGTTCAAGTTGGATCCCAGTGGCGAATGGGTGACCGGGGCCCAGAGGTTGGAAGGACGTCGGGTATTCTCCAAGAGAAGATTGATGTCGTCGTGAGGTCTTGGCAAACACGGGAGATCCTATCGATAAGAGGAGTCTTCTGTATAAGTTTTCCAGGTCAAAGAAAGGTCTCAATTACATCCGGATGTCTTGCCAACTAACGGGGAGAATACCCATTGGTAAGAGATTTTTTTCTTTGGCGAAAGGTCTCATCGACCTCCTTGTGTCTTGTCGAACAAACATATCGGCAAGAGGTTGATGCTCAGTGGGAGGTCTACCAACTTCCGCATGTCCTGCTGACCGCCAAGAGGTGCACAGGGCCTGGTGTTAGTGTTGCCTGTTGGACTTTTATCTTAAGTATTCGCAGTAATGGGAAGCTGGAGCCAGACGTTCGGAAGGTCGGGGAGGATTTTCCTTTTGGAATGGCAGACGGGGGATAGAACTCAGGAGGCCGGGGCCCAACACGGTCGAGGGCACTTGTTGTTCAAGTTGGTTCTCGGCAGCAAATGGGGTCCCAGGGCTCAGAAGGCGGAGTGATGCCAGACATATGTTGTTCACGATAGAGAAGACCATGCGGACTTGCCAGGAGAGATTGATGTCGCCGCGATGTCTTGGCGAAGGCAGAGGGTCCTGCTAACAAGGGGAGCCTTTTGTGTAAGTTTCCAAGTCAGAGAAAGGTCTCCCCGACTTGATGATGTCTCCCCAACCAGCTTCATGTTTGCCCAAGGATGAGGGGGTCAGTGTAAGGTCTTGACAAACATTAGGAGTCTCGCCGAACAAGAAACGACTTCAGCAAGAGTAGGGAGCTCGTAGTAAGGTCCCAGTGAAAGATGGATGTCTCCCCGACTAATAGGACCCAGGCTTGGCGAAAGTGAACATGCTTGGTGGGAGGTCTCATCGAAAGACGGATGTCTTGGTGAAGCCAACGGACATCGGTAAAGCTATTGGATCCTGCCATGACCTCTTGGTGACTAGGACTTGTCTCCTCGACAGAGAAGCTCTAGGAGGAAACAAGTTACGAAAAATCAGGATGCAGAATCCCGCAGACCCAGGCCCGGGAGAGCCAAAGGTTGTTTCAAGATTTCTGGTTTTTCACCAAGTCTCAGCCAGCAAAGGGAGCATCCAGGCTTGAGGGGCGTGAATTCCCCTGTGAAGAATAGCATTAAGCGGGACAAGTCTCAGATTGATCATGGAGGTGTCGTGTTGGGTTTTTCTCAAATTTTAAGACATCGATTTTGGTTGTTGTGTTACATTTTATCATTCACATGTCTTCTTGATGATTTTTTTTCATTTTAAAGCTTAGAGATCATGAAAACAATGTTCGGGACGGTGAACGAAAAAACCTACCTCGAACGCCTGATGCGAGAAAGCATGGGATCCACCAGTGGTCGGCAAGTGAAGGCAATGGGTGTGAGCGTGAAGGTCTCGAAGACAACGGACTCCTCTCTAGCAAGCACTGATTACTCTTTGCAACACTGTCAAGTGAAAATGATGGGCTTTAGCAAGTCTTTTATACCCCCCACCACCATTAATGCCCTCATTGAATGCAGGTATGGTAGAACAAAGCTTTTTGGATTTTGAATTCACTAACGGCAGTGGGAGACCCGGGGTCTGGCGACCGAGAAGACGCAAGATGGTGGCCATTTGGAAAGTTTCACTTGGAAATCCCCAGCGGTAAAGAGGAGGTCGGGGCCCAGAGGTTGGGGTTCTGCCAAAAGTTTTCCATTAGGAATGACAAAACCATCACAGAATTTTGGACTCAGAAGTCCGGACGCTTGGGCCTGGAATGCTCAAAGGCAGCAACAATCTCCTCGCAAACATTTTGGACGACAAAGATAGAGTCGGGACCAGGGGTCCGAGAGGACACAGCCCATCCGTCGTTGAGGACGGTAGGCACAACAGGGAAACTTGGATAGGGAAACCAAAGGGGGCGAGCTCGACCGGGTCTAGGGCTACTGACAGAGGCAAACTAATAGAGAGACCCCGAGAGGCTTCAAAAATCTTGACAAAACTAGCCAAGGGGAAGCACGGTCAACCTATGATGAAACTTTGAAGGTACATTGACCATCAGGGGCACAAAAATGGGGCATGCAAAATAAGGCGATGATAAAAAATGACCTAGCAAGGGAAAGAAAAGAGGGTCCTCGTTCTGAACGGGGCCTGTGTGCTAAGGGCACAACAAATGGCAACTCCGCTGGGAAACGCTCCCGAGTGTTCTAAGGATAAATATTCATTCGGGACCCAGAATCTCTGGTTTCGTAGACCAAGAGTGGCTTCCAAAGGTGAATCTATTAGAACGAGATCCTTAATTGGGTTAGTTTATAGGACATCTTAGAAGTGTGTGCAGTGAATTCATTCCTTTCTTTTGGATGGTGACCAAGGGCTGCTAATCTAACCGAGCAAGTTACATAAATTGCCTAGCACCAAAAGTAACCTAGACATTGCTCTGCTACCATTCAGGCGTCCATAGCCCCGACGGAGTTATCGCTGCAATCCCACAGATATTGCTCTACTACTGGTTAGGCGTCCATAGCCCTGATAGAGTTACTCGAACACCCATATGGTCACTTATTTCGCAAAATTCCTTTTCTCTTTTGTTTTGATATTTTCTTTCAATGTACCTTTTGAGATAATTTTCTTGCTCGACTGGGTAAGCACCGAGGCCTACAATGGGTTTGGGACCGCAGTGGTCACTAGAGCAAACTTAAGATTTTTCAATTACTAGGGTGTCGTAGCAACCATGGTACAATCCTTTAGAAATGATTATTATATGTCTTGTGCGAGAGCTAAGATGTGTGTAAGGAGATCCAATCCAGGGTCAAGTTCTGAGTAGAGTTTGAACAAGGAAATCATTCTTGGGTAACTTTCAAAGACCAATGGTCGAGAGTGAATGTTTAGCCGAAGAACACCAAGGACGGACAAAAAAGTAAACTGTTCGTCGAGTGAGCATGGCCACCGCTAAAGGGTCGGGAAACACCTTTTCTAAATAAAATAGCCGAGAAACAAAAGCAAAAGGAGCGACACAAAATAGAAAGATACAAGAAAACCAGAAAGGGAAATCTACTCTAACTTATATACAACATTTACAAAGAAGAGATCGAATGAGCTCAAGCCTAGAAGTAATGCTTCAGGTGCTGCCCATTGACCGACAACAGGACGTTCTCACCAGTTAAAGTCTTTAGGCAGAAAGCATTGTCTCCCAGAATCTCAACTATTTGAAAGGGGCCAAGCCAGAGCTTGTTGAATTTGTTGTCTCCCCCTATCTTTTCGTGGGCCTTGTCCCAACATAGGACCAAATCTACAATTCTCAAGGCCTTAATTTTGGCTCTACGGTCGAACCATCTCTTAACTACGCCCTGATGTTTGGCAAAATTTTCTATTGCACAATCTCATATTTCCTCTAAATGCAAGAGCTCAGCTAACCAAGCTTCTCTACGATCTCCTCCCTCATAAAAATCATTGATAAAATAAAGAGTAGGAATCATTAGATGCATAGGAAATATGGGTTCTAGGCCATAAACAAGGTGGAATGGGAAATCACCAAGGGTAGCCTTATGGCGAGTGTGGTCAGCCCAAAGGGCGAAATGGAGCTAGATATGCCAGTCCTTGGGGTTCATGTCTAGTAGTTTCTTGATCACGGTAATCAGGTTCTTATTGGTGGACTCAGCGAGGCCATTGCCTTGGGGGTAGTAATTAGATGGAAACTTAAGGGTAATTCTGTAGTCAAATGCCCAACTAGAAAATTTTAATGAAGTGAAAGCAGGTCTGTTGTCACACACCAAAGTATAAGGACAACCAAAGTGATTTAAAACAAAACTTTCTAAAAAGTTAATAACCACTTCAGTTGTGCATTATTTACATACAATTGCTTCTGTCCATCTAGTGCAGTAATCAGTCATGGTAAGAATGTACCTGTGTCCCACAGATGATGGAGGGCTTATCAGACCGATGAAATTGAGACCCCATTGCGTGAACGACCTTACCTCCAGCACAGGCTGTAGTGGGACCACAACATTCTTTTCCTTAGTGGTGGTTGTTTGGCATAAGTGGCATAAGTGAATATGACAATGAGCATTTTTGAAGATAGTTGGCCAATAATACCCTGCTCATAATATCTGATGTGCCATGGAAGAACCAGATCCATGAAAATTACCAAATTTATCATGAAATTCTTTTAAGACGCGGCTGGCTTCCTCTTTACCTAGGCACCTTAAGTAAATGCCTTCATGGTTCCTCTTGTAGAGAATGAAACCTTGTAGCATGTAGCCATTTCTTTTCAATCTAAGGGCATGCTTTTGGACCCCCTCCAGGTGTGGCTGACACTTCTTGTTCAACAAATAATAAACAACATTCTCGTACCATTCTCCCAGGGAAATATCCTCAAGCTGGTACTGTTTCATAGTGAGTTCGGGTCTAGCCTCTGCCGCTGCTTCAGCAATCATGTGGGTGAGTGCCTATCCTCTCACCAGCTTCACTGGTTGGATCTCCATATCACATTCCTGGAGCAGAGTGACCCATTTAGCTCTCCGTTCACCCAATTCATTTTGCATGAGCAGTGTTTTTACTATTGGGTCGGGGATGATGGCAAACACCTTATTGCGCAGGATATATTGCTGAAATTTCTTCACCCCTCTGACAAGAGCATACGCCTGCTTTTCTACATTGTGGTATTATAATTCAATGTCCTTTAGGGGAGCACTCATGAACGTGATTGGGTGTTCATTTTCTTCATCATCTTTCTGAGTCAAGATGCTAGCACAAGAATATTCTGAGGTGAACAAGTAGATGTAGAAAGGCTTCAAATAATCTGGACTAACCAACACAGGTGCCTCGACAAGGGCCTGTTTAATTTCCTTGAAGGCTTGTTTGGTGTTGGGAGTCCACTCAACTTTGGAATCCTGTTTCAACATAGCATTGAGAGGTTTAACAATCTCCACAAAACCCATGATGAATTTCTTGACGAAGTTGATCTTTTCAAAGAAAGATTTTAATTCTTTCTTGCTGCCTGGTGGTGGGATTTTCAACAATGACTAGATACATTCAAGGTCCATGGAGATTTCCTGTTCTGAAATCATGTGTTCGAGCAATCTGCCTTCAGTCACACCCAAAATGCACTTCTTGGGGTTAAGGGAAACCCCAAACTCCCTACACCTCTAAAATACCTTGCATAAATCGGAGACATGATCACCTCACTTTTTAGAAAACACAGTCAAATCATCCATGTAGATGATTATGCACTTTTCGATTAGGTCCTTGAAGGTGATATCCATGGCATGTTGGAAGGTGGCACCAACGTTGATGAGCCCAAAATGCATCCTCTTGTAAGCAAACGTTCCCCACTTGGTGGTGAATGTCATTTTATGACAATCTTCATACTATACCATCACCTGGTTATACCTGAAGTATCCATCGAGGAAATACATCATCTGGGAGTCGTTGATGATCTGCAACACCTCATATAATGAAGGCATTAGATAATTATCTTTCTTCGATGCTCGTTTCAAATTGTGAAAGTCCACACACAATTTAATCTCCCCATTCTTTTTTCTAACAGGAACTAGGTTGGCGACCCATGTGGAATGCCTGACCAGGAAAATAATTTGTGGTGAAAGCAACTTTTGCACTTCTTTGTAAACAATGGGTTCCAACAAGGCATTAATAAGATGCTACCACTAGCGTAATGGCCTCACTTTGGTCTTAAGAGGTATGGTGTGCATGATGATGGATGTGTCATATTTTTTTAAATCCTTGTAGCTCCATGCCACCATGTCATGGTATTTCCGCAATGTATCAATAATTCCCTTCTCCTCAGGCGTGAACACTTTTCCAATAAAAAAATTCTTGATCTTCTCGGTTGTCCCGAGGTTGTGAGCATCGCATTGGTTGCTTATGGCTTCTTTCTTTGATTGTTGGTTCTGGTCTTTGATCTAGTCCAAATCAAATATGCATTCTAGTTGAACCATGCCCCTGGGAATTGTGTTGGTTTTTAGATTAATAACCCCCTCTATGTCCAATTCGGCTTCCTGCGGATCAACTTCATCAATTATCTGGGCTATGAAGACATCAGAACTTGTGATGAATTTGAGAATATGTTTGTCATCATTCCCTGAAAATGGGTAACATTATCTGGGACCGATGGCATAGATTTCAACTCAACTGTGAATTTTTTAAGCCCAGATAAAGAGAGGGGTTGCAAAGTTTTGGCCGCTTGAGCCAAGGCATCAGCTGTACGATTCTGAGCATGAGGGATCAATTGTATATTGAATGCATCTAAACCTTCTAAGAGATCCCAAAACCTATGCCTATAATTTGCAAGCCTCCTATCATGGCAGGAGTAGAACTTCCTAACTTGTTTAACTATGAGCTCTAAATCCCCAAGAACTTGCAACATTTTGACATTTTTCTTCAAGGCCATCAGAAGGTCGTGGACCAAAGCCTCGTACTCCGCTACATTATTGGTGCAATAAAACTACAGTCTATGAGCTATGAGAAAGGTTTTACCCATTTGACTAATGACTTCAATCTCAGCTCCAACTCCTTGTTTTGATTTGGACCCATCAAATCGGAGCATCCAGCATGTGGAAAGTTCTTTGACTCTGGGTCTGACTAAGTTCTTGCTCCCTTTTAGCTGGGCGGTTGCCTCCGCAATCCTAGGATAATCTTCTCACCTAGTGTGTTGAACAAAGGGTGGTTCTATCAATACCTCCTTTAGTGTTTCCTTTTGGAGGGCGGTTGATTTCTTAACATTCTCCACCGTTGTTCAACATAAGCAATAGTCAAATTCAAAGTGGGCAGCATTGTGAATCTTGCACCAATTTGGCAACAAGAGATCCTGGAAATTCATTCAGACTCCTAGGTTGAGTTGATCCTTTGCACACTTTTCTATAAACTCCTGGAAACAACTTAGTCCCCAGTTGTTGCTTTCATCATGTTTGTCATCTATTTCTACCAACATTTCCGCACTCAGAGGCATTTGAATACAATCGGTCGGAGGACCACATAATACTAAGAGAACTTCGGAAACTCACTCATCCTGAGGCTCGACCTCATTTTGGTAGGTGAATGGGCAGTAATTTTCCAGTTCCATCTCAACAAATAGTGCTTTGCTGAAATTATTGTATTTTGTGATCATATATTTCATGCGGGGTTCGCGATCAATATTGATTTGATTTGGTAGCCCCTTCCATAGCAGCCACAAGTGAGAAAGGTCTGTGGCAGTATATCCATTTAGTGCCTTGGTGAATTCCCTTCCCAAGATGATCCTGTAAGCATCAGGAATGTCCACCACTTGAATATCGATGACTTGTTGTATCTGTGAGTCTATACTATAGCAATCTGCATCGGGATCTAATTCATTTCTCCCACAATGTTGATCTTTGTTTTATCTAGCTGAGTCACTTTTCTTCTTGAAGGCGTGGGAGTGATGCCAAGAGCCTTGCATACTGCCAAAGGCATGACATTCACAAATGCTCCTGAATTGAGCAGGCTGTTATGTAAGTTTTTCCTAAATATTTAGATGGTGGTAAGGAAAGGAGGAGTTTCCAACCTTGCAAAATACAAGCGGGTATGTCCATGTGAGCTACTTGGCCCCGTTCTTATCACCAATTTTATCCTTGGTCTATCTAGATGGCTGATCTTTAGAACCCTACCTAGTGTTCTAATCTAGTTCCTTTCCTATTTGCCTACTAGCAGATTGATTTATAGGAACATCCTTCCTTTTTCCGGTATTATCCTATATCTTTGGTTCTTGAATAGGCTCTTCAAAGGTAACCCTCTTAGCTGGTGTTTTTTGTATTGTACTAGAGGATGGTGTCCTATTAAGGACCCTAAAGAAGGTGTGCCTTATGACTGAGACTTTGAGTAGTTTAAAGGCAGATAAACTGATTTTCACCCTTTTGAACTCCTCTGCCACATACTCAGCCATTTGCTCAACTTGCAAACTAAAGGCTTGACCTATTGTAGAACTAGGAGGTTGGACCTTTGCTTGACTAGACTGATTTTGGGATTGGCCTTGAGGCTAATTTTGTGTCTGATTTTGAGACCCTTTCTTGTCGAGGTATTGGGTGGGTATATGGGGAATTCCAGGGTTATTGCTGGCATTGGGGTCAGGTGGGGTGGCAAAATTATTTGGTGGAGTAGAGGTTGTAAAAGGTCCACCTGCCTTCCTATTCCTAAGGAAGTAGGGAGTTGATCTTTGATGGAACATGTGGACCTCATCTACAAATGGCTCTTTTTCGTCTATTGAACCATTATCTACTGAATCAAAAAGTTGAGCCAATGTTTGTTCGTTACTTACCTCTTGCACTTCTTCACTCCCAATGGGAGCTGGATCAACTTCAAGCATGTTGTGGTCACCTCACGGAAACGATGCTTGGTTAACCACAAGACAAGAGGAATCATACGGCTCAGATGGGATGATGTCCCTACAACCAGCATTATTGATTGCATTTTGCACTTCTACTTGGAATATTTTGGTAGCTGTCTAGAATTTGGGGCAATCCAACTCAAAATTTCTACTGTTTTGTGAATCCGACACCATCCGGACAAAGCCGCCTCAGCAAGGTACACTCCACTAGTTATCTTTTCATTGTTTGCTGGTTGGTCAAAAGGCATAGAAACAACTCTATTATTGGGCCTTGTATTCCATGTGCGATTCTACCTCTAAGAAGGTCTCCTTTCTGAATTTTGATTGGTGTTTTGTCCCCTATCATGATTCTACGCGGAGGAAGTACTTGCCTCTCGGTTGTCCCTACTGTCCCTGTTAAGATTGGTCTGGAAGTTATGCTGGGAGGCCTGTAACTAATTATTCTAATATTTTAGGTGCATCATTTTTGTGGACATTTTTCCTATCATCTCTGTCAATTCCTCTAACTTGTCTCTTTCAGTCTTGTTCCTAGGTGGAGGCGTTGGATTTTGGAGAAAAGCGGGTGGGGCTGTTGGCTGATTCTAATATGCTAGAGGAAATTTTTGCCCCGATAGGTATAATGATGCTTGGGGCTACTGTGGATGCATCTATTGTTGTGGGGCAGCTTGAGAATAGTTATGTTGTGGTTGAAGCTACAAATAAGAAGGCACGGGAGGTGTATAATTTAGTGGCTATCCCAGATGTGGGATGATAGGCAACTGAGGTACTGGGTTCATAAGAGGGATCTAATGAGCGAATGCCTGGTTAAGCCCCTGAATCTACATTGGGTGAGCTACTGGCCCCAAAAAGGGTAGCAAGTCAGAGATATTCTGCCTCAAATCTGCACTAGCCACAACAGCCTCTTTATAGGCCGTCACCAATGAGGCAGGTGGTGGTTGCATCCTTTTTACCAAAGCCAACGTGAGGTTATCCAATGCCTCATAGTAAAATAGGAGAGTTGCGTCATCATTATGGAGATATGGGTCCTAAAGCCTCGTGAAGGCCCGATGAAAATGATTATTGAAGGAGCCAATAGGTTCGTTCACTTCCCTTCTGATGGACATAAACTGCTGGTAAAGTTCTGAAGGATTGATGGGAATCTTGAATTTCTACAAGAAGGCATTCTTCATTAGATTCCATGAGGTAACGGATCCCCTTAACAGATTGATGTACCAATAGAAGGCTTCTTCTTCCAACGAATGCGGAAAAAGGCAGCATGCAACATCCTCATGGTCGACTTGCATTTCGGTAATTGTTGTCTCAAATATTTTGATATGTTCTTCAGCTGTTATTTGTGGGTCACAAGAATAGAACTTCAAACAAAATCCCTCTGAATTCTTGGGCATCTCATTGTAAGCAGCAAAATGTATCGGCGAAGGGTTATGTGCCAACCAAGCCATGGCGGGAGGCGGAGGTAGTATTTGTTGTTAAAAAATAGCGAGTTGGGGTTGTGTCCGCAATAAAATAGTAGTCTGGGACTGTACTTGAGCTATGGCTATTTGGATTGTGCCTTGTGTTGGAAGGGTCGAGAGAGAAGCAATCCCCTGGCTGCAGGAGATAGGAGGTGCAAATGCAGTTTCAGATGGCTGGGTGGAGGATGGATACCAACTGAATGAGGGTGAAGGTGGAATGGAAGCGGGTGGAATCGAGGAAGAGGAAGAAGCAACGCTACTTCCTTTGACTTGTTTAGCCCTTGTAGGAGGCTGCAATTCTTCAAATTCTCTCTTATTTGGTGTTGACCGTAGAACTCTTTGAAATATTTCACTTTAAACCCCTAACTTTGTATTCCAATGTGTGGCCCTCCTTCTAGCACCAGTTATGTTGATGTGTTTTTTTTATGCACCTCTCAACATAGGTAGTGCATAGGTGCACTACCTCTCTTGAAAGACAATCTTCCACAATTAGATTACAGAACACTATCCCAAGGTCTCTAATGTCAGCTCTTGATAGTGCTTGGAATATCTCAGTTGATTTATGTGATTTGCTGGAATCACAAGGCAGTCTTATGGATGAATTACAAAGTGGGGAAGTTGGATCTTGAAATAGAGTTCTTAAGATGGGAGAGTTGTTATGCGATAGTTGTAGGTTCAAATAGCAATCTTGAACTCCATTTTGTCATTGGATTTAACTTTACAATGTGCAATGAACCTTAGCATAGGTTACTCATTAAATAAAATGAAAAAGGGCAGGGAAAAGAGGAGGTTCCTGGATCTGCAACTAATTGTGAACAACGATGATGGAGTTCCTGCAATGGACAGCTTCTTGGAAACAATATTCCACTTAACCAGAGATCTCATAGCCTCATGGAATTTGTGCTATCTTCTAAGCTCTGCAAATGTTTCATCTTTCATTCACCATGTGCATGCATGAACAAAGATAAAAAATTTAGAGCAGCTTTGAATTCAAGCCCAGACTAACTTTACACAGCTATCTACCATCAGCAAACATCAAAAAGTATGGACTAAGAAGTCATCTACACAGCAGGAATTTTCATGATCACAAGATAGCATTCCTAAAATCTACCAAAGCAAGAAAATAGTTAACTAGAATAGCAATAAAACTTAAGTTAAACATCTAACAATGGAGATTGAATCAAGCAACATATGAGAAACTCAGAAAATGCACCAAGTCAATGTCTTTTCCTTATAAATTTTTGCAACATGTCTTTACAACTCAACTCCCTTTTCAAATGAGAGGAGAGCCCTATTTATAGTGCCCCAAAAGTCAAATGAATGGCTAAGATTAATTCTCATTGTGTGGCGAAGATTCATTAGAAAATAGGGTTTCACCTACCCCCAATATATCACAATTTGAAAATTACATTTTGTCCCCTTTCCCATTTTGTCCTCTAGTTACATGGCATTATAGCATTTTATCTTTTAGCTGATTGTTGTTTACTATAGCTACTCTTTAGGGAGTTCTCTATCATCTGCGGGGTTGTCCTCCTACTTCTTTGAGGTAGTGTACTCTATGAACTTTAGGATGACCAGCTGGAGCTTGTCTATCTCAATGATCTCACACCTCAATGTTTGGTAGCTCCACTCCTTAACATTATCTTCTAGCCTCTTCCAGTCCTCATCGTACTTTGCACCTTGATCCTTGAACAGCTCTGATTGATTGAAGGCATGAGTGGCAAAACTCATGAATTCCACCATGATTTTTCCAGACATCTCGTCCTCCATCTTCTTTTGAAAGTAAGCTTTTACCTTTTCTAGATCCATCTGTACTATGGGCATATCATATTCTATCATCATCTTGAGATAACGAGCGCATTCTACCCTGATTTCCTTTATCCATTCTATATCCGGATCCACCTTGCTCATTATTTTCTCCAACCTTTCCTTCCTATTGCCAAAGTCTCACCACCATACATCCATCAGCGAGTGATAGTCCTTCTTGAACACAAGCTCCGTTTCCCATGTGGCAGGTATGGAATCTGAAGGATAGCCTCGATCTTTGGGAAGGTGGAGTCGTATGTTGCAAGGAAGTCAGTGCATAGCCTCTTCATACCCTCCAAAGATTGCTGTAGGTGCAAGAACTTGTTGGCTGTCCAAACAGCCCACCTAATTCCCCATGTTTTCGACGTGTAAGACTTGTCAGAACTAGCTTTCTATAGTCCTTTCCAAGTTCTTTCTCCTTTCCATCTTGTCAATATGTTCCTTGGATAGCAGTTGGGGTGTGGCGGTGGACGAGGTAGGTAGGTCATCCACCAAAGACCATTGTTGGATGTAGTCTGTTAGAGCAGCCACCTATGCTTTGAGCTCATCTTTTGAAATCTTGTCTTGTTTTATCATATGCACCACCATGGCCACTGACTCCTCGAGATGTTCTACCTTTTGCTCTCTAGTGGCGGTCCCTAGATCCATGGTGGAGATTTTGTAAGTTATCCCTTCTTGACCTACCATATATGTGGCTACTTGCACAGCTCGAGACCCAAAAGCATCCATCATCACCCTAGACTAGATCTTAGGCTTCTTCTCCTTCTTTGTTGTGATCTAAGCTCAGGCTATGATAGCTTCTAGTCTCGCCCTCAGGTCTTTTAGTACGAGACTTTTCCTTTCAAGCTGCTTTTCTAACCATTCAGGTATGGCAGACTTTCCCTTAGGTGACTCATGATCATCCTCACCGCTCTCAGTCAAGGCTTCTATTCTCTTAGCCTTTGAAACTCTCAATTCTTCCTATGCAGTATCTCCCTCTTCATCATCGAAGTCCTGGATGAACATAAGGCACTTTATGGGAGGCTTGGCAGATAATTGCTACAGGGGAATTTTTTTTCTTCCATTTCCTCCCTTTCCTTCTCCTTAGTTTGTTCAACCTCGTGCACATGTTCCTTGAATTGCTCGATTTTGAGGCACATGATAGTTTGGGCCTCTCCCTCAAGTTTTTCTTGTTGTTGTTCTTCTTCTTCAAGGGGCGACATTTCTACCTCTCTTTAAATTCCCTTCAGCTGCCGAGCCAGTTCTTCCTCAAGATCATCATCAAAGGCCTAGACTATAACCTTACCACTGGCATCATCCTCCTCATCCCTAGTTTTAGAGGAACTAGTTCCTTCTTCTTCGTTGGCCACCCTATCAATAGTGCAATGTTCATACTTCGGGTGCTCATGATATTCATCGGCTTCCTCTTCAAAGGGCCTTGAGGCCTCTTGTTCTCGCTTCTCCCACTCCTTAAAGATTAGCATGGTGGTTACCATAGGTGGTGGCTCTATCAGAGGTTGTGATGGTTTGGCAGTAGCGAGGACCTGAGCTAAGGTTGCTTGAAGAATGGGATCCATGAGGATCTAGGAGAGCTCGAAAGGGATATTTTTCATATGCTTCGAGAAGGCCTCAGGAAAGGTGGGAACGGGCATTGGTGTAGCCACCATAGGTAATGGAAGTGACGTGGTAGGTGACATGGTAGTAGAGGATGGAGGAGTAGTCATGGCAGAAGAAGAGTCAATTACAATCACAAGCTCAGTCGGGGGCGAAGGGGAAAGATGGAAAGAGATGTCCACCACTGGCGGGGATGCAGCGACCATAGCCAGGGAGGTAGATGGTGCGATAGTCAAGGTAGGAAGAGCCAAAATAGGCTTAATTTGATCAGCTCCTTTTACTTCTTCCTCTTGGGTTAAGGGCTATTCCGTCGTGTCCCCTACTTGCTTAAGTATTTTGGAGGGCGAGCCTCCTATTTCTTTCCTTGTATAGACTTTAGGGTCAGGAGACTGTTCCGCTTCTGTCTCTTTTCTCTTCTTGAGTCTAGTGACCGAAGGAGACTTGGATGTTCCGCCCATCGAAGTGGTGGCAGCAGCATCCTCGGTAGCACTTGGTTCACTTTTGAGTCCTTCATATGTTAAGGCCACCCCTCGCTAATTCAACTAGGTTACCTACCCATCAACCCACTCCTTAGTACGCGCCAAGATCAGCTTGGTTATAATATCAAGGTCATCGACCTCCTACTCGTCCTAGTCTATTGTTGGTAGTAGCAAGTTGGAAACTGTGGGGTATCTGGGGTCCATTATGGCGCTATAGTCCTCTTCGACTTGGTCCAGTATGGGAAACAGTTGCACCTTATAAAATGCATAGTCATCCACATATAGTGCCTTGCACATACCTTTTTATCATCCTGACAATCTCCCCAAAAGTCTTCAATGTGGTGGAGATTAGTGAACCTAGGTCCCAATGCCTTTCTTACGTGCCCATATGGATCTATTCGAGGGTGAGCAGTGTGTAGATGAAAATGGTAATCCTTCAATTCCTTCTCGGAGTTACCAGCACACTGGGAAGTTTGTAGCTTATACATGCCCTGGCCAAGAGTCATGGGATAAGAGATTGTTGTTATATGTTTTCCACTGAAGATTGCATGTATGTGTTGGAGCTGCCAAGAAAGCTCCAATAGGATAATTCGGTCATTGGGGTATCGAGGCAACTTGTTTGGCCTTTCAATGAAGCCTTGGGCTTGGATGTATGTGAACTTCGGGTATTGAATGAAGAGGAAGGCATATTGCTTTAAGAATGCCCAAGCATTGTGGGAAACCCTCCTTTTGAAATCCCCAACAATTACTCTAATGATATGGCCAATGAAGGCATCATTCACTCTACAATACTTCCTCTTGAAGTTTTTGTACTGAAGCTGATGGTATTTGTCATAGGCCTGCAATCTTTGACCATGCTCCTGATCGGGTGCCATAAACAACCCATTCTACTACCTCCGGTCTACCAAGGAGTAGACAAGGTATGAAGTCATATAAAATTCAGAGCTTTTCTTAACATTGACGAACTACTCGTGGAAGCAGTCGCTTATTATACCTCCCCAATAAAATGTGGTCTTTGTGGTAATTTCCTCATTCCCACGAAGGATTTTCTCAAAAAAGTACACCATCCACCCCTAAAAGAAGGCCGTAGTAGGGAGGCCCATAACATTGCTTAGCATTGTGACCAAATCATCGTTGTCTTCATAGAAATCGCTGTGGAAGAGTTCGTTAGGAACCTTCGTGGCGCTGCCCTGCTTTTCCTTGAACCAATGCTGATTTATTAACTTCTTGCAACCCGTAGGGTTAGCATCCCATGCTACCTAGCACTCTTCAATGGTAGGCGTTTCCATTTCTTGAAACGTGGGAATGTGAAAGGTTTTCGTGATTCCTCTAGTCGACATGTCTGCGAGAATGTTATCGTCCCTGTCAATAATTGTCCTTGTGTCGGGCTGATATGCCTACCGACAAGCCATGACCAATTCAAGAGCCACGAGGGATGGGGGGAAGCCCGCAGCTTTCACAATTCCACTCTACCTTATCAATCTTCCATTCTTTGTTGTTGGATTGACCCTGACCCTTTGTATAAATTCATCAATATTGACATGGCCTATGTTGGTGCCGGTGATTTCCTTCCAATCCATGGTAACTTTTGACTGCAGAGGCTCACCATAAAATTGGTATTTCATTTGGTCTTTGTCTTCTCTCCCTCGAGGAGTTTTGCCTGCCTTCTTTCCTTTGTCCTTCTCGACGGCTGCCCCCAAAGGTCCCACACCTGATTCCATATATTCTGCAAGCAAAGGTGTAGTCAGTGCAACTGATAACAAAGGTGTTCATGCAAGTTGAAATCCCAAAGATGAAATCCATTTTAAGTAATCTATCAAGCATAACATGAACATTATCTCTCAATATCATTGGCCATTTGATTGAGGGCTATGGGACAATCCGGGCCCAGAGCCCCCGACTTCCTTGGTAGGAATGCCGTTTTGGAAAGGAAAATAGGGCGAAGGGCTCCGAGAGATTCTCTCTGATCGAATTTTGATAATTTAAGAGGTTCGCAATGAAAAGGACAAAGATTAATCATGTGGGTTGAGATCAGATTTTAGATTGGGCTCATTTGGGTCAGCTTAGGATCATCCAGAGGTACCAGGTTGGAAAGCCCTCAGGAGATGGCTGTTTGGAATGGCAGATCAGGAATAAAATTCTGGAGATGGAACTCTGGGGTCCGGGGTCTAACGGGCTGCAGGGCGGTCAGAAGATAGTAATTTTCCATTTGAGTGCTCAAGCCTGAGGCACCGGGAAGCCACCCATCCTTTTCCATTTGGAATGGCCATCACTTGGGGGGAAGTCTAGATGTGGCGGCCCAGTGGTCAGGGCCTAGCATGAAGGTCGGCAAGAGATCAACCATCGATGTAAAGTCATAGTGAACGCCTCAGGTCTCACCAAATAGTGCAACAAGGGAAGGGAAGTCGACGAAAGGTCATGGTGGCTAGGTGAGGTCCTGGCGAGGTCCTTATGTCTTGCCGACAGCCAAGAGCAGGATCGGACCCAGCATGAGCTTTTGCCATTTGATTTCATTTTTAGTCCTGCGACAGTCGGAAGGGCGGATCCCGGAGCTCAGAGGGGTAGGCAAGATTTTCCCTTTCAGAACGGTGGATGAGGGAAGGTCAGGGCCCAGAAAGCGGACAGATGACGAGCAGGGAGGAGTTTGTTCAAGTTGGATCCCAATGGCAAATGGGGGATTGAGGCCCGAAGATCAGAAGGATGTCAGGTATTCGCCAAGAGAAGATTGATGTCGTCATGAGGTCTTGGCGAACACGGAAGGTCCTGCCGACAAGAGGAGTCTTCTGTATAAGTTTTCCAGGTCATAAAAAGGTCTCAGCAACATCCGGATGTCTTGCCGACTAACGGGGAGAATACCCATTAGTGAGAGATTTGTTTCTTCAGTGAGAGGTCTCATCGACCTCCTCATGTCTTGCCAAACAAACATATCGGCAAGAGGTTGATGCTCGGTGGGAGGTCTTACCGACTTCTGCATGTCCCACCAACCACCAAGAGGTGCACCGGGCCTGGCGTCAGTGTTGGCCATTGGACTTTCTTCTTAAGTATTCGCAGCAATGGGAAGCTGGAGCCAGACATTCAGAAGGCCGGGGTGGATTTTCCTTTTGGAACTATGGAGGAGGGATAGAACTCTAGAGGCCGGGGCCTAGCACAGTCAAGGGCATTTGTTCTTCAAGTTGGTTCCCGGCAGCGAATGGGGGCTGGGGTCCCAGAAGGCAGAGTGATGCCAGACATCCACCGTTCATGATAGTGAAGACCACGCAGACTCGCCAAGAGAGATTGATGTCGTCGTGATGTCTTGGTGAAGGTAGAGGGTCCTACCAACAAAGGGAGCCTTCTGTGTAAGTTTCCAAGTTGGAGAAAGGTCTCCCCGACTTGATGATGTCTCCTCGACTAGCTTAGTGTTTGCCCAAGGATGAGGGGGTCAGCATAAGGTCTTGGAAAACATTAGGAGTCTCATCGAACAAGCAACGATTTCGGCAAGAGTAGGGAGCTCGTGGTAAGGTCCGAGCAAAAGGTGGATGTCTCCCCAACTGATAGGACCCAGGCTCGGTGAAAGTGAACATGCTTGGTGGGAGGTCACGTCAAAAGATGGATGTCTTGGCGAAGCCAATGGACATCAGTAAAGCTATTGGATCCTGCCATGACCTCTTGGCGACTAGGACTTGTGTCATCGATGGAGAAGCTCTAGGAGGAAACAAGTTACGAAAATTAGGATGCAGAATCTCGGAGACCCAAGCCTGGGAGAGCCAAAGGTTCTTTCGAGATTTTTAGTTTTTCACCAAGTCTCAGCCGGCAAAGGGAGCGTCTGGGCCCGAGGGGCGCGAATGCCCCTGCGAAGAACATCGGTAAGTGGGATAAGTCCCAGATTGGTCATGGAGGTGTCATGTTGGGTTTTTCTCAAATTTTAAGACATGGGTTTTCTTCGTTGTGTCATGTTTTATCATTCACATGTCTTCTTGATGATTTTTGTTCATTTTAAGCCTTAGAGATCATGAAAAAATGTTCGGGAGGGTGAACAGAAAACCTACCTTGAACGCCCGATGCAGGAAAGCATGGGCGTGAGCGTGAAGGTCTTGAAGACAATGGACTCCTCTCTGGCAAGCACTGATCACTCTCTGTAACACTGTCAAGTGAAAATCATAGGCTTGAGCAGGTCTTTTATACCACCCACCACCATTACTACCCTCATTGAATGTAGGTACGATGGAACAAAGGTTGGTGGATTTTGAATTCACTGAAAGCGGCAGGAAACTCGGGGTCAACTGACTGAGAAGACGTAGGACGGTGGCCATTTGGAAAGTTTCGCTCGGAAATCCCCAGCGGCAAAGAGGAGGTCGGGGCCCAGAGGGCGGGTGTAATGCCCGACATGCAACCCAGAGAACACAGACAAAGCAGATATATATATTTTTTAAAACATTATAATTGAACATACAAGAACATTAACCATAAACACATAGCACATTACATTACACTAGTACACTTAGTTCTATGGGGCACGCGAGGTTACTTCACAAACAACTAACTACGAAACAAAGATAATAACAGCACAATTCACCACTTATAGCTATGTTTAATGATCGCATAAGTTACAAGACAAGATAGAAGTGATTTACTAACTTTGGCAATAGAGTCTACTTACTGGGGTCAGCTTAACATACCTCTTACATTCTATTTTATCGACATGTCCTTGCTCCCAATGCCTATACCTGCAAGGTCTACATGACTTGGCACACCCATAAGATCAAAGATAGTTAGCACATGATCACTAAGAGAAGCTATATAAATCAATGATAGTTTTTACATTATCGGAGATAAATGACAAGTCTCAAACAAGACTCAGAAGAACCGTCCTAGGGGCCCAACCTAATGCCTCGGGAGCTCATCACTCGATGGCCTTGCCTACGTATATAATTCGCAGAGGCACCGTAGTTCGACAACTTGAGTTGCTCCAACTCATTGACTGACCAACCAAGGGTTCACTCATAAGACTTTCAAGGAGGAATTTACTCCAACACAAAGTAACACAACACCACAAATACACGCTAAACTCAAACCTCTATTCATAAGCATTATGTGACCCATACAAAATTACATACTAGAAGAGTGGGTATGCAACCCTTTCTAGGGTCCATCACCCCAGACAATTTCTTAGGCGGCTGCCACCCACTAAGGTGAAGCTGAAGACAGCTGAACTAGATAAGCATAAAAAAATAAAAATAGCCTAGTCAAATATTTATTCATACTTGCACAAGAAAGGTCACAAGGCATAACAACAGTAGCCATTAATGACTCGCATTCACAATTGGAAGACCAAACCACTCGAACAATCAAGTCAATCATACTCACAAGAGTTTAAAAAGTAACTATCCCTATAAAGGACTTATAAATCAATGGTAAAAAGAATGCAAGGAAAAATAATCATTCAAGAAATTATCTAAATTCATTTACTTGCATTGGCCTTCTCATTTATCTAAATGTAAGTTGATCAAAATCAATCATTCAATTGTTTGGGTAAGTATGAATACAATCCAAACATTAGTCATGAAGATTTAAAAAAAATAACAATTATATTCTATTTATTTATTTCTTGGTTCACCATTTGACTTCCACACATTAAGAGATCATTTAAGTCACACATAAACTCCTCATATGTCACCTAAAGTCACATAACACCACAAATGCAAGGACTACCATAATGACATTTATACTAAAATAGTCCACATTTATTTTTGACTTACAAAAGTAATCTTAATTCCTTATTTCATCAATTCCATAACTAAACAAGAACACAATAACCTAAACAATTATACAATCAACAAAGAATGACATAACGGTTGTACAAAATTTCCTAAACAATTCTCAAATCACTAACCATCCCTATTACTAAGCACAACTGACCTGGACCAATGATGGAATCAAGGAATACATACTAAATTTACAATGTAGCCAAATCTAGAATAAGGGTGGACATGCTTACATTGCCAAGACGGTTCCGCCTAGCTTTTGAATTAATGTTTACTTAATCATTTAAATTTCTACTTTCACCCACAAAGAAATGATTTCAATATATCCTTTTATAATTATGTAAATATATATATACATTTACAATACACAAATATTTGATCAAATTAAAAAAAAATGAGATATATATATATATTTACAATATATTTATACCTATCTTACACTAACATTTTGAGCAAATTAATATTTAGAAATATTTACACATAAAAACCCCATTATTTCATTCTAAAATATAAAACATATAATTACAAAGAAATTCCACCAATTTATACTCTAAATTTTTGAGTTATAATCTAATGCCCTAAATATAATAAAATACATAAGTTGCATCTTAAAATAAAAATAATATTAAATAAAATAATTATAATCACATTTTAAATAAAGTCAATTATAATTATAATATTTCATAAAATAAATATATATACTTAACCAAATTTTAATTAACAAAAACCATTAATTAATAAATATATATAAAATAAACTATAAAAACAATTAAAATTAAATTACACATAAAAAAAAAAGGCCGATGGCCCACTGACTGCCCGCAGCAGTCATTAAGACTGCTGTGGCGGCAGTACCCGCGGCAGCCAATGGGGAAGGAAGGTACGGGTTCGGCCGTCCTTCCAACAGCGCCCAAAACAATCACTAAAAAAAAAATTTATTACCCCAACAAAAAACATATGCAGTCCGGAAGTAATTCCGTTTCACAAATTTATTTATTTATATTTATATTTTATATTCTAAAAATGCCAGACTATGGCGTGCACAGGTATGGCCCATCCGGCCATAAAATTTCAATTTCGATAGCTTATTTTCAAAAGAACTCAAAAATAAAATAAAAATACATAAATAAATAAATATATATTATTATATATAAATATACAAAATTTGTATATATATATGCACATATATATAAAATTTATATTTAACCTTATGAACCAATATATAAATCAAAGGTACAGAAACAGTAAACAGTCTAGAATTAAATATATATACTTCGCACATATGTACATATATAAATATATTTACAAAAGAACAACCAAATTAATTTAAAGCATAGTTTACTTTGAGAACCACAATATTATTTCCTCAAGTGCCAGATTAAATTTTTACAAACAATCTTTATTTAATATCTACAGTAACTTTCACTTTTCACTAATTTCTCTTTGCTAAGGTTTCATTTTCCTTTCACCAATTAATCTGATTATATTTAACTAAATATTTAGATGTTTATTTTGCAACACAGATTCATCCAAGACATAATTTCCTATTTCTGTTGTAGATTCAGATAAATCAAAGGTGGAGAAAGAAACCTAGAATCCTGTGCTTATTTAAAATCTGATGATGTTTGGTTGTTTTCCGATGGCCTCTATGATGAGCTCCTCGTTCCTGCTTCATCGCCTCCTCTTCAGAATACTGTGCTCAAATCTCCAACTTTACTCAGAAGACTCTCTCCAAGGATTTTTTTCAAACAAAAACAATGAAAATATTTTCCCTTCAAAAACTACAGAAAATTTCGTCAACACCTCCCTATTCACTTGTGCAACTCCTCTCTCAATAATCGTCTGTGTGTGTCCAAAACCCCCTTAAAATTTTCAATTAAAAGTCAAATAAAAGATATTACCCCTTGCTTTCAAAAGCTCATAAAAATCATAAATAAAAGCAATTATATTTTTTAAAATCAAGTTTTTCATTTAGATCCGAGTTTTCATTCGTTCTCACATCTTTTCCAAACTTTTATTTAATTATTTTTCTATTCTTCAATATTTTTTTGTTTTAATAAGCTTTTGCAAGCTTTACTTCAAGGCACATTATCTAGTTAATTTAAATAATATATTCTAACAATTATCCTCAATAAAATAATTAATTAAAATAATAAACAATATTTAATATTTTAATTATCATTTAATAAACTCATGACTTTTAGAAACATAAATAAAACATTTAAAAATTTAAATACCATTTAATCTAATATTTTAATAAATAATATTACCCTTATTTAATTAATTCAATCTCCACATATAAAATACCATTAGAAGCCCTTGTCCTATCTTTCTCTTCCGACTCCTTAGCCAGACTACCTGCACATCTCAGGTGAGAATGGAGGGGTACTACATCCTCCCCCCCTAAAGCTCGACTTACTCCTGGAAGTCACATGGCTCAAAATGGAAACATAACCACATTAGTACCAAAATTTCTCTAATCTATAATTGATGTACACCCTCTTTCTGAATCATTGCAATTAGAATCACTATTCGGCTTCACATTTCAAAACAATATCTTCTTAACTACTTTTATTTATAATTCCTTGCATCTCTTAAAATAACATACTTGGTTTCAGCACTAATAACAAAGCAAGTACTCTTATCAATTCAATTTTCCATTTACACAACAAGCATCTTCAAAATATCATAGAAAGAAAACACATCAATGATTACTTGAAATTAACAAAATTACACACCATAACATGATTCAGTAACATATTTTAAGTCACCATTTATGATTCTCAATAATAACCAATCTATTTTATACCACAGAGTCACAATACATTCACATTTAACACAGCATGGTTATCCCTCTTTTACATCAGTAAACAACACATAAGAAATATACATCTATCACATACATACACAATCACATCACCAGTAAAAGCACATCACAAGGCTACACAAGGGTCCATCTGGACACCAGAAAGCAGCATACTAATCCATGATACATAATCCATGAGCCAAGAGCCAATATCCATCTCACATAATCCATACCTCACACTCAGTGGCTTGATGGTGTTAGGCCACACACACATGGCGAGACCATCCAAACAAGACCACTATGACCCATCTCTTGTTGTACAAGGTGGTTAGCCTCCAAGAGATAGTCATCACACATAGGTGGGTAGTGGATCCTAGCTATAAAATAGCCTCACATACCCCCATCCTCAAGGTTCCCTGCGTCTACTTCCTCGTATACACTCACCAAGTCCACCTCATACGTCCTTGGAGAGGAATCACAATACAACACATAACCGACCTCGAAAACAATAAGGATAAATTAGTTTAGCTACCAAAGTCATAATTAAAAGAAAAACAGAATTTCAATTTCAACAATAAAGAAATAAATGTGCACAATTTCAACACTAAATCAAATGTAACCACGAGGCTACGAGCAAATAAAATCACAAGGTGTGGCTAAACCATCACAATCAAATATACAAAGTGTCGGCATTCACAATCTTGGAAACTGCACTATACAACACTGCGTGACTAGATACTAGCCACCAAACGAGGAAGGAGGGAACAACGTCCGGCTATACCATAGCCCCCATGTGGTGCGGAGTGAGCACGCCATCCACATGACCCAGAGTGTGCTCCTTGGCTACACTCTTCCTCGGGTCGTCACGTGACATGGACTAACCAAGTGGCCCACGCACTCCTTGGTTGCCCGCATAGGATGCGCACCTCAGCCTCCATCCTGCATCGCATCTCAGTGCGGCGTGGTCATACACCAGCCGGAGAAGGCATGCACTGGTCATATGCCGCATGGCAGTGTGTCCGTGGCTCCGCGGAAGTAGGCACGCACTAGACACACCCCGCATAGCGATACCTCATGGAAAAGGCACACATAGGTACTCGCCGTCGCCAGAGGTATACATGGCTAGGACCTACCCATATGCTAACCGACCCAAACACTGTCGAAATCAAACATGAGTATCCCTCTACAAATGTGTGAGGCCCCATTACGCTCATCACACAAGTAGGCTATCATAGCACATCTCATAGTGCACCATCACGTATCTAAGCACGTGGCATCGTGTCCTTGAGCCCAGCTCGCTACCATCAACAACACGGCATCATCACCAGCACTGTGTCAAAACATCAGTGGGGTGTGGCATCGTATCCATTGCATCATGTCAGAACATGTGCAAATACGATGTATGCAATACATATATGGGCATATCAATATGGGGCTACTCGAGCTTCACCTCTGATACGGACGAGGTTCACTCGCTAATGTTAGCTCAACGTCCCTATGGACGGCCAAACCAATACTAACAACCAATGCTGCTATACTCAAAACTGTGGGGTTTAGGCTGGCACATATGAATCAAGTACCCTGATCCATCATAAGGGGAAGTAGTGAGTACGTTTCCTCGGGATCGGTTGAGCTAAGAATACTCTGCGTCGCAATATGCGTACGCTACACACTCCGCCCAAGGAACTTTGTGGCTGCTACTACCCCTTCACAGATTGAGGGACTAGAGAACCAAAAGAAAAGAATCCATGAAACTAGCTTTTGGCTACTCTTATATGTATAGATTTTCAACCACACGTGGGTTGGCCCTCAATCAGGTAACAGACATGCGACACATGAATGGTATGGTTATTTCCACACCAAGAAAAACAACAGTTTCCCCATGGATGGGTACATAGTATCACCGTCGCATGGCACACAAAGCAAGCACGGGTTCAACACAACACACAAACATTGCACAGATACTGGTTTCCACAAAGCAAGGAGTACATTCATACCTACTATTATAGAAAACAATTTTCCTTATTCTCATATGCACATACATGATTGATGCCACATATCAAAAACAAGTACTCCCAACATCCTCCATACTTTTCCTCTGAAACTATAAACTCTTTAATCACTTTTACAATTCCTTAAATATCAACATTATCCTCTTCCACAAATTCCAAGATCAATTTTATCAACTCCATTAAAGCCAGAATTAATTCCATAAGCCTAAACAATCCTCACCCACTTCCTCCTAGACAAATATACTCTTTTTTTTAAATCACCTAATAATCTTCTTGATTCACAAGAAAATATTTTTATCACCATTTACTACATCATACACTTTACGAGAGATAAACATCAATGTCTTTCAATTATAGAATTCCTATTTGCTTCCTTCATTCATAATAATACGCACACAAAGAAACTTTTATTGTCATCTCATGCAACAACATTGCACCCAAGCTATATCATTTACATTTACAGGGGAGAGTGCACTTAACATAGAAACACATCATATACATGTCAAAATGCATTGTCTTTCAACACAAAACATTACCATTTATTTACATACTAGATTCAATAACAATTAAGAAGAATCGTCAATCAATTACACACCACCACACATCAATTTTGTATTAATTCAAGATTTCATTAAATGAACATACATCATCATATTTTCTCCTAAGGTAAAACATTTATTTGATCAACACAAGGCCTTTAAACACCATCCAAGTACAACACTTTTAAAAAAATCAAAATATTTAAATTTTTACTTCATGAAAATACATAGGAGATTGTTTTACCCATACACCTAATTACACTCATACAATGCAACATTCCTACCACACTTCTAGCACTCTACGAAATTAAACTTGTTATGCACAACTTCCTTTCATAAAACTTAAAATTAACTAGCATAAATAAGCATTTAATAACCAATGTACTCCTAGAGCATTCCCTTAAAACTTATGCATCCAAGAACACAAGGAGATAGAAGGAGTGATTTCTTTGCAAAGCACCCACTAAAATAAGTTTGTTAAATTAATTTTGAAGATTCACCCTAAACAATATTTCATACATGTTACATGATCAAGTCACTCACTTGCACCAATCGTAAAGGAACCATCATAATTATTTTAACGGATCACTACTTGACAGTACGATTATACTATACTACATTACTTTTATACTTATATAGTATAATTCAATAAAAATACATGCAATCTCAATCTAGGAAAACACTAAAGTCATTCTTTTATCTATTTCTACTTCTAACCTTCATTACTTATAGTGAATTTTCAGCACATAGCCTTAAAATCACATAGAATACAATCAACGCTCACATACATCAAAAGAGGTAGAATGAGGAAAAATAAATAAATAAATAAAAATTCACATAATATAAAGTCAACAAACATACACCCAAAGAGAAGATGCACGAAGATAAGACAATATAACTAACTTCAAAGTCACCTTGACCTCACTCAAAACTTGAAGTTAAGAGACACAAGAGAATGTTGAACTTAACTCTCACCCTCAACAAGCTAAGACTCAACATGCCCATCTACACCCAAATGACATAAGGGTAGAACTATATCCGTATTGACACAACGACTCACCACAACTAAACATGGTAGCAACATTACCCAAAGATCCCAGTGCTGCAAACCTGGCTCTGATACCAAGTTGTAACGCCCGACATGCAACCCAGAGAACATAGACAAAGCAGATATATATATTTTTTTAAAACATTATAATTGAACATACAAGAACATTAACCATAAACACATAGCACATTACATTACACTAGTACACTTAGTTCTATGGGGCACGCGAGGTTACTTCACAAACAACTAACTACGAAACAAAGATAATAACAGCACAATTCACCACTTATAGCTATGTTTAATGATCGCACAAGTTACAAGACAAGATAGAAGTGATTTACTAACTTTGGCAATAGAGTCTACTTACTGGGGTCAGCTTAACATACCTCTTACATTCTATTTTATCGACATGTCCTTGCTCCCAATGCCTATACCTGCAAGGTCTACATGACTTGGCACACCCATAAGATCAAAGATAGTTAGCACATGATCACTAAGAGAAGCTATATAAATCAATGATAGTTTTTAGGTTATCAGAGATAAATGACAAGTCTCAAACAAGACTCAGAAGAACCATCCTAGGGGCCCGACCTAATGCCTCGGGAGCTCATCACTCGATGGCCTTGCCTACGTATATAATTCGCAGAGGCACCATAGTTCGACAACTTGAGTTGCTCCAACTCATTGACTGACCAACCAAGGGTTCACTCATAAGAATTTCAAGGAGGAATTTACTCCAACACAAAGTAACACAACACCAAAAATACACGCTAAACTCAAACCTCTATTCATAAGCATTATGTGACCCATACAAAATTACATACTAGAAGAGTGGGTATGCAACCCTTTCTAGGGTCCATCACCCCAGACAGTTTCTTAGGCGGCTGCCACCCACTAAGGTGAAGCCGAAGACTGTTGAACTAGATAAGCATAAAAAAATAAAAATAGCCTAGTCAAATATTTATTCATACTTGCACAAGAAAGGTCACAAGGCATAACAATAGTAGCCATTAATGACTCGCATTCACAATTGGAAGACCAAACCACTCGAACAATCAAGTCAATCATAGTCACAAGAGTTTAAAAAGTAACTATCCCTATAAAGGACTTATAAATCAATGGTAAAAAGAATGCAAGGAAAAATAATCATTCAAGAAATTATCTAAATTCATTTACTTGCATTGGCCTTCTCATTTATCTAAATGTAAGTTGATCAAAATCAATCATTCAATTGTTTGGGTAAGTATGAATACAATCCAAACATTAGTCATGAAGATTTAAAAAAAATAACAATTATATTCTATTTATTTATTTCTTGGTTCACCATTTGACTTCCACACATTAAGAGATCATTTAAGTCACACATAAACTCCTCATATGTCACCTAAAGTCACATAACACCACAAATGCAAGGACTACCATAATGACATTTATAGTAAAATAGTCCACATTTATTTTTGACTTACAAAAGTAATCTTAATTCCTTTTTTCATCAATTCCATAACTAAACAAGAACACAATAACCTAAACAATTATACAATCAACAAAGAATGACATAACGGTTGTACAAAATTTCCTAAACAATTCTCAAATCACTAACCATCCCTATTACTAAGCACAACCGACCTGGACCAATGATGGAATCAAGGAATACATACTAAATTTACAATGTAGCCAAATCTAGAATAAGGGTGGACATGCTTACATTGCCAAGATGGTTCCACCTAGCTTTTGAATTAATGTTTACTTAATCATTTAAATTTCTACTTTCACCCACAAAGAAATGATTTCAATATATCCTTTTATAATTATGTAAATATATATATATACATTTACAATACACAAATATTTGATCAAATTAAAAAAAAATGAGATATATATATATTTACAATATATTTATACCTATCTTACACTAACATTTTGAGCAAATTAATATTTAGAAATATTTACACATAAAAACCCCATTATTTCATTCTAAAATATAAAACATATAATTACAAAGAAATTCCACCAATTTATACTCTAAATTTTCGAGTTATAATCTAATGCCCTAAATATAATAAAATACATAAGTTGCATCTTAAAATAAAAATAATATTAAATAAAATAATTATAATCGCATTTTAAATAAAGTCAATTATAATTATAATATTTCATAAAATAAATATATATACTTAACCAAATTTTAATTAACAAAAACCATTAATTAATAAATATATATAAGATAAACTATAAAAACAATTAAAATTAAATTACACATAAAAAAAAAGGCCGACGGCCCACTGACTGCCCGCAGCAGTCTATTGACTGCTGCGCGCAGCAGTCATTAAGACTGCTGTGGCGGCAGTACCTGCGGCAGCCAACGGGGAAGGAAGGTACGGGTTTGGCCATCCTTCCAACAGCCCCCAAAACAATCACTAAAAAAAAACATTTATTCCCCCAACAAAAAACATATGCAGTCCGGAAGTAATTCCGTTTCACAAATTTATTTATTTATATTTATATTTTATATTCTAAAAACGCCAGACTATGGCGTGCACAGGTACGGCCCATCCGGCCACAAAATTTCAATTTTGATAGCTTATTTTCAAAAGAACTCGAAAATAAAATAAAAATACATAAATAAATAAATATATATTAGTATATATAAATATACAAGATTTGTATATATATATGCACATATATATAAAATTTATATTTAACCTTATGAACCAATATATAAATCAAAGGTACAGAAATAGTAAACAGTCCAAAATTAAATATATATACTTCACACATATGTACATATATAAATATATTTACAAAAGAACAACCAAATTAATTTAAAGCATAGTTTACTTTGAGAACCACAATATTATTTCCTCAAGTGCCAGATTAAATTTTTACAAACAATCTTTATTTAATATCTACAGTAACTTTCACTTTTCACTAATTTCTCTTTTCTAAGGTTTCATTTTCCTTTCACCAGTTAATCTGATTATATTTAACTAAATATCTAGATGTTTATTTTGCAACACAGATTCATCCAAGACATAATTTCCTATTTCTGTTGCAGATTCAGATAAATCAAAGGTGGAGAAAGAAACCTGGAATCCTGTGCTTATTTAAAATCTGATGATGTTTGGTTGTTTTTCGACGGCCTCTATGATGAGCTCATCATTCCTGCTTCGTCGCCTCCTCTTCAGAATACCGTGCTCAAATCTCCAACTTTACTCAGAAGACTCTCTCTAAGATTTTTTTTCAAACAAAAACAATGAAAATATTTTCCCTTCAAAAACTATAGAAAATTTGGTCAACACCTCCCTATTCACTTGTGCAACTCCTCTCTCAATAATCCTCTGTGTGTGTCCAAAACCCCCTTAAAATTTTCAATTAAAAGTCAAATAAAACATATTACCCCTTGCTTTCAAAAGCTCATAAAAATCATAAATAAAAGCAATTATATTTTTTAAAAGCAAGTTTGTCATTTAGATCCGAGTTTTCATTCGTTCTCACATCTTTTCCAAACTTTTATTTAATTATTTTTCTATTCTTCAATATTTTTTTGTTTTAATCAGCTTTTGCAAGCTTTACTTGCAAGGCACATTATCTAGTTAATTTAAATAATTTATTCTAACAATTATCCTCAATAAAATAATTAATTAAAATAATAAACACTATTTAATATTTTAATTATCATTTAATAAACTCATGACTTTTAGAAACATAAATAAAACATTTAAAAATTTAAATTCCATTTAATCTAATATTTTAATAAATAATATTACCCTTATTTAATTAATTCAATCTCCACATATAAAATACCATTAGAAGCCCTTGTCCTATCTTTCTCTTCTGACTCCTTAGCCAGACTACCTGCACATCTCAGGTGAGAATGGAGGGGTACTACAGCGGGGTTCCACCAGAAGTCCTCTGTCAGGAATGGCAAAACCATCACAGAATTTCGGACTCAGAAGTTTGGATGCTTGGGCTTGGAATGCTCAAAGGTAGTGACAATCTCCTTGCAAACATTTCGAATGGTGAAGATAGTGCCGGGACCCGGGGTCTGGGAGGACGTAGCCCATCCATTGTCGAGGACAATAGGCACAATAGTGAAACCCAGCCAGGGAAACCAGAGGGGGTGGGCCTGGTTGGATCCAAGGCTGCTGAGGGAGGAAAACTAATAGAGAGACCCTTGGAGGCCTCAAAAATCTTGACAAAACCAGCCAAGGGGAAGCACGGTCAACCTATGATGAAACTTTGAAGGTACATTGACCATAAGGGGCACAAAAATGGGGCATGCAAAATGATGCGACGACAAAAAATGACCCGGCAAGGGAAAGAAAAGAGGGTCCCCATTCCGAATAGGGCGTGTGTGCTAAGGGCACAATAGTGAGGGCATCCAAAATGAGTTCCTAAATAATAGGAGCACATTGGGTGTCCACATGGAAGATGGAACCCACCTTGAGTTAAGTTAACTATTTGGAGAAAAAGATAACACTTCTATAATGCATGTAAAGATCCTAGAAGTTAGGAATTGATGTTTACATGCATGAAGTTCAGTTTAGTTTAGTTCAAACTAGATCGGTTTAGTTTAGTTTAGTTCAATATTAGTTTAGTTTAATTTAGTTTAGTTCAATTCAAGTTAGTGATGGTTCAATTATCCTTAGTTGCATGTAGTTAGTTTTAGTTAAATGCTAGTTGACTTCAATTAACTTGGAATGCATGACTAATGACTTGAGTTGCATGATAGATAGCAGGTGAATACTTTCAGTTAACATGGGATGATCATTCTTGCATGAATGGTGAAGAGATATGTTTCAGTTAACACAGAATGACTTGGACCCACCTTGGGCACCCAAGTTGGCTTCTTGGAGTTAACACTTTTGCATGTTAAGATATTTTAGAAGGCTGAGTTAAGTGGGTCCATTCTTGGGCACCAATTTTAGGATAAGCTTTGAAGATATATTTAGAATAAAGGTTGAGTTATGACTTTAGTTTGGGACACCCAAATGGATGGACTTGATTTGACATTTTTCTTCATGGTAGAAATCTACTTGCAAGAGATAGGCATAGGTTTTTGGTGATAAGCTTTGAGCTTTCTTATTGCAACTCTTTGGAGTTTACAAAGTTGATTATTTCCTATTTATCTCAAGCAAGTTGAAGAGAGTTTCTATCAATTTTTATTGTAGGTTGTGAAGAAGATTTGTTGAAGGAAAAAGAAGCATCTCAAGCAAGGATTGGAATTGTTGTAATATTATTTTGAGATTAAATAATACATTGATTCTTCCAATTTTTGGCCGAAATGTGGACCTATTATCTTCCAATTACCCATTAGAACTTTCTTTACACTACTACATGAGGTTTTATTTCTCATTGTTTTTGTTTTATGTGTTGCTCTACTTTTTATAATTAAGTTAAAATAATATGTAATTTTATTTCCATTAAAATTAGATCTCAAATTTTAGTGTTATCTAATTATTCAAAATTTACTTCCTTTCAAGTTATATTAATGTCTATGTAGTTTTAGTTTTAATTATTGGGTAGAGGGTTTTAAGCTAATCCTTTTCTGATTGGGAATTTGTATAGAGACAAAACATAGCAATCTTAATTATAGGAAGTAAAGATGATAAGAAAATGATGGAGAATAAATTTATAATATTCTTTTGGTAATAATTTTGAGATAGAGAAGGTGAAGATGCAATATTTTCTAATTGACCATGATCTATGAGATGTTATTGAAGAAAAATTTCAAAGATATGTGCATGGTACCTTGGCTTCTAAGTATTATGTTAAGGACCATAAAGTAAAATTTTCAATCAAAGTTTACTTGAAAAAATCTATTTAAATCAATGTCTATGAAAAATCCACTACATTTTTTTTGTGGAAAAAAATAGGCATGATACATAAAATTAAATCTTTAGTGATTAAATTTTTCTTGATGAAGAAGTTATACTCCTTGAGAATGGAACAAGGAGGATGAATTACAAACCATGAGGTTGTATGGAGAATTTTTTTCTCAATTGGTATCATTTTTTGTAAGAATAGATAAGGAGAGATTTCAAATGCTAATTTTTTCTTTTTAATTGATTCATTACATTCTCTTGTTATGGTTATTGGGACTACTTCTATTTATTTCAAAGTTGAAGATTTTATCAAATATTTTATTTGTAAAGATATGAGGAGGAAGTTATTGATCAATACCAAAAGGCCTTTAAATGTTCATGAAATGACAACAATAAATGTGAACAAATATAAGAGTAAGTGCACCAAGTTGGTGCACAAAAAGGGGGTCAAAATTGGTCAATTTTTTCCTAAACTCCAATAAACCTGAACTTGGAGGAGTAATTTGAGATTCATGCACTCAAAATTTAAACTCAAAATTTGAAGATACCAAAAGTAAAATAATTGTAGCAATCTAAATCTAGTTTCTAACATACTATTTTTTTTCAAAACTAGATTAGAGTAAGAGGATAAAATCCTTCACACACACAAAAGTTTTCATTTTTTGTTCCAAAAAATATACCATAGAGTTAGATGGGCACCCACCAATTTTTTTAGTTGTAATTAGTATTTTCAAAAACAAATTGGTAGAAATACTATTAATATTGATTACTAGAAGTTGTATACTTTTTTGGAATTTTTCATTGAGTTAGAAAGCTTAGAAGACATGTGAAATTACGGTGGTAATTTTACTGATATTCAATTTATAATGTATAAACCTAATGATAAAAAATTGAGAAATAAGAATGGCGGTAAAAATCAAGTTAAAATGAGGAAAATGAACCATCCAAACCTAAATAGAAACCAAAACATGTACATGTTTAGTATGAGCTAAAAGATGCTTGTGCTTTGTGCAAGCCAAAATGCCAAGCCCAAACATGCTCATGTTTTGTGCAAGAAAAAATATGCTCCATGGGAAAGGGGGTAACCTAGATATAGAGTATTAATGGTTACAAAACCAAATCAATCTAGAAAGGTCACCGAGCATGTGAGGTCCACTCTAAATTCTAGGTGATGAATAATTTGGCCAAAATAGTGTAAGTAGCCACTGTTTACATTGTCAGTTTACATAATAGGTAAGGGATAGTCATATATATGTAGTTTGTAGCCACTATATGGCACTTCTAGATATGTATGACATAGCATCCTCCTCAAAAAAGGCTAAGGTTATGAGGTTACCAAAACAATCTCTTTGTCAAAAGGTGGGGCCATCTTATGAGTTTGGTAGATGTTGAAAGAAAATAGAAAAAAGAAATGAAAAGTACTAATAAAGAGAAATTGTTTGAAGGAAAGAGATTACCAAATAGATTGAAGTAGCCAAACCAAGCACCATCAAAGTAAGAGAGACACAAGAATTTGTTAAGGGGAAAAAACAAGAAAAAACCCCAATATTATGAATGGAGGAAAAATGCCTACAGAATAATAGAAAGAGAGAGAGCTTCAACCTTAGCTTTCTTGCTTGAATCTTGAAGAATGAGAGGAGAGGCACCTTAATAAGTAGAGGTGAGAAGGAGGAGTTAGAATGTAACTCCCAACTCAATGAATGCCACCATTCATCTATGTGTGTGCAAAGTGTCACCTCTTAAGGAGGTGGTTACAAATATTTCTTAATAAAGGAATTAAAAATAAGCCATCCTCACACATGTGTGAGATGACATAAAAAAGACAAAAGACTTGTAGGGATTTCTTTGGAATATTTTTGCGAGTTAATAAATAATTACAATTAAAGAATAACCTTTACCAAGTAAAGATTAATCTTCTAACATCCCCCCTTAAGCTTTACTTGGGGAGGTTACATCAAACCCTTCAATGGGTTGTAGTCCAAGATTTTTACAATGAAAGAGAAATGTATCTTTACAAAGAGCTTTTTTGATAATATTTACAACTTGATCTTCACTTTACAATACAAAAGAGAAATTTGCTTGTCTTCAATTTTCTCTCTAATGAAGTGATGTTGAAGAGCAATGTGATTAGTCCTTGCATGAAAAATTGGATTCTTTTCCAAAGAAATAGCACTTTTATTATCACAATATAAAGGAGTAGGATCCTTTTGAGATAGACCCAAGTCTTCAAGTAATCTTCTTAACCATAGTGCTTCTTTAGATGCATTTGTACAACTTTTATATTTAGCTTCTGTAGAACAAAGAGAAGTAGATTATTGTTTCTTACTATTCTATGAGATTGCACCTAATCCAACAAGGAAACAATAACCACAAGTGGATCTCCCATCAATGGGATCACCTCCTAAATCTGAATCTATATAACCTTTTAAAGAAAAAACACAATTTGCATCATAAAAGAGACCAAGATTAAGAGTTCCTTTAACATATCTTAAAATTATTTTTGCAAATTTAAAATGAGTTTGTTGTGGTTTAGACATAAATATAGAAACTAGACCAACACTATAAGAAATATCAAGTCTAGTAAGAGTTAGATAATTTAAACTTCCTACTAATTTCCTATATAAAAGTAGGATCAACAAAAGGAGTTTCCATATCAACCATTAATTTAATTCCTAATTCACAAGGAGTAGAAACATACTTTGCATCATTCATTTTAAATCTATCTAAGAGATCTTGAGCATATTTATGTTGAGAAAGAAAAATACTTTTAGGTGTTTTCCAAATTTGCATACCCAAAAAATAATGTAATAGGCCTAAATCAATCATTTGAAATTGTTGATTGAGTTGAGACTTAACATCACTAATCAAATTTTTAGAACTAGAAGTGATAATTAAATCATCAACATATAAAATAATAGTCACAATATCATCTTCACTATGCTTAATATATAAATTTAGATCATTTTTAATAATTCTAATGAAATCTTGAGATAGAAAGAAAGCATTGATATTTGAATACCATTCTCTAGGAGATTGCTTTAAACCATAAATTGATTTCTTCAATTTGCAAACAATATTTTCATTACCTTCCTTAATGAAACCCAAAGGTTGAGACATATAAATTTCTTCATGTAAATCACAATTTAAAAATGCACTTTTAACATCCATTTGATGAATAGGCCAATGCATATGAGAAGCTAAAGCAAGAACTAATTTAATAGTGGGCATCTTAGCTACTGGAGAAAAAGTTTCATTATAATCTAAACCTTCAATTTGAGAAAATCCCATAGCAACTAATCTATCTTTAAAATTTATAACTTCATTAGTTGCATTAACCTTAGTTTTATACAACCATTTGCATGAAACAAGATTCTTACCTTGAGGTATTGGAACTAGATCCCTAGTATTATTATTAGCAATTAAAGTATCATATTCTTCTAGCATAACCTTTTGCCAATGAGGTTGATCTTTATCTTGTTCATAAGTTTGAGGATGATTTGAATTCATAATGTTAGACATCAAAGCATAATTACAATAATTTTCCTTTCTTCTTTTAGGTGGATTTTTAGCTAAATAATCCTCACTTTCTTGGAACAATTTTTTAAACCATTTTGGTTTTCTTTTAGATGTAGGAGTATCATCACAAGAAGAAGAATCATGAGGAGAAATTTCAACATTTTCATCATCACTATCAGTATGAGTAAGAGATGCATTAGAAGGGTTAAGAGGAGTTTCAACTTGAGAATTATCCTCCACAACAATAACTTTATTTTGCGAAGAATAAATATTATGCACTTTAGAACAATCATGAACACCATTTTTAGCAATTTATACATCTCTAGCAACTTTAACTTTGTTAGTGAGAGGATTATAAACTCTATAAGCTTTATAATGTTCATCATAACCAACAAAAATATGATAAGAATATTTAGCATCTAATTTTTTCTTCTTTTTTTAAGGTTTGTGAACATAAGCAATTGAACCAAAAATCCTTAAATTCTTAAGATTGGGCTTCCTACCAAACCAAGCTTCTTCAGGAGTTATATCATTTAAAGCTTTAGTGGGAGTCCTATTAATAATGTAAGTAGCACAAAACATAGCTTCTACCCAAAATTTATAAGACATATTTTTAGCATGTAATATACATCTAGCCATTTCAACAATAGTTATATGCTTCCTTTGCACTACACCATTTTTTTGAGGTGTATAGGGAATAGTTAGCACATGCTTAATACCAAATGATTTCAAATAACTATTAAAATCATTGTTCACATATTCTTTACCATTATCAGTTCTAAGAATTTTAAGTTTAAAACCAGATTGCCTTTCAACAAATTTATGAAATTCAAAAAATATATCAAGAACTTGATCCTTACTCTGAAGAAAATAGATTGAAATTCTTCTAGAAAAAATCATCAACAAAAGTAAAGGCATACCTTGATCCTTGGATGGAGTTATTCTCCATGGGTCCCAAAAGGTCACTATGAACTAGGCGCAACTTATGAGTTTCCCTCCATGATTGACCATGTGCAAAGGGCTCCCTATGCATCTTACCACTCATGCATCCTATGCATACAATTTTAGATGGACAATACTAGGAAATCCATCTACCATATTAAGCTTTTGCATTAAAGCAATATTGTTAACATTTATATGACCAAGTCTTTCATGCCAAACATTGAAATCAATGGTAGATATTAAAGAGCATCTAGATTGAGCAAACTCATAAAATTTGAACAAATTATCATTGTCTAATTTAGCATTAGCAATGATATTTTTTTGTTTTGGATCAATAACATAGCACATATATTTGTAAAATTCTATTTTATAATCTTGACAGAGCTTAGCAACTGAAAGCAAGTTAGTCTTTAATTTAGGAACATATAAAACATCATGCAATTTACCATTAGGAACATTCACATATCCAATTGCTTCTACTTTACAAGTATGATTATTAGCATGTTGAAGAGGAACATTAGATATATCAGGTTGCATAGACTCAAAAACTTCTTTATGTGAAGTAACATGTTGAGATGCACCTGAATCAATAACCCATTCAAGAGGTTGAAAAGCATTAGAACTACAAGTAAATGCACATCTAGATTGATTTGCATTATTTTGAAACTTATTATTATTAGGTTTATTTTTTTTATTTTTATTTTGCTTCATAGGATTTTTCTCATTTTTCTTTTTAAAACATTTTTTTGCCAATGACCATCCTTATTACAATAAGTGCAGTGTGGTTTCTTAGAAGAGTTAAACTTTCTAGGATCATTCCCATTATTATAATGAGGTTTGGAATTATAATGTTGTTGTTTAGAATGAGGTTTAAAATTTTGCTTATGATTAGACAAGAAAGAATGTTCATTAGACTTAAGAGTACCAACCTAAATTAACTTAGCCTCTTCTTATCTTAATAAATCACGAAAAAATATCATAAGTTAATTAAGTACCTAAAAAGGAATAGCTAATTGAGCATGAATATTAGTAATGAATTACTGAAATTGTCTAGAAAGAAACTTTTTAAGAATAAGACGAATTAATCTAAGATTATCTAATTTAACTCCTAAACCATCCAATTGACTATTTAAAGCATCAAATTTCAATAAAAATTCATCCATAGATTTAAAATTAGAATACCTCAAATCTTCAAGTTGATCTTGAATTTTAGTTTTTCTTGATTCACTTGTACTATCATAAATTGTTGAGTTTTTCGAGCATGCTTCATAGGCAGTTGTACATGTTCCAATGTGAGCATAAAGTGTGGGTGACATGGAGATACCTATGAGACCAAGGTCTTCTTCATTTTTAAGATTCCATTTTTTGATTTCAACTTTGGACATGTAGACAAACCTGGTTTACATTTAGGATTTGTAGCTACATCTAAAAGATGTTTAAACCAAAAAAAAAGCATATGTAAGTTTTCCAAGAATAATAGTTAGAAGAATTCAACTTAATTTTAGGAATTATTAAAGTAGACATGATTGTAAATCACAACTTTATGATAAAAATAATGACTACTTTAAATATTTGCTTAAGAAAACTCTTGATTGAATTAAATCTTCAAAAAACTCTTTAAAAAAGAAATAACTCCTTTAGATTTTCCATTGCAAAATAAATAATTTAAAAATAACTGTTGTAAATATTTTCTTAAAAAAAAACTTATGATTGAAAAACCAATATGAATTTTGTATTAAACTAGTTAAACAAATTTATCTAGGGTATGTGTAGGATCATGATGGGCCAAAAAGTGGAAATATTATTGGTATTTGTAGGGAATGTGGCTGACGACTTTTTTTACCCAAAATTCATGAAATGAAAAGGGTTTTTACAGGAGATTCTCAGTTTTCCACCAATATAAATTATGCTTTAATTTGAATTTAATAAATAATTATTATTTATTTTATATTAGAATTATGACTAAAGTCTTGATCGATAGGCTGATTGAAAAACATCTACAACTTTCAAACGGTATCATATTTTTTGAATCTGAAACATGTATCATATTTTATGCTTCACATACTATAGGATTAAAAAAGGAAAAATTAAATTTCATGAAGTTTTGACCAAGTTAAGGTGGTCAAACATACAAGTTTTTATATTTTTTAAAAGTTGTAATGAAAAATTCATAATTCATTATTTATTTGAAAAAATATTACAAAAAAATATGCATCACATCTGGATATGAGTCCTCTACTTATATATAAAATATTATAAAAAAATATTATCATTTTATTATGGTTAGGGTGGTGAGACAGACACCTACTTCTTATTTTTTCCCTGAAATTTAAGTACTACTACATTGAAATTTCAAATTTTCACCAAATAGATTTTATTTATTTTTAAATAAACCTAGTAGTTTAGAAACTACATTCAATTTTCTATAGATTCTATTCTTACATATTTTTGAAATAATATAGATAACTTATTCAATTTTTTACGTCAAGTTTCCTAACATTGATTTTTCTAAATTTTTTGCCACTTAAGGGCCTATTTTTTCCATGATGATCCTGCACATACCCTCTAACGTTGAAATATTTAATTAAAAAAGTAAAAATATCCGAAAAAAGTCTCTATTTACTTATTTTGTATTAAAATATAACAAACTATAATTTTTTTTAAAAAAAATCACATATATATTGTGAAAGTAATTAAAAAAAGGGTTAAATTTTAAAAAGTTAATATTAATAATGTAATATTAATATTTAAAAAGGTATATATAAAAAATAAATAAATTTGATTTGTTTATTAAAACATACTAATCTTTACATATTAAAAAAACAAAACAAGATTTTATACATAAATGAAAGCATTTAAAAAGATCATTTTTAATAAAAAAAAAATTGGGAATGCTTCAAAAGTGAGCAAAGAAAGAATTTTAAAAGAGAATCAAAAGCACAATTTTGGGCGAGAAAAGAAAAGGAGAGGCGAGTTAAAAGGATTTTAAATGAAGAATTATGAAGTAGTGAAGTAGGGCCTAAGGTAAGAATGAACAAAGACTATGGCTGGTAACAGAGGTGAAGTGGGGCTTTGGGCTTGGCAACATGACCACAAAGGTTGAGAGGAGAGCCTCACACAGACCTGTAAATAACCCTTCAAGGGTTTGTTTTACTATTGTTTATTTTGATAAAAAAAAATATGAAACTCTTAAAAAGTTTTGATTTATTTTTATTTTTAAATAGGTATTATGTATATAAAAAAAAAGGTTTGAATTAAAAAAGATAGATTTAATTTAAAATTTGATTTTAGATTTATTAAAGAATAAATCTGAGTTAAAATAGGGCTAGAGCCCAAAAAAAAAATGATTTTTTAAGAAACTTTGAGCATGCAAATTTGAATGCAGAAATAATAGATTTTTCCAAATTTAAACTAAAATTTAGAAAAATGCTTAGAAAACTTAAGATAAAAAAACCTACACAAAAGATTAAAAAACTATGAACTGAAATTTGGAAAACAAGATAAACCCTTATTGGATTTTCTAAAAAAACTTGCTGTAAATGCTTGTAGATTTAAAAAATTATTTGAAATCTATAACTATGGAAACCTACACAGATTTGAAATTTGAAAAACTTAGAAATATTTAGATAAGAAATCTTGCTCAAGGGTTAAAAAAAAATATTATAAACAAGAAAGAAGATCAAAATTTTGTTTCTTCTCTTCTTTGAGAGTGTCTTCAATGGTGTGCTTAAAAATCTAGTAAACCTTCAACAATGTAGCTCACAAAATATTAGTAATACCAAGCTCTAATACCATGAAAGAAAATAGAAAAGAGCAATGGAAAATACTAATAAAGAGCAATTGTTTGAAGTAAAGAGATTACCAAATAGATTGAAGTAGTCAAACCAAGCACCATCAAAGCAAGAGAGACATAAGAATTTGTTAAGAGGAAAAAACAAGAAAAATCCCCAATATTATGAATGGAGGCAAAATTCCTAAAGAATAATACAAAGAGAGAGAGAGCTTCATCCTTAACTTTCTTGCTTGAATCTTGAAGAATGAGAGGAGAGGCACCTCAATAAATATAGGTGAGAAGGAAGAGTTAGAATGTAACTCCCAACTCAATGAATGCCACCATTCATCTATGTGTGTGCAAAGTGTCGCCTCTTAAGCAGGTGGTTACAAATATTCCTTAATAAAGGAATTAAAAATAAGCCATCCTCACCCATGTGTGAGATGACAAAAGAAGACAAAAGACTTGTAGGGATTCCTTTGGAATATTCCTACAAGTTAATAAATAATTAAAATTAAAGAATAACCTTTATCAAGTAAAGATTAATCTTCTAACAATGTGTGGGGGACCCAGTAAATCCATGGTTGGTGGAAAAGTGTTTGAGTGATGCTTCTCCTCACATAGTTGGCGGCCAAAATTTGAGGAGGATATTTTGGACCATTTTTACTTTCTATATTGAGTATGCTTGTTAAAGCTATGTATGTAAACTTGTATCCATCTCTAGGAAATTACAAATAAGAAATGTCATATGGAAATTATGTATCATCAATACTTGTATTAATAAACAAAATTCTTTTGTATGGAATGGAAAAGTTTGAAATATGTTTCAAATGTGCATTTATTATTCAAAGGAAAAGAAAAATCTTATTTATCTTAAAGGTTAGATGTATAAATTGTTCACTTGTGGATAAAACATAGAAAAATTACCGTGTAGAACAATGGGCATGTTACAATTAATTTCAATAAAATGTGAAAAAATATGAGAGAAAGCATAGGGTGACATAAGTATTTAAATTAAAAGTCACCAAGATACTTTTAGTGAAATTCCATGGTGTAACTGTTTTCCTTTGAAAGAGGTTTATCACTATTTTTAATGTTCCAATAAATATTAATGGTGAAAATCACGTAAAAAAGGCATTTGGACAATAAAAGAAAATGGAGAAAAGGATGTGAAAAGTGTATGAAAGAGGTGTTTAGATGATCAAAACATATTCCACCTTTTAGAGAAAGAGGAAATAATTTGTAAATTTTTATTTACTTGTTTTTATGTATTAATTTAAAGAGAGATTTTGTGGTCAATCTAGACATGAGTAGTTTGAGATGTTCTAGATGAGCAAAGACATTTGGTAGAAATTCTTTCACAAATTTTCAATATAGACTATTACAATTAGTCCATGTTGTAATTTTTTCATTCTTTCCTTTTCGATTTTTTGTAATATAAACTTTGAAAAATGATGTTGAAAAATTAAGGTTAATATGTTTTAATAAAACTAGTTAATATTAAGTTTAATAAATAATTAATTGTAAATTAATTTCTTTATAAACATTTATATAATATATTGTAAAACTCTGCAACATTAATATAATATTTACATTTTCATATTCACTATACAACACTAACTTAATTTTCCAATATTTAAACTTCGTGATCATTTTGTTAATGAACCTGACATATTTTCCTATGTCCTATGTCTCCATCCCCATGCCCTTTTTTTTAATGTTTGGGAATTGAATTTCTTGGGCAATCACCCTTTCTTACGTTGCATTCTTGTGAAAGCACAATGACTAATTATTAACCACTACAATTTCTTCTTTGTAATCTACATTTCTTCATTGGCCACTAGAATAACATTTGTAGGCATGGTATGTTTTTTCTTTTGTTCCTCGTGGACTGTGCCCTTTCACATTAAATAATGATAGGATATCACTTTGATCTTTAATGTAAAACCAGGAGGGATCTTGATCATTGACTAAATTTATTAATTTAAAGGGCTCCATCCTTGTATTTAGTAAACTTTACTTTCGTTAAACCTTTACCAATAAACCAAAAAGAATTTTAAAAAGAATTAAATCTTTCCTCAATAAATTAAATGATGATTCAGAAAAAAATAGGCTCATTTAGAAAAGAAACTAAAGATTCCATAATGCATTATGTAGTTTACAACTCATGACCCTCTAAAAAAAATTGTGTGAATAGTCTTCATCCATAGAATTATATAGTGTTTAGCCACAATGCTTAGTTGTGGGATGCTTACATCAATTATTTAGACAACATCCTTTATAGCTGGTGTAGAGGCATCGGCCGTGGAGAATGCCAACCAAGTCTTGTATCTGCTTAGTTCATGAAATTCATATTTTGATGAGAAATGATAACCAAATGCATAGTCTATCGGAAGTTAAAATATTGACATAGAGGAAGAGTCCACGGAATAGTTTTTTTTATAGATCCATAGCTTTTGAAGTTGTAAATTAAACAAATATTTTGTATTTAACCTTAAAAACTACTCAAATATTTTATATGAGGACTATATTTTGCTTTTTGTAATGTTGGTGTAATTAAATATTTAATTACATTTTATTAAGTTTACTTAGGTATTAATTAGGTTTTATTTTTAGATTTTTGCATATTGCTTTATAAAAGCAAGTCATCTCATGTAATTCATTATCCTTAATAATATTATTTGCACATCTTTTGCAAATTTCTCTTGCATGTTTGTTTTTTCTCCTTGTAGAAGGCTAATTTGGGTTTTGAGGTGATCTTGGTTTGTTGGAGTTCATTGAAAAGTCTAACATGGTATCAGAGCATTGATCTACAAGTTCCTTCTTAGATCTAGGAGAAATTCAATCAAAAAGTTTTCTTTTGGGGGATCCTCAATGGATCAACCTTGAGCAATTTTTTAATGCATTTTGATAGAAAGTGGTCAATCTCCTTTTCTTCGAGTATTTTTGAGAAAAATAATTTATGGGTTTTATTTAAAATCATGAAATATTATTTGGGTATGTGATAGATTTTGTAGATAATGAGTAGAACTTACAAAAACAACTATCAAAATCATGGCTATTTTCCCTATAGGTGAAGTTTTTGTTTTTTACCAAATCACATGTTCTACTTTTTGGATTCAAAAATGCTTTCTAGGTTTCGTTAGAAGCACCAAAACATTATCTGGGTATCCATTAGTTTTTTCATACAACAAAAGAATTTTTTAGAAATCAAATTAAAAGGGTCGTGTCTCCATTGTCAACTGACAAAATTTACCCTTTTTTCAAAAATTCATAACTTGAGAATACGATGTTCATTTTTCAAAAAAATTATATCGTCAGAAGGCTAATTTCGTCCTCTACACAGATTTGAGGTCAATTTTATTATGGAGGAAAATGTGAACATTAGTCTTTGCATGCAACCGTTCATTTTCTCATGCTTTATGTTTTCATTTTCTCTTTGATTTTTGCATGTTTTGCATGTTATCTTTTACAATTATGGGGTATTGTAATAAATAAACTTTAATAAAGTTCCATTAGGGGGACTTCTTGCATAATAATTTGATTAGACTATAGTCACATGGCATGCACTTTGATCCCATCTTCATATTTGACAATTCACATTAGTTGTAACTAGATTTTGTAGTTTCTTTTGGCCACAATATTGCTCATAACTTGACACATTTTGGTCCACATCAATTCAGGTCTCAGAATGAGAGCCTATAGTTAATGATCCTAAATCGCATCAGATTCTCATCGAGTTTGATGGCACATTCAAATTTTCAAAATTTGAAGTGCTTATATCTTTTCCATGCATCGACAGAGCCTAGGCTTGTATCTTGTTGAATATACCCTAGAGGCCCTCTTTGCCGATTAATATTTTGCAACTCAAGGATTATATTACAAATCCCCTTGGTGAGCGTATTCATTTGGCATATGGTAACATGCATGCTCAGTTTCAAGCACCTAGGATTAGTTCTAATGGGTTATCTAATTGTTTTCTAACTGCGATCGGGTCAAAATTGATGTTTTGAAAAGGTTTCAAATTTTGTAATTATAAGAGAAACCCATTTCTTATTTTGGTCCAAAACATCTCCAACTCTATTTTTGTCAAAATCAAAGATCATATGATGCATTATTTTAATGCATTTCAATTGTGACAAAGGCATCCAACAGGCTAGTTTACAAAGAAGGTCCTAGAAATATCTCGACAATGCAAGTTTTGAGAAAATGAGTTTGCTCTAAATAATTGATAATGTACCTATGCAAAAAATTATGGCTCCAAGTGGTCTCGTTTGTGAGTAACAATTTTTCACCATTTTACCAATAAGAAAATTTGTTTTTCCTCTTTGCAACTTCAAAATTTTGCAAGATTTAAAGCATTTTTGGTATTTTAAATGTTACGAGGGGTCTTTGAAAGCATTTTTACATGTTTCAAGATGAAATACAATTAAAAATTTTACACCCAAATCCTTTCCCTGCCAACCCACTAGAATTTTGGAGAGATTTTGTGAAGGGTGTAGACTGGCAAGGAAGCCACTTTTTGGCTCTTTTGAGATTTCCCAAAGATTCTTTATGGGTTAAACAAGTCTCCCATCCACATCTGAATGCTTTGGGGGGGTTTTGAGGCTTTCAAATCAGTGATATTTATTGATTTTACCCTCCAAAAATTTCCTACAACTCCTTCATGCCCCTGCAATTTTTTTATTGTTGTTTGAAGAATTTTTAAATGCTTATCAATAAGGAAAATGCCCTCCCATCCTTCCAATTCCTAACAATGAAATAAATTACTTTGCATCATTAAGAATAATTTGAAAATCTCCTTTATTTGTTGAAGTTAAAGATCAATCATGGTTTTTGCAATTTTGGGAAAATTTTTGGAATGTCTACAAGTTCATTATGATTGTTTCTTCATCTAGAAGCTTTTCCAATCCATTTCTCATGTCCAGAAAGTAGTTTGGGAAAAATTTTATACATTTTTCAGTTTCTTGTGAGGGATAAATGGTCAACAATTCATTATCACGACCAAGAAATATTTCTAAATACCTCTACAATATTTTCATTGTTGTTATGAGCATTTTGGAAGGCTACTAAAATGCAAATAAAGGTGAACATGATCATTGCAAATAAGATCACAAGTAAAATGGATTACTAAGTAATTATTTGACAAAATGTCAAATAAGGTGCAATGTAAAATAGGAGATCTGAAGGTTGAAGAGTAGGATTCAAATCATGTTTTAAATGCCCACTTAGTTGTAGGGGAACAAAGGTTGAAAATGAAGACTCTATGCTAAGTTTAAAATGCAAGTTAAATGAAATTTTCAACTACCAGTAAGTGGATTTTTACATAGAAGTTATATTTTTCACTTCAAGTGAAAATGGAGCCAGTAATTCTCTTCAGGTTGAATATATCAATAATTTCCATACATAGTTATCTCTAGGTTAGGAGTTCTTTAAATTTTTGAGTTCTAATGGTATAATTCATTTCTATTAATGGCAAGAAAATTAGTTTGCAAATCATGAAAATTTCATACTATAATGTCTCTAGAATATATGCATTGTATTTTTTAGTAAAGAAATCACGGATTATAATGGTTTTTGTTGAACATTTGTTGCAATAAATGTTTGGGTTGATGGCTTTTGTTCAAGGAACATATTAAATGTTCTTTCAATCAAATATTGAATACGATGTCTTGCATTCATGATCTATAAGAATGTTGTGAATATGTCCTTAAGAGACCTCATTAATGTAATGTAGTAATGACTTAATGGTAACTGGTTTTGTGTTCAAGCTATTACTAGATGTTTATTTCATTTTCACTCTATTATGGGTAAGGCACTAGTCTAGTGTTTTCTTTTGTGCAAACCCTAGAGGGAATCACCATTTAAAATCTCAATGAATCTTTTCCATTTTCAAGTCTAATTTATTAGGTTTTCTATATCTTCATGGAGATTAAAGAACACAAGGTTTATGATTGAGAATGATTCTACTGTGAAATTGCTGCAACAAAATAATTTATGTGTGAAATTCATGTTGTTTGAAATTCAGTCCCCTATAAAGAGAGGTAGAAACTCTATCAAAAAAACTTGTTGAAAAAGTGAAGAGAGTTCTACAGATCTACAAAAAAATTAGACAAGAAGAAAGGTTAGCAACTACTACAAGTTTCCATGCATTCTCATAAATTTAAACAAAGCATTATTGTGTTTGAAATTGGTTTATGAGAACTCCTCAAGTTTGAAAGAATGTTGATTCCCTATTGACTGAATTAAGCACGAAGAAAGGGAATGGTAGTGGCAATTTTTTCATACTTTTGAGCTATAATTTGAAGTTTCTATTTTGTAATGAAGAAGTATGCTTGTTCTTGAAATATTCCTATTAGAGAGATCTTAGATGTAGATGTATTTGATTTATGCATTGTAATATTTTAAGGTCATGATAAAAGCAAGAAATAGGGCAGTGATCAACTGTAGAGTTGATGTTTGAAGTTTATAAAGTGGTTTAAGAAAATGTATCATTCAATTGTACATCCCTATGGGGTGCATGATGTAAACATGAGGAGTGTGCAACCCTTGTCATGTCATCAAAGAGGTTTCTCTATGAAAAGATATAGACCATTGAATTTTAATGGTATTTAAGGTTTCCCAAACCTTGTTCCTAATGAAGTTGGGGAATATTTGCCAAAGTTCAAAGGGAAAATATCAAAATCAACATCTCAACATCTGCAAGAATTTTTTGATTTGATAGGAGATTATGAGATGAGTCATGAAGATGTTGTCATGAAGTTCTTTGTTCAATCTCTGAAGAAAGATGCTAGAGATTGGTTTTCATATTTTTTAGTGTGTTCTATCTCTTAATGGAATGAGTTCATGGAAGCATTCATAGAATAGTTTGGAGAAAGAATTAGTCCACATTTAGTGAGAAATTTTTTTAATAACATCTAGAAAGAAGAAGATGAGTTGGTCCTAGCTTTCAATCTCATATTTTCAGAAACATTAGGTGACATTCCTGAAAGAATGAGACCAAATGTAGTAATTTTGGTTGTATACTTTGATCCATTTGATGAAGAAATGAGTTATTTGCTAAGAGAAAAAGAGCCTGCAACATTACATTAGGAATTCAAATTTCAATGGATATTGAGAACAATCTTAAATATTTAATGATGAAAGAATACATGGTTGCAAGTGTTGGTTATCCTATTACACCTCATGCAAATGAAATTCATGGATTAGCTAATAGAAATGATTTTAAAGATGATGATGCTTTTGTCAACTATTCTGATTTTTCCATCACTACAACACAAAAATCATAGTGAACTACAAGTTGAACATCAAAAAAATTTGAGCAAAGTTGATCAAATATCTTTTGTTCAAGAATTGTCTAACATGAAGAGGAACAAGGGAGAATCACCCTCTAATTTGTACTTAATATTTTTGGATGCTTCAACTGGAAGTCCCCAAAAATTTCAGACCTGAGGATTCAACATGCATTGATTTAATTTGTGAAATATTTGAACTAGGGCTGAGTACCTTTCCAAAATAATTGAAACCTCACTGTTTTGATCAGGTACTTGATTGGATCAGAATTGTTGAGGATTCCAAGTGTGACTATGCACAAAACATGATGTATCAAAATGTTGACGGTAGCTATCCTATTGAGGAAAACCAAAAAACAATACAAACAAGTGAAAAGGGTATATCAAAAAATGGACATCCATCTTGTTGTATGGATGAATCAATAGTGATTGTAATCAGTCCACAAAGAACATATATGTAGATCTATATGCCAGTGATGAAGATAAAGATATAGAGTTTGCAAGTGTTGTTGGTTTCTCATTACAAATCAATCTTGAAAATGAAAATTTAAGCATTCATTTTGAAAAATTTGAGCATATTTTATGTAGTGATGAATTGGTTGGTGAAGAGGATCATGAAGTGAGTGAAGCATTTTATTTCTCTCTTGAAGGATATGAATGCGTCCATGAGGGTGGCTTAGAAATACTTTCTACACATGAAGGATGCAATGATACAAATGTTCATGAAGTCGCTTGTTGGCAAGTGAATGAAAAATCCCATTTGATGAACACATGGAATGTAGTTTGGGTCTGGTATCAATGAAGCACACTAACTCTATGAGTGATGATGAATTTTAAGATAAGAAGGTGTATTTTTAGTATTTTGATCCTGTACATAGAAGCAGAGATGATAAAGATGTTGATGAATGTATTTATGTTCCTGTTGCTTGTGATTGTTTATATGAAGTAGAGAGAGAAAAAATTGTGATGTATGAAGAGGATGATGATATGCACATTGAAGAAAAAAGGTTTACATGGTTGAATGATCATTTTTTACATTTTGACATGCATAAGGACCTTGAATCAACATTATTACCCATTGATAAGTCTATTGGTTTATATGACAGTAAAAATTTAGATTGTGTTGACATTACAAAACTTTTTGATCAATGTATAGAGTAGCCAAATGATGCAAATGATAGTGGGTGTGATGTTAGTCAATATGAAATTGAATATGGGTGCTTCTTTGTTGATATTTCTTGTCTTTGTAGTATGAATATGGACATATTTTCATCCAATGAGGAAATCATTTATGTGGAGGAAAACAAAGATGCTTGTTCAATTGTTAATGGACAACATTCAGATTGCAATGAATCTTTCACATTTGGGCCAACACACTTATCAATTGATCATGCACATGAAATTACTAATGCACATGAGTTTCTTTGTATTGAACTTTTTGGTTCTAAATTGTTTGATCCTTCTTTTGAAGCATTTTATATTGAATTGAGTGATAATTTGAAAACTAAATCATAATATATTATTGTGCTTGAGATGAGTGCATTTACTTAGTTTTTGGATGTTGATGATGCATATGATCTCCATTTCCATGATACCTAAGAGTGTTCTGATGCAACTGAATCAAAATTCCTAGATATGTGCTCAAGTCATGATTCCCAATTCAAGGAGGCTCTTGAATACACATTTTTTTCTTTTTGATGTACCTAGGGGTTGATTGCATAGCACACAAAAAAGTGTTTATGAAATTTTTTAGTTTGATGTACAAACTAAATACGATGTCAATGCTCAAATGGACTATGAACATTTTAATTTCTCAATTTAGTTGGATGAGCATTTAGTGGAACATGACAATGAGTTGGCCAAGATAAAATGTCACAATGATTATGGATTTCAATTAGTTTTTGATTGCAGATTACTGATTAACAGAATTAGTAGTGACATTAGAAAGAACAGTGATATGGTAAGGCATGACAATGACAGGGTTGGTTTGTGGGTAGTTCATGGTAGTGTTTTTAGACTTGGTCTACTACAAACAAAAAAGAAAAGAATTTTTGATAGACATAAATATTGGTACTTCATTTTTGGGGGCCTAGGGCCACCAAATCAAGTTTGAAAATGAGTTCCAATGTAGCATAATGGAGTGGTTCTAGAGCACCAAATGGATTTGGCACTTGGTCTACTCCCTAAAGATCTAGAATATCACCATGTTTGTAAGGGGTATGTGTCCTCAAACATGAGCCACTGGATGGCACCTTCAAATTTTCAAAATTTGAAATGCTTATATCTCTTCAATGCATCGACAAAGCCTAGGCTTGCATCTTGTTCAATATGCCTCGGATGCCCTCTTTGTCGATATTAATATTTTGCAACTCAAGGCTCATATTGAAAATCCCCTTGGTGATCATATTCATTTGGAATATGGTAACAAGCATTCTTATTTTGAAGCCCCCAAGATGAGTTCTGATAGGTTATCTAATTATTTTCTGATTGAGACCAAGTCAAAATTGGTATTTCAAAAAGTTTCAAACTTTACAATTATAAGGGAAACCCATTTCTTATTTTGGTCCAAAACATCTCTAGCTCTATTTTATCAAAATTAAAGATCATACAATGCAATATTATAATGCATTTCAATTGTGGCAAAGGAATCTGATAGGCTAGTTTACAAAGGAGGTCCTAGAAATCTCTCGATGATGCAAGTTTTGAGCAAATGGGTTTGCTCTAAATAATTGATAATTTCCCAACACAAAAAAACATGGCTCCAAGTGGTCTCATTTGTGAGCAACAATTTTTCATCATTTTCCCAAAAAGAAAATTGTTTTTTCCTCTTTGTAAATTCAAAGTTTTACAATATTTAAATCATTTGTGGTGTTTTAAATGTTAGGGGGGATTTTGAAAGAATTTTTGCATGTTTCAAAATGAAATATAAGTCAAAATTTTACACCTGAAGCCTTTCCTCGCAAGCCCACTAGAATTTTTGAGAGGTTTTGTGAAGGGTGTATGCTAATGGGGAAGCCATTTTTTTGGCTCTTTTGAGGCTGCCCAAATCTTGTTTATGGGTTAAATAGGTTTCCCATCAATGTTTGAATGCTATGAGGGGGTTTTATGGCTTTCAAATGGGTGATATTTGCTGATTTTACCCTCCAAAAATTACCTATAACTCCTTTCACGCCCTTGCAATTTTTTATTGTTGTTTGAAGCATTTTTAAATGCTTATCAGCAAAGAAAATGCCCTCCCAATCCTTCCAATTCCTAACAATCAAATAAATTCCTTTGCATCATTGAGAATAATTTGAAAATCTCCTCTTATTTGCTGAAGTTAAAGATCAATCGCATTTTTTGCAATTTGGGGAAAAAATTTAGAATGTTTGCAAGTTCATTATGATTGTTTCTTCATCCTAAAGCTTTTCCAATACATTTATCATGTCCAGGAAGCAATTTGGGAAATGTTCTATACATTTTTTAGTTGTCTGTGAGGGAAAAATGGTCAACAATTCATTATCACAACCAAAACATATTTCTAAATACCCCTGCAATATTTTCAATGTTGTTATGAGCATTTTGGAAGGCTATTGAAATGCAAATAAAGTTGAACAAGATCATTCCAAATAAGATCATAGGTAAAATGGATTACTAAGCAATTGTTTGACAAATTTTCAAATAAGGTGTAGTGTGAAATGGGAGATCTGAAGGTTGAAGAGTATGATTCAAATCATGTTTTTAAATGTCATCTTAGTTGCATGTGAACAAAGGTTGAAAATGAAGAATATATGTTTAGTTTAAAATGCAAGTTAAATGAAATTTTCAACTGCTAGTAAGTGAGTTTTTACCTAGGAGTGATATTTCTCACTTGCAAGTGAAAATGGAGCCAATAAATGAAATTTTACAGGTAGGGTAAAAAGATGCATGAGATTTGCAAGTGAAGATAATGAAGAGGAAAAATGGAGATTAAAGAGGAATTTTCTAAATGCCATTTTATTGCAGAATCAAGGGAGTTGAACCATGTCTCAATAGTGGATTTTTTTAGGGCTTCTATGTTCTCTTCTCTTTTCTCGTAAAATTTAATTTCTAGTTTCATTTGGAGAGGTTCTAGTTTTATCCAGGTTGAAGATATTGTAATTTTTGTATAGAGTTATCTCTAGCTCAGGAGTTATCAATGGCAAGCAAACCAATTTACAAATCATTAAAATGTCATACTGGAATGTCTCCAAAGTGTATGCATTATATTTTTTATCAAAGTAATCAGGGCTTATAATGGTTTTTATTTCACATTTTCTGCAATAAATGTTTGGATTGATGCCTTTTGTTCAAGGAACATATTAAATGTGCTTTTAGTCAAATATTAAATATATTGTGTTGCATTTAGGATCTATAAGAATGTTATAGCTATGTCCTTAAGAGACCTCATTATTGTAATGTAGTAATGACTTATTGGTCACTAGTTTTGTGTTTAGGCTATTACTAGATGGGTATTTCATTTTAACTCTATTATGGAGAAGGAACTAGTCTAGTTTTTTCTTTTGTGCAAACCCTGGAGGGAATCACCATTTAAAATCTCAATGAATCTTTTCCATTTTCAAGCCTAATTTATTAGGTTTTATGTATCTTCATGGAGATTAAAAAATACAAGGGTTATAATTGAGGATGATTCTCTTGTGACTTATTTGTGTATTTGAAGTGAAGATGTCTCTTAATTTATCTATTCTCAATGTTGATTGAAGGTGATCAAAAGGGATTATGTTTGAATGTAATGAAATGTATAACATCATTTATACATTTATCTGAGAATCATCCACATGTTAGAAATATGAAATGTGTTGTTTAGTGTATATTTCATTAAATGTGTAGATCTTTGAATAGGAACACCCTCCTAAATTTTATGGAGCTCAAAGTGTAGAAGTCTGATCATAGCCTTGTTCGTTGGCCTTTCTTGTCCCTAATTTGTTGATAGTGCAAGAACTTTGTCTTAACCTCTTGATCCCTTGGTTTAGGCATTGTTTCTTCCTTAGAATTTGGTATTAAAAAAAAAGCACCAACAAGGTCACATCTCAATTTGATGGGCATTCATTTTATGGTTAATATTCTAGAATATTCATGGTACTTGCTCCTATGGATCAATTTTAGTCACAGTTTGACATCAACATCGAGATACACATAGCATTCAGATTCTTTCATCATATCATTACCTCTTATGGGGGGAATTTCTTATGCATATATGTGTTGGATGGTGTACTTTGGGCATCTTATGGAGTCCTCCATATTTCACCACTTGGCTACATTATTTATTTCTTTTGCATTGCCTATGTACATGGGTACCCAACACAGCCTTGTAGCCAGGACCCATTCATGCTTTCATGGACCCATCCTTGCATTATTTGCATGTTTCTTATCGTCCCTAATTTATACTTAATGGGAGGTGTTGGTGTGATTAAATATTTAATCACACTTTATAAAGTTTACTCAGGTCCTAATTAGGCTTTACCTTTATGGTTTTTCATATTGCTTTATAAAAGCAATTCATCTGAGGTAATTCATTATCCCCAATAATATTATTTTCACATCTTTTGTCAATTTCTCTTGCATGTTTGTTTTTTCAAATGAGTGTCCCTTCCACAAAAACAACCTCATGCATATATTCCTTTTGTTTTCACTCCCTTTTTATGTGTTAGTACTTTAATGTTTGCACATTAAGATGTTCTTGATTCTTTTTCATACACTTCTTTTTGGCATTTAGTTTCAATTTACTTGTCATGCCTCCCTTGTCAGCATTATGGGGGTGTTTTACTGTTGGTGCTAATGCTTCCTTGGGTTCACATTGGAATGAGCTATGTATATGGTATTTGTCCCTATGTACTTTCGAATGCAACAACTACATTGTAGTGAGATGGATCACTTAACATATGTACACTCTTCCATTCCTATTTTTTGGAGGTAACCTTCTATTTTAACTAGATCAGTTATTCATACTTTTGGTACTTGTTCCATTTGTATCTTCAAGTTCTAGGTGTTTTCCTTTGCTTTCCATTTGATTTGATTAGTGTCATTGGGGGCACTCATATGTTTCAATAGAGGTTCTTGTTTTAGCATTACAATAGTAATTCTTCGATAGTGTTTGCAATGTCTTCATGCTTTAGTGGTGCTATTTTTTGTTCATCCTTTGTTCCTATCTTCTGGGACAACTTTTTGCTAGAGGCTTTTTTTGTCCTGAACACTTTTGTTTGGAGGCTTCTTCATTCGTTCACTTGTATTTCTCTCTTCTAGAGAAGAATTTTCTCCCATAGGTTTTTTCTCTTTTTTCTTCAGTTGTGAGAGAGCTTTTTGTTTGTACATGGGTACCTCACCAAGACTTTTTTTATTGGACCCATCATCCATTATTTTTACGGTTTTTAGCTACTCCCTAAGTTAATCTTGAGGGGGGGTGTTAGAGTAATCATGCATTAGCTAATAATTAAATATTCCTTAATTGATTATTAGTCTAATTTATTCTCATGAACTTAAACTAAACTTAGGATTGCTTTATTTAGTTAACTAAGTTATTTTATATTAACTGAAGTGAGCACCATTTAGGGCTTCTCCTATAAATCACTCAAGCCTCATTGTAATTATCATCTCAAGCTTTCATATCTTTTTGAGTCTCTTCTGTAGCTTTTTCTTCTTGAGGAATATTGCACATATTATTTATAGATCTCTTGCATGAAAGGTGTATTTTTTTTCTTTTTGATCATGTGGCTCATGGTTTTGTGCTTGTTTCACGATTCTAACAGATAAACTAACCAGTTATTTGATTCTTCCTACATAAATAACTTTAAAATATATGGATTAAATTTTTATTTTGCAAAGTTTACTAGGCATTTAAATAGATTACAAATACTCAAACATACATAAAAGTTGATAAGCATAGGATAAAATAGTCATACGCATCTAGGATAAAATAGCCATACTCTAGTCTTCTGAGAGATATTTTCCTTCCCCACCATGAGAGAAGAAGAGAAACAATACAAATACAACTAAAACCACAAGGAATCTACAGTGTAGGAAAAATTATCCCTTTTTCACACATGATTGGGAATAATTAATATTAAGTTGAGCCTAATGTGGACTTGATTTAGTGTTGTAATGTGTTTCACACATTCACATTAAGTTTAGGGCCCTTTTAAATTAAATAGACTTAATTTTTCCTTAATTTAGTGTTGTGAAGTGTATTTATTTACATCTTCACACTATACTTTGGACCCTCTTGCATTTATGACCTTTAAATATCATTAATAGTCCCTTAATATCCTTTATTATGTGTCCCAAGGCTTGCTTCAATTGAAATCATGACAAATTCAATAAATACACTTAATATTCTAGCTTGCCAAAATTTCCTCAACCTAGAAATGCTAGGGTGGGACCATATGCCACATTGGGCATATGAGTCCCATTTGGCCCCTTTTTAGGGTTTTGAGCGGGAAATTATGGGTTTCAATTCAAATTTTATGAATTTTAGCATATGGAATCTTATAAACAGTAAATTAGATGAAATTCCTATATAACTAAGGTTTCAAATCATTATTTCACCCAGGCAACCTAAGAATCTTCAAGAAAGAGAGTCTCACCTAGATCTAGAGCCTTCAAGAGATATTTTTGAGTATTTAAGATCATTCAAGAGTTTACAAGAGCATTCAATAGTAGATTATCAAGCGCATTCAAATCCATATCAAGTTTTATGATCGAGATCTACATCAATTGAAGCTAATTCATACAAGTTGCAAATCTATACTCCAAGGATTCAACAAGGTTTGGTGAGTTGTTACATTAATTTGTTCATTCATGCTTCTTTCATGCTATTTCAATTCATTTCAAAGTTTAATTACTCGAATGGGATCTGACTTAGGTAGACCCCTATCCACTAACAAAAACAACATTTTTCTCTCCCTTGTGAAGTGTGTTTTACAAATTTATGTGAACAGGGATAAATCACCAACTTGTGCATATGAGTCCCTATACAACCATTTTACCTATTTTCAAAGGATCTTGATCTATCTCCTAAATATTATAGTTTCTTCCCAATATACCTAAACTAAGACTAAATCAACCGGTCTGGTCTATGAGTCCTAGTGCACATCAAAAGAAGAAAATTTTAGTATTTTTAGGCCTTTCTTAGTCATCTCTAATTCTCCAAGTACCTTTCTATATATTTTTGTTTAGTGATCTGATTTCATATTTTATTTTTCTATGGTTTAGTGTATTCATGTTTGTATTTCTCCTTAGAAACTTCATTCAATGGTGAACCCCTTTTTTTAATCACACCTAAGTAAAAACACTTGTCCTAGTACTTCCCTCAATTGAATCATTGGCTAGAAGTCTCTAGGGTTTCCTTTAATGAACTAAGAGTGAAATAGGCACTTAGTTCCATCTCCTAAAAGGTGGAACCCAATTTGGACCTTTGGTTTATTTTGGTGAACCCTACCTTCAAGCCCCTTTATTTTTTATTTTGAGTACATTGCATTCCTAGATTTATCTTACCTTAAATTTAAATTAGATCTTGCATTAGTTCATTTGCATTTAGGGCTTGTAAATCATGCATTAGTGAAAAGTACATATAGGTTGCATTTTTTTGCATCTTGCATCATTTAATTTTACAAAAAATCGATAATTACAAATAGTTAAATCAACATACAAGTTAGAAACCTTAGAAACAACTTATAATTTTTTGAATTTGGTGTAAAAACCCTAATCTAGGACTCATTTTCCCATTTGGGTGATTTAGTCCCTATACAAGTATTTTTCTCCAATTTTTGGGAAGTCTATGATATTTTTTTTTCACTATTTGAACCTTCCAAATAACTTAACTGGGTAGCATTCACCCATCTGGGTGATTTAGTCCTAGATCAGACCTAAAACTATATTTCACGGCATTAATTTTTTTTATTTTTGTGCTTCTGTTTGTTATTGTTAGATCTCTATTTCAATTTTTTTATCTTTTGTTTCATTCATTCCATTATATCTAGCTTAATTTGCTTCATTTATTTCATGCTTAATTTCAAAATTATATTTACAACATTTCAGTTTCAGATTATTACATAGCATAATCAATCGATTATCATGTTATAAATTTGAAAATTGTATTATTATTTTGCATGATTTCTATTTCATTGTCACATTTCAAATTTGTAGGACAATTATTACATCATGTTTTCATTGCAAAAATCTATGGTTATCATACTTCATGTTCTATTTTCAGATCTTGTTGAGTACTATAGGAAATTTTTGTTATGCGCATATGAATATGAAGTCCTCTCCCCTCTCTTTTTGTTCATCATTGGTATATCTCCTAGTATCCTAGTATTCCTTCTATGAGTGAGATTAGTCTAGTGAAAGAGAATAAAATCTTGGTAAATCATAATAAGCATATTCGTTCTTCTCCCAATATCTCTCATATTTGTGAAGAAGATGTTTTTGTGTTGGAGGAACCAATCAATGAGAGTTTTGAGAATCCTATTTGTTTCTCTCCTTCTACCTCTCTTATTGGACAAGGCATTGTTGAACAAGAGGACACAACCATAGGTAATCATAACAAGCACATAACACAACAAGAAGAAACCATTGAAACCTACCTAAATACCACTTCATCTAGTGTAAAATCATCTCCCAACATCTTGCCCACTTATGAGAATGTTATATCGAAAGAGGATGCAATTGTAATAAATCATGACAATCACATTATTTTTGAGGAGGATATGTTGGTGTTGGATGATCAAATCTTAAGATGTATGAAAAATCTATTTATTTTTCTTCCCTTACCTCTCCTATTTTGGAAGAAATTATGGGTTGAAGGAATGTAATCATAGATAACCATGATAATCATACTTTTTCTTCTCCTAATATCTCTCCTATTTGTGAAGAAGATATTTTGGTGTTAGAAGAACCAACAAATTAGTGTTATGAGAATCCTATTTGTCTATCTTCCCCTATGGAAAACATTATTGAGCAAGAGAATGCCATCAATGATAAGCAAAAAAATCAAACCACTGATAACTCACTTACTTGTGATGAAGTCATTTTAGAAGAACCAACCTTTAAATTTCATGAAAATATAGTTTTTAGTTCTCCTAAAAACTCTCCTACTAGGGAAGATATCATGGTAGAAGAAAATGGGAATATTGACACATGTATTTCAAACAATAGTGATGAGGCTTCCATAGATTAAGACGATGAAGTGAAATTAGACTCTCCTTTACTAAGAGATCAAGAAAATAAGAGCAATACTTTTGAAGTTATGCACATTAGATATCCCTTGAAGTATACTCTCAAGCCTAAACTTATCCTTTACCCACCCTCAAGCCAACCAAAAACTCAAACCAAATATGTCCTCATCCTCGAACCACCTAAGAAAAATGTTTCACAAACATAAAATTATAATACCATTGCTTATACATATAACACTAGAAATAATCTGTAACCAAGAAAAACAACTCCGACATCCCTCCCACTACCTAAACCTATATTTCCTAGTGATCCTCATTTTCCTTTGCAAAGTGGAAAGGAGTACAAACTTGTTGAGCAACCTAAGAACACTCCTACTAATATATCCTTATGGGACCTTATTCAACCATCCCCTTATTATCATAACATTATTCAAAGTGCTTTACAATAATTTCCTATCCCTCCTAATGTGTAGCCAAATAAAATAGTAGCCATGATTCAAGGGGATGTATGCAAACATTATTTTCCACCAAAGTGAGCTACCTACTTTGGAAGTGCAAAAAAAAAGATGAAGCTTTCATGATAATAGCTAATTTCAATAGGACAGGGATAAAGATAAACCTTGTGTACAATGGCATAGCTCAATGTGTGTAGTGTTAACCTTCTTGACAAGATCGAAGTAGACAAAAGCCAAATCCAACCTGACTCCTTATCTATTAAGGGATTTTTCAATGTAGGAAAATAATAACTTGGCGTGATATCATTGCCTATTATAGTTCTAAAGGCCATGTTGCAAACCCCTATCCATCTTATTCCTCATGAATTTCATATAACCTTCTTTTAGGTAGACCATGGATTCAAGAAATGCAAGAAGTGCCTTCAATGCTTCATCATATAATGAAGTATGTCTACAAAAACAAAGTATATGTAATCAAAGTTGACCCTAAACCAAATAGTTGTTTGAACATTAAGAAAGTAAAGGAAAATCCTTTAAAAACATTGACACCAACTCTACAAGTGGAACCCATGGAAGGGAAAGAAAAAGAGAAACATACTAAAGAAGCCACAAAGTTATTGGAAGATGATTGAGGTTCCTTGCATTTCACACCTAGATTTGATGGGAAATAGAAGATCATAACAAAAAAGAATGAAAAAGAAAAATCAATAATGGAAACACAAGATTTCAAAGAATCCACTTCAACAACTTTAGAAAGAGAAGCAAATTACATTCAATGAACTTTGATGAAATTGATTATGAGAAACCATTGAATCTAAAAGAAATGAAAAAAAATTATGGAAAAGGTTATGAACTTATGAAAAAAATTGGTTATAGTGGAAAAAGATGTGGTGCTAGACAACAAGGTATCTATGACCCCATAGAACCTAACACAAGAAAACACTAGTGGTCTTGGTTATTGTCCTTTGAAACTATATAGGAGTAAATTTGCACCCTATGTGCAAATCCCCTTTTTCCCTTTACCCACCTTAGTAAACCAAGATCAAAGGCTTAATTCCACTTAAGCCCACTAATTTCATCCCACTTGGTGTCTCTTTTAAGTGTCGGTAGAGGCATTTCTATCATGGATGCTCGTGTGACCTGCTTACATCCCTAGTAGATTCTTGTAGTTGAACCTATAGAGGTGTTACACGTCTCATTGGATGTGAAGTCGTAATGCTTCCTTTGGATAACCAACCTAAATATTGAATCCAACTTCTTCACAACTTCTTCTAAGCTATTGCACACTTCAAGCTTCCATACTCACACTCTTGCATTCACTCTCACTCACTCCATGCATTCAATCATTCTATTGCAGCCAAAGCAGCACTCCATTACTTTGGTAGAGAAATTTTGAGACCACACCATTGCACTAGAGGCTCAAGTACTCTCATTTCCCCCCCCAAGCAGCCTTGAGTGCTCTTGGTGGAGGTGGTAAGCTTCCCTCTCCTCTCCTCTATCACTTGGTTAAGTAGCATAACATTGCTTTGTAGTACTTCTTTGCTCTTCACTATATTATTTCCTTTATCTCATTTCCTTGGCTATCCATGGAGGCAGAAACACCTAAACAAGGATCTGATTGAGGCAAGACCCTATATAGCCACCCAACATTTTCCCTCTTTCTGTGTGTAGGTGTGTGTGTTTCTTAGGGAACCAGCTGGGAATCTCCTTATTCTGGTCACTCCTACATATTTACTTTATAACAGTATAGAGTATTTCATTTATTTAGTCACATCATTCTAGCCCTTTAGTTAGTTAGCAGGCTTGTTAGCTAGTTTTATTGGTTTGACCTCATCTTCAATATTGTCTGAATGCATGGACGAAAACACACTTTTGAGATGCAAATGTGCCATGCTAACATCTAGAGATCACACTTTTTTCCTCAAAAAGATAGCTTTTCTAAGGCATCGTGTTAGACCTAAAAATTGGCTTGCCTAGCCTCCTCCTGTGTTTTGGGTTTGTAGAGTGATTGAGAGGCCTTATGGTCCTTATTACTCTTGCCTCACATTTCCTTACATTACACTTAGCTAAGGTAAGTTAGGGTAGCCTCTTACATCTTGGCCCTTCATGACCTAGGGTCTTGCACATTGTGGTCCCCCTTTCTTACATTTTTTGTGAACCCGGTGTGAACCAATGTTTGTTCATCTGTTAGTGTTGAAGCTTCCCTCAGGTACTCTTTGATAGTTGTGCTCTTTAGTTTTGTGAAGGTTTATGAGCATCACAACCCAATCCACAACTTCTAGGTATATTGTTAAGAGAAATGTACAATACCTCTCGATGGAAAGGATGAGGGTCTCGATTGGGTTATCTATAGGCCTTTTCTTTGGTCCTAATGTTAGTGTAGCCACAAAGGAGTAGTTTTCAAGGAATGAGATGGGGTTCATTGATGAAATTTATCACATTCCCACTCCTCCTATGTCTCTTATTCCATCATTGATGGACAAACATGAGGCCTTTCAACTCCCTGCAGAATATGTGTTTTCCCTTGCTAGAGGATTTGGCAATTTAAAAAATTGCTTGGAAAGAAATCTTAAGATGGCTAGGGCCACTCGAGTTGTTAGTGAATTAAGACATATGATGGGTAAAGACCGGACATGCATAGAGCTTCTGACTAGCCTCCTCAGTCTCTCCAAAGCATGTGTTCCTTTGAGAAACCCTAGTTTTTCACAAGGAATCACTTTCAAGGAGCATGAAGGACAATTAGGATTGTCAATGCCTCCCACTTTTGTTTACATGGCCAATGTGGTCCCATCTATCACTATCCCTTCTACCCCTAAGTAACCTAAAACTATCAAAGTAAATAGGGTCCCTTTGGGCTTTAGGTTTTCCCCTCCTATCACCTCTAGTGGTTGTGGCTTTGGTGGATTGAGAGGTGGAGGCTTTGGTAGAAGTGGTGGATTCAATAGTAGAGGTGGTGTTGGCAGAGGCAACTCTAGTGGAGGTCATGGTGGTGGTTCTGCTAGAGTTCATACTGGCGGTAATGGCTCTAGTAGTGGTTCTAGTGGAAGTCATACTAGTGGTGGTTTTAGAGGTTGCCTTGGTAGTGGCTCTGTCGAAGGTTCTTTTGGCCCTAGCTATCTTCTAGTGACCCTATTCTAAATACTCTTCTTCATAATATGGGTAAGATGCAAAGCTAGTTGACGAGTCTTTCCCAAGCCTCTGCTCAACCTATCTTCTAGCCCTTCTTCTGACATATCCCATTATTGGTGGCCATCTTGAACACTCTATTCCCTCAAGGAATGAAGATCCCTAAATTTGAGAAGTATGGTGGTAAGGGAGATCTATAGACACACATGTATACCTTTAATACCTTGTGCACCGACTTCTTCCATCACAACACATTGATGGCTAAACTATTTCGCCGATCCCTCAAGGACACAACACTCAAGTGGTATTGTTCCTTGCCTAAAACATCTATTTTCTCATTTGACCAACTTCTTAATCAATTCCTTAGATAGTTCCAAGTGAAGATTGGGTCGAAGATGACCTTTTTGGATCTCATCTCATGAAAACAAGGAGATAATGAAAAGATAACTAATTTCATAGCATACTACCAAGCGCTCTTCTTGGAAATCTTGTATCAACTGCTCGATTCTAACATGCAAAAGGTGTTCATAAGGAACTTACAAAGCCCTTGGAAAGAGAATTTCTCCCTCATGAAATACCCTTCTTTCGTGCACTTGTGAGCAACCTTACAAGAATACTAATAGAAAGTTGTTCAGTTTGGGGGATCATCCTCACACTTTCATTCTAAAGGGAAATCTATAGCATCAATTTTTGGAAAGGGTAGAGCCATTGTGAATGTACTAGCTATTGCTAATGAAAATGACCTCAAATGAAACTAGAAATTCACAAAATTATCAGAATCTTATACTTTTGTCTTACATAAGTTGTTGAAGGATAAGATCATAACTTTTCCAATCCCTAAGTGTGTTAAAGAAACCTACCCTAATTGGTATGATGGGAGAACTTATTGTCAGTGCCATTATGTTAATGGACATGATACCAAATGTTTCATGCATTTGTTTCACAAGATACAAGACCACATCGAGGATGGTACCATTCATCTCGATGGGAATGGTAAAAACACTAACAAATCAGTGGAAAATGCTAATAGTGAATTACAAATATACATAGACCCATTTATGTCATGTTCTGCTAAGATGATTATCAATCCCATTGATTTTGTTACCCAACCTAAGGCCTATTTTAATATGGTCATGGTAACTTCCACTAATCCACCTGCACCATGTTTGCTAAACATTACATTCACATTGTAGGATCTACCCTTAAACATCAAACCTTCACATCTCTACATTCCTGCTCGTATCAATGGTAATATTGTGATAGGAGTTTTAATAGACCTTGCAAGCCAAGTGAATGTTATCACCAAAGAAAAATTAGTACTAAATTCATTACAAAATGGAAAATAAGAAGAAACAAAATCTACCATTCATATGCATGATCATATGAGTCTTAAACCCTATGGCTCGATAACCTTGCCCATTTTGGTTGGACCTAGAACTGTTGACACTTCTTTTAATGTCATCCTAGAGTTATATCTATTTAGGGTGAATCTAGGAATTCCTTTGCTAGCTTCAATGAATTGGATCACCTCCATTATTCACAAATGTTTAAAGTTTTCTCACAAAGGTGTCATGCATGTAGTGCATGACATTAGATACCAGCCCTTGGTGTCTTATGGTGGATACTCATTGGATAACTTTTGGTGCTCCCCGATTGGTCTGCTTCCTCCAAGAACGGACCTACTTTACAAAAACTATGTGAAGTATAAAATTGGGGGCAATGGGGAGCCAATTTTGACCCTTCCTGTGACAAAAAAAATCAGTCATCTCCTCTTCCCAAGAAGAGAAGGAGAAGCCTACGTCGAATACTCTCCCTTCCCCTAAAGGGAAGGATAATTTTGTGTCGGCCTCTATTTTTTCCTATAAAGAGAAAGAGAAGGTTGCATGGACCACTCCCTCTTTCCCAAAGAAAGAGGAGAAGCTCATACTAACTCCCTCTCCCTCTTGTAACGGAAAAGAAAAGGTGAATTTTCCCTAGACTACATTGTCCTCTCCCCTTTCCTAGGAGGAATACTCGATGAGAAGACTCGATGACTATTGACTAAGTTTTATGATCCCTCCTTGGTGTAGGCCCAAGGTTAGGATTGCGAATCTTCCCATGAATACCCCAAATTGTGGTATTATTTGTATGGTGGAAATAAAGGTTCTGATAGAGAATTTGATCCATAGCCTCCTACTACTGCTAATCCTAAGGTGGTAAGTGGAAAGAGGCCCACTTTCAAATCTCTCAAATTGACTCCTCTTGTTGCTCCTTAGCTTGTTCCTCCTACTCTTGTGTAGGAATCTGTCCCTTCACCAAAAATAGCCATGGTCGAACATTCCCATGGTTGAGGAGGAACCCTCTATCCCTTTGCAAATTCTAGCCTCTAACTCCAAGAGCCATAGAAACCACCTTGCCCACAAACACAAGCATCGATGAAAGGCTCTCTTGGTTGAGTAGGCTACCTCATAAAGAAAGGAGGAAGAAATGACCACCCCTACTTCAGGGCTGCCTGCAATGTCTTCTTCCTCCCTTCCTTTTGCTTCTCTCTAGTCTAGTGCTATACTACTCCCAGCTTCTATTGAAAGTAAAAATGAGCCTAACCCTAAATGAGTACAGGTGTTCATTGCTCCTTCAGTGGAGCTGCTTTTGTTGATGTCCATTCTGGATATCCAGCCTTTCTCAAAGCCAGTGGACATGGTTAATATCTTGGTCATGTCCATTGCAATTCTCTCCTCTTCTCTCTCTGCACCTCGAGCCTCGACGGTGGGGAGTTCATCTCCTTCAATGAAATAGGAAAAAGAGGGTGGTGCACCCAACAATGAAGGACATAAGAAAATTCTACCTCACTCGCATGGTGGCCCCATGTTGACTTGCTCTGTCTTAGTGACAAAACTAGTCCCAACTTGCCTTGAGTTTTCCACCCCTCCCAAGTCATTCGACAAGCCTAGTAGTGAACCTTAGGTGTAGCCCATCTTGTCCATCGAAGCTAGATATGGGGCCCTTGTGGGGCACATGTTTAACTCTCTAGATGAAGTTTTGGGCTTGTCGACAATCTTCACTAAGTTGCTGACCTTGACTCCACAAGAGCTCACTAGAGAGGACCTCAAAGGGCCCTCTTCCTTGTCCCTTATTGTAGGAGGACCGAATTCTCCTTCTCTTAACATTCCACCATTTTAGGCTCATCCTCTTTCCCCTTATGAGGATTTTGATTGGGAAGAAAAGGACCTCTTGGATTATAAATGTTAGGAGGAGGCCCCTTTTCTTGATCTTGTTTGTGTGTGTGCTTTGTTATGTGTTCCCCCATGCTCATACTATGTGTTCCTAGATGACCCTTGTCACAACTTTTGGTGCTTGGATACAAGCATGGATTTTGTGTCGTAAACCTTCTTCTATGTGTATCCTCATTCTTCCATCTTTATGCTTTATTTTTAATAAATTGGGGATGATGCAAAGCATTGGGGGCATTTAGACTTTCCTTCCATGTTGACCCAATTTTTTATTTTTTCTATGTTTTTCGTGCATTCTTCCTAATCTAGTTGGGGATTAATGATCTTTTTCCTTGCATTATAGTTACCTATTGTTATGAGTTGGTACATATTTGACCTTGCTAAACCAGATCCCACTATGCCCTTTGTTTATATTTTTCTCTTTCTTTTGTTTTCTCTGTATCTTTCTCTCTTCATTGCTTGAGATGTCCCTTCTATGTGTGACAAAATTTTCTCTTTAATATCTAGGATTTTCAGAAAATGCTTTGTTGTCAATGAATCTTTTCTTGAAATCTACATTAACTTTTATTTGGAACCACATTCTCAGCTTGGAACCCTAACAGAACGTGTTTCCTTCATCATCAATTCATAAAGAAAGGAATAAAAGACCTTCATGCATGGGGGCATATCCTTCCTTTCAAATTCCTTGATGAAATGAATATCTTTTGAAAGGATTCCTTGATGATGGATCACTTTGAGAAGAAAATAATATCTCCTTTTGAATTGTGTGTCCCTTGAGTGGACCCCTTTTTTTCTTCACAATGGATTTTCGAGGGACCCTCCTTTGAAATTCTTTACCTTGAATGGATTCCTTCATGTCAAGCCTGGGGGAAACCCGAATAGACTTATTGCATTCCTCTTTTCAAGTCTAGCTTGGGAATAGCCCGACTAGACCCATTTTATATCTTTCCATCTCACTCGGGGGCAACCCAACTAGACCTTACCTTTCAAACAGTGCATCCCTTGAGTGAACTCCTCTCCTTTTCAAGGGTTCCTAAGGGATCCCTTTGAAAGACTTCTAAATCATCAATGATCTATGTGACTATCCACCTACTTGCCTATTTGGCTGCTTCTTAGCTTTGCGAGGTCTACTTCCTTGGGGTTTCCTTCATGCTAGAGTTTCTAGGGGATACCTTCCTTGTAGGTTATGGGCCTATAAGGTGCCCACTTCACGGGGCTTCCTTCATGCAAGAGATCTTGGGGGTTGCCTCCTTGCAGGTTCGTGGGCATGTAAGATGCTTTCTTTTTCCAACTTCATAGTTCCAAGCAACTATGGAGTTTTTTTTTTCTTGCAGCTTCAAGTACACCAGACTAAGTACTACTTCATTGACAGTTCAAGTATCTATTTCTAACCCTACACTCTTCTTGATCTACTTTACTAAGCACTCATTAGTATTTTTGTGCTCACTAAAGTGGGGGAAAAATGTATAGGAGTAAATTTACACCCTATGTGTAAATCACCTTTTTCCCTTTACCCACCTTAGAAAACCAAGATTAGAGGCTTAATTTCACCTAAGCTTTCTACTTGCATCCCACTTGGTGCATGTTTTGAGCATTAGTAGAGGTGTTTTTGTTGGGGACACCCGCATGGCGTGTAGATATCCGTGCAATGCACTTACATCCCTGGTAGATTCCTACAATTGAACTTGGAGAAGCATTACACTTCTCATTGGAGGTGAAGCTGTAATGCCCCCTTTGGTTGACTGAACCAAATATGGTCATTTTTCTCCATCCTTCCTTCAAATTCATCCCTTCAACATTCAATCCAACTTCACAACTTCTTCTGAGCTATTGCACACTTCAAGCTTCCATACTCACACTCTTGCATTCACTCTCACTCACTTGATGCATTCAAGTATTCCATTGCAACCAAAGCAACAATCCATCACTTTGGTAGAGCAAGTTTAGGACCACACCATTGTAGCAGAGGCTCAAGTTATCTCATTTTCTCCCCCAAGCAACCTTGATTTCTCTTGGTGGAGGTGGTAAGCTACCCTCTCCTCTCCTATATCACTTGGTTGAGTAGCATATATTTTTTTTGTAGTGTTGCTTTGCTCTTCACTAGATTATTTTCTTTATCTCATTTGGATTTCTGTGGAGGTGGAAACACCTAAATGGGGGTCTAACTAAAGCAGTCCCCTATATAAGCACCCAACATTTTACCTCCTTCTATGTTTAGGTGTGCATGTTTCTCAAAGAACTAGTTGGCGAATGAGTTCCTTGGTGAGATTTTCCCTATTCTTGTCACTCTTGCATATTTACTTTACAACATTAGAGAGTATTTCATTTATTTAGTCACATTATTTTGGCCCTTTAGTTAGTCACCTAGGCCATTAGCTATTTTTCTTGGTTTGACCTCATTTTCATTGTTTTCTAACCATACGAATGATAACACACTTTTGAGATGCTAGCACTTCACGCTAACATCCAGAGATTGTGCTTTTTTCCTTAGACAAAGAGCTTTCTGAGGTGTAGTGTTAGACCTAAAAACTAGCTCGCCTAGCCTCCTCCTATGTTTCAAGTCTGCAGAGTGATTGAGAGGCCTTATGGTACTTGTTACTCTCACCTTGCATTTCCTTACATTACACTTAGCTAAGGTAAGTTAGGCAAGCCTCTTGCATCTTTTCCCTCCATGACCTAGGGTCTTGCACGCAGTGGTCCCCCTCTCTTATAGAAACAAATGAAAGAATCAAAGAAATCCTTGATTAATTATCACACAAAACACTAATGATTTAAATATGTAAGATTTTAAACCTTCCTTTAAAGAAGAGTACAAAATCATGCAATCTAAAGAGTCTTGTGTAAGTATGACACCTTGTACTAAGCAAGAGATGTCTCTTCTTCAAAACAAAGGAACATCTTCTACTATTGATCAACAGAGTATCTTGTCGAGACTCCTCCAAGATCACTTGATATCTCTCTCTCCAAGAACACCAAAGAAATTTTACTAAAAGAATTCATTTTGTGCATATCATAGAGTTCATGGTCATTCTACTAATGAATATAAGGCTTTGAGTGATAAAATTCAACATCTTAAGGATTGTGGTGCTCTTCCTTGTGTTGAAGCACCTCATTCCTCTAATTGATACTAATTTTCATGTTTTTCATCAATCATATCAACTCATACTTGTCTTGCACTAAGTGGGATCAAGGGGTTAGGTAGCCTTGTCCTCGTATGGTACTTGTCATTGTCTCTCTTGGCTAGTTGATTGCCTTCCATGTATATATAAGAGCAAGCTTGGGATGTGGATGACATGCCTTAAGTTGGCTTGTATGTGACCTATTTTTCTTTATATGTTAAGCATTACATTTTGGGGGCAACCCCTTATCCATGATGTAGTTTCATTTGGGAATATATGACTTAGCATAGGGATTTCCGAATAAGCTCTTGTGTCCTCTTTATTATTAGTATTTATTGTTTTCTACTTTAATGTAATTTCTCATAGAATGGTGTTTAGAAATTTCTTTAAAGTGGGGGCATACATTGGCATTATTCTTTTGCAACTCATGTTTCATTGTGTCGTATTCTTACTTCATGTGATGTATCTTTCTCTTTGTGATGACATTAGGTGTGTTGTACTTCAAGAGAAAAATCTCTATTATCATATTATTGCTTGATGTGACACATTGCATCCCCTAAGTTGTGAATCTTCTATTCTTCAATTTTTTCTCTCTTGGAAACATTAGGCACAATGTTCCCTAAGTTAAAACCTCACATGAACTAGGTAAAATGCCTTTTAGCATACCATTACACTATTTTTAATTTACAATAACTATTATATGGCCACCTTGCATAACAGACTTTGCTTACCTATGGAGCCATCCAATTTGTTCATGGGTGTTAGAATATAAAGTTTTGCTTGCCTAATGAATCTTGATGTTAATGTTGTGTGGTGCCTTATCAAAGTTGTCAAGAGGTATACCTTTGGTATGATTAGTGTATGGGAGTTGAACTTAGGAATAATGTTCCCATAGCCACTTGCTTGTTTGTGTGAGCACATACTAGCTGTGTGTGTATGTGTCTTTGGGGGCTCACCTAGTGGATGACCTGAGGTTTAACTAGCCCTTGTGAACATGCATTTGGTTTGTATAGTGTATATTTTATTTCACTTGTAAATATTTTTTGGAAAAAAATATTAGATTTGATCTACATCGCATTGGACAAACGACCAAGGCTTGATCTGCCCCCCTTTTTCTCTTTTTCTTCTTTGGTAGTGTATGCTTGTATCTTTTTGTTGATTCATACATCATTTGAATGTGTGTACTATTTTTCCTATGTTGGTTTTCCATAAGATCTTGATCTTTATCATTCTATACCTTCAACATTGGTAGACTTGGACCCCTCTTGAATGTATACTTTAGTGAAAGTTTGAAGAGTGTTACTCCTCTCACTAAAGTGGGGGCTAAATTTAGTGTAGGAAAAAGTATCTCTTTTTCACACTTAATTTGGGAATAAGTAATATTAAGTTAAGTCTCACGTGGCCTTGATTTAGTGTCGTAATGTGTTTCACACATTCACATTAAGCTTAGGGACCTTTTGAACTAAATAGACCTATTTTTTCCTTAATTTAGTGTTGTAAATTATATTTTTTTACATCTTCACACTATGTTTTGGGCCCTCTTGCATTTATAACCTTCAAATCATCATTAATAGGCCCTTAAGACCCTTTATTATTTATCCCAAGGCTTATTTCAATCAAAATCCCAATAAATTTAATAAATACACTTAATATTCTAATGCCCTTGAAATTTATTTAGCCTAAAAAGCTAGGGTGGGACCCATAAGCCACCTTGGGTATGTATGAGTCCAACTTGGTCCCTTTTTAGGGTTTTGAGCAGGAAATCAAGGTTTTCTATTCAAATTTTGTGAATGTTGGAATTTCATATCTAATAAATAGTAAATTAGATGGAATGCCTATATAACTAGGTTTCAAATCATTATTTCACCTAAGAAACCTAAGAATATTCAACCAACAGAATCTCACCTAGATATAGAGCCTTCAAGAGATGTTTTTAAGTATTCAAGAGAATTCAAGAGTTTATAAGAGCATTCAAGAGTGGATTATCAAGCATTTGGAGCAATGAGCATCAATTCAAGATTCAAGCATCATGTCAAGGCCTTCATGTATCATGTGTGTTTGTGAGCTAACATGTTGATGTAGCATTTGTGATCCAAGTTCAAGCATTCAAAGCAATATCAAGTTTTATGATCAAGATCTACATCCATTAAATCCAATTCATACAAGTTGTAGATCTATACTCCAAGGATTCAACATAGTTTGGTGAGTTGTTACATTCATTTATTCATTCATCCTTCATTCATGTTATTTCAATTCATTTCAAAGTTTAATTACTCAAATGGGGTTTGAATGAGGCAGACCCCCATCCACTAACAAAAATAAAATTTTTATCTCTTGTGATGTGTGTTTTGCAAATTTATGTGAATGAGACTAAATCACCATCTTGGGCATATAAGTCCCTATACAACTAGTTTACTAGTTTTTAGAGGATCTTGATCTATCACCTGAAGATTACAATTTCTACCTAGAAACCCTAAACTAGAAGTAAATTTCCCAATCTAGCATATGAGTCCCAATGCACATCAAAAGAAGCAAATTTTAGTATTTGCATGCCTTTCTTAGTCATCTCTAATTCTTTGGGTACTTTTATGTATCTTTATGTTTAGTGATCTAATTTCATATTCTAAGTTTATAGGGTTTAGTGTATTCATTTTTGTATTTCTCCTTAGAAAATTCATTCAATGGTGAACCCCTCTATTCAATCACACCTAAGGAAACACCCTTGTACTAGTACTTCCCTCAATTGAATCATTGGGTGGAAGTCTCTAGGGTTTCCTTTAATGAACTAAAAGTGAAATAGGTCCTTACTTCCATCTCCTAAAAGGTGGAACCCAATTTCCTTCAGTTCAAAAACCCATTTTGAGAGGCATGGTATGGTTATTACAAACAAAATTCTAGAACCCCGAGTCATAATCTATTGCTCATATATCAATTCCATTGTGGAAGAGGTAAGTTTGGTCTTTACATTAGATTTTTTTAAGGATATTTTTAATAGATATTTTATTAAATTTATTTGTATGTGATGTTTGATGATTTCTAGCCACTTTGTTAACTTTAAACTTTACCTCTAGAAATATTACTAGTCATCTCTAATTAAGCGTTCTAGTGTAAGACAATAAAATTATAGTAAATAACAAATTAGCAATATAAAGTGATATTGAAAGCAAAATTGAATATAAGAAATTATGGTTATTTAAATTTTGTTGTTATTTTTAAAATAAATTTGAATGACCATAAGAACCTATATTCCATCTTTCATGAAGGGTGGAATTAGTCTAGTTGTAGATATCTTCCATCTCTTCTCGTGACCAAGGAGGTGCTACCAATCAACTTGACTTGGGTAAGTTTCTTCATGTGGAGTTGGCCATCTCTTTGATCCATCCACAATAGTCTCTAGACAACCCTCCTAAAGAAGAATGTGTTCTCAGTAATTGAGATTCAATTGATGATGTTGTTACTAAAAATGTTTAGGGCAATCTAGGTAATAAAGATTCTACTCCATCTAATTTGTTCTTTAGCTACTTGGAATTTGTTTGACTTGGCCCTTTTAATGTTATTTCATCTTTGTTTTGGACTTGATCCAATTAGACTTTATGGATGTGCCTCTCTACCTCCCTCCTTTATTTTTGTGAAATTGTACTATCCTTTAATTGGAATAAAGTTAAATATGAATCATTCATTAAAAATATGTTTATTTCAATTTTATTTGGATTTTTTTTCTGGGGGATGGGGGAGAGCATTTGATAATGTTATTTATTTTCATATAGTTTTCAATATTGGTCTAAAAAGAATCAAATATGATTATGTAGATGGTTAGTACAAGTGGACATATTTCTTTCAAATCTTTATTAAACTTTAATTTTGGTTAATTGGTGTTGTAATTGATGCTACTAATCTATATAAACAATACAACTCGTTCAAAAGTAACTTACTAAAGACATCATTGAGAAAAGTGAGATTAATGGAGAATAGTGTCGTTTTTGATCAAATCTTTCCAAGTGGTTATGTAAACTTTACTTTGACAAATGCATAAGTGCAACTCCACAATAATTATCCAACTCTTCAATATAATGCATTTTCTTAGAAAAATTAAGAAACAAAGGTCTCAATCCTTTACAAGCCTAATGACAAAACAAAACAAGCTCATACTGAAAGAAAAAAAAACATATGAATAGCTAACAAGTAACACAACTAGACAATTAATTGTGATAAATGCAAACCCTAATCCAAACATGAGAATGTGGTACATGCTTTTGAAGACCTTTCCTTCTACAATGAAGGACAATTCAAGAAAACTTGTCAATGCCACCAGCTAAAGGCGAAGGGGGGCATAACCCATTTCATTGGCAGTAGAAAGAACAACCCATGAAAGCAGGGATGAATCGATTAAACACATCATCAAAGAGAAACTAGAAAAGATAGAAGAGGCTCCCAACAACACCTCAAGAACCAATGGGAGATTAATAATAATTGGTGAAATAGAAAGATTAGGAACCAACTCCTCCATGACCAAAGGAGGAACATGAGCCTTTCAATCCATGTCAACCTCAACCCATAACTGTGAGAAGTTCAAACTAAGGGAGACCGACGCCGAGTGACCAATATACTTACACCATCCCAAAACTTTTTGGTATTAACGAATGATTATTTTTGGTATTCTTAAAATACTGGTAGCGGCCCACGAACTATGTGCTAATTTTTATGTCCAATATGCATTGAATCATCTAAGCTTTTTCTAGCGAGTACGAACTGGAATTGACTTGATTTGCATATAAATGTAAATGGATGCAAGTAAAACTCAAATCCTATACGTTTCTTTTCGTACCTTATCAACAAAACAAGCTGTCATCACGTTCTCGAAGAATAAAACAGTCGTACTATTCTCCAAGAGTGAAACGCCACCATTGAATGTAATAGATGTGCCCCTGCTTGACTTGACTCTGGATTCTGGACACCGTGACTTGACTCTAATTAATCTTCCAACAATAAGAGATTCAAGAAATGGAGACGTAATCTCTTACACTGTTAATATTTAAACATTGATATTTTATGTAGTGTCAACAATAGATAAGGATGAATATTATATTATCGTAAAAACAGTCACCATTCACACATAATTTTTTTTTCTTTCACATGGTACTTAGAAAATTAACCTTATTTTATTTTATTTTATTTTTTACATTTAAAGAATTAGAAATAAAATTCAAATTCAAGGTTATTTATCTTTATAAATTAATCTTTTAATAATAGTTTTTTTATTTTAAAATTTTTTAAACGATTTATATATTTTTCTAAATGTTATCAATATGGAATATCCAAGTCCATTATGTTGGGCTGGAAAGAAAACCCTCATGACTGGCTCTCTAGGTTCGATGTACGATGGGGAGGACCACAAAAGTAATTCAAGTATTTAGGCATTCTCTTTGTGGTCAGCCCAAACCTTAGAGAGATGTGGTTCTAGATTCAAAGAAAGATTGATGCAAAACTAGGTAAGTGGAACAGGCAATACTTGTCCCTAGTAGGGAGAATTTAGATCTATCAAAAAATCTTGTCCTCTTACAACTTTTACTTTTCCTTTGTTTAGATTTTTAGCAACTACCAAGTATATGAAATTCAAAAGAAAATAAGGGTTTTTTGTGGTCGGATAGAAAAGGAAGGAGGAATCTAAGCATGCAGTGAAGTGGGAATGCTGTTGTGTGAGTAAATCTAAAGGTGAACTGGGTTTAAAGGATCTGAAAATGCAGGGTATTGATTTGGCAACCAAGTGGATTTTCAAATCCCTTGAAGATGATGAGCCTTGGAAAATTTTGGTCAGGAGCAACCTGAACTGTTGATTTTTGGCTCCTATGGACAACTCTTACTCTTCTAGGGTTTTTCACTTAAAAGGAGATAGGAGCAAAAATGCTAATAGTTCATTGAAATTATGCAATGTGTGATGTTGTCTAACCTAAATGATGTTAACTAAAAGCAATTGACTGATCTAAATGAATGAAAATGAATGCAAAAGTGAAATTAAAGTTATGTTTAAAAACACATTGTGTAATGCAACAATGAACTAAATGAAGAAAATATGCAAAACAGAAAGAAAATGGATGAATCTGAGTGCACCTAGTTGAAGTATGATAACTATGGAATGTTGGGAATGCTGATTGAAATCATTGATTTTTCGTAGTGGGACTTATTTTCCTAGGGTGGCGAATTAGTCCTCCTCCTAGTGAAAAAGTGACGAAAACAAGTTTTTGTCTATCAAGATCTGGAATATGACAAAATTTAGATTTTCAACCCTAAGGTAGGACTCATTCACCATAGGTGGTGAATTAGTCCTCTCCCAAATTTCTAAAAAATTGGGAGACAACTTTGCAATGCTAGATTTGGAAATCACTGCTTGTCGAGTTGTCGAAGTCATTTTTGTAGGAAACAGACAAAAAACCTTCTCCAAGCTTGAAATAGACTTGAGTTAACTTGAAGCACCTAGTTGAATTGTAAACCAATCTTTAACACTAGAAATCTTGTCAAATATGCACACAAAAGGCTACAAACAATCATGCACTAGAGGAAAAATGGTTTAAGGTTAGTAAATTTAGGGGTTTTCCGTGGTCAAACCTCACTTCTTGTAATCAAACCCTTAATGAAATAATGAAATGCAAAGGGATGATAAACTAAAAAAATGCAATTGCTATCAACTTACCAAACCCTTGATGATGCAAGTCTAAAGTAATGACAATGGTTGCTTCAAAGTGCTTGAATAGTGCTTGAAAAGATGTTGTAAAATGCTTGAATGCTTGAATGCATAGGTGAGTAAGGGAACCTAATGAATGGGAGTTGCAATGAGGTGAAAAACACTTATTTATACACACTTGTTCCATAGTTACCTGTTCATACCTCATCACAGGCCTACATCAAATATTTTTGAATAAAATCTTGAAAAGAAATTTAAAATATTTTGAATTTGGGGTCAAGGGGGACTCTTTCGTCGCCCGTGGTGAATGGGTTCAACCTATGACTTGAAAATATGTGTTAGAAAATATGTTGTATTTAATGTTGTTTGTTAAAATAATATTAAAAAATACACTTAATTAAGTCATATGAGGGCATAAAGGGGTCAAATAAAGCATGAGAAAGAAATAAATAGTGAAAATGTGCCTAGAAAAGCATGAAAGCTTGATACAAGACTTTACAACAATTCAAAATAGGAATTGATAATGAATAAAAGGTGATTTTTTAGGTGAATTGTAATTAATAGAGCCTAGAAGAATGTAGAAATTTCTTACAACACCTTCACAAGACATCGTTCTTTGACATTTAGTACCTAAATAAGCATGTTCAAGCCATGTTGCAACATAAAATCAAAGAAAATATATCAAACACCATGAAACAAGACCTAAAAGGCCATGAAAATGACAAGGGGCCATTTTTTGATGGCACACAACCTTCAAAGGGATGTCCCTAAACAAGAAAAGCCTAGAAGGACTCCCCCTATGTGACCTCCTTAGTAGCCAACATCCAATCATCTTGAGGGGTGGTGCAAGGTGGGGGTAAGTGGTGTTTAAAAGTATATGGAAAGCATGGGAGCATGCCAAGGTGCATATCTCGAACTCCAAATTCTTTTTGGATGGTACATTGTTTTCTCATAGGTCAATATGATGGAATTTGATGCATAATAGTAAGCTTTTGGAACTCTTGCAAGGATGTTCAACCAAGGGCTCAGCTACCAAGGATATTAAAACCTTTGCCCAAATTTTTAAGGATAGGCAGTTAAAGGATTGGAACCTCTTAAAAGAAGAATTTGACTTGCAAAAACTAATTGGAGAACCTATTTTGTCATCAAGGACTCCTGTAGTGGGCTCACTACCCCTATCATTTGTGTCTACAATGAGGAGCAATACAAATATTTTAAGTGGGGAGAGGGCACCAAACTTTCCAAACTTGATGTGAAGATTGTTTATATTTCTCTTACCAATCAGCATGAAACCTTTGATTATCTAAATGTGGCCTAGAATCTTAGGCTAACCAAGGGTGAATGGGTGAAATTTTTAAAAATCTTGTGGGATAATTCAACTAAGCCAAAGAAGGCTAGCTTCAAATGGATTCTAATGTTGTAGAGACTAATAAATTAAAATCAAATGATATTAAAATTTGTAACCTTTGGAGGGTGCCAAAATCAATAATGCATATTATTTTTAATGCCTTCATGCTAAGGAAATTTGGAACTTATTTTTTCATAATCAAGATATTTGGGAAGCCAATGGTAGACATAGCCCAAACACAATTATTTTCCCTGAATTTAATAAAAATAAAAAAAGAACTTGTATTTTTGTGGAACTACATTGCAATTGAAATTTTGTGGATAATCTAGAAATTGAGGAATACTTACTGAGTCATGCAAAAGACTCATCTTATACAATGTGGTTGTGTAGATTAGAATTACAATAAAGGTATCTAAATGAAAATTTGTACAATTCATCAAATAGGGTAATATGTCTATCAATTTTTGGGAGAAAAACTTTGGAGACAACTAGCAACACATTACTAATATTTTTCTTTGAGTGTTGGAGGTTTTCCATAAGGATTGTAATGAAAATATCCTTAAAGAAATCTAGAATGAAGATGTTCCATAGATGCACAGTATAGAAGACTTCACTAGAGATGAGATTGAAGTAGCAAGGGCCCTCTTGAGGATGAAAAACCAAGCTCAGAGAGAAAATGTAGCAACCTAAGATGAAAGGATCCCCCCAATTTTGTATGCATGATGTTTCTTGACCAAGATCAACACATTTTTTCCATCATGTAGTTTTTTGATAGTTGGGATAGGTATATTAGTTTTTCATATAGGAGGTCAAGGTCTTTTGGTTGCACAACACTTCCTTTGCAACTCGGTGATACCCTTTAGACTAGGTATGCAATGTTGTTTTTTGTTGAAGACAAGAACATATGAATGGTTATAATTTTTTTTTTTCAAATCTAAAATTGTCTATTGACAACAATGCACTCCGTATAACTAAGTACATACTTATTTTTTAGACTAATGTACAATCATCTTACTTCTGATCTAGAATTTTACGAAACATTTGAACCGAACCTAAAACAATAACCAAGTACAAGGCCAATAGAGAATTATAATATTTACCTGGAAGTAAAGCCCATGGGTTAGTTAGTTCTACAATTCCATAGCCTTCGGAAGCTGCAACCAAAACACTATTTCATATTTAACCACGTAAATTGTTAAACTTATGGAGACAATATTTATAGATTACAAATACCTAACATACCTAGACATTGGCAAGAATAGGAGAAAGTAATGTAACACTTGTCTTGTGAGGTATATCGGCCTTCACCGACAGCAGAGAAGAAGAGCAGCAGTACAAATGCATATAACAACACAAGAAAGTGCATTTTGAGAGCCATGGTATTTTTATCACTGGCCTTGGTATTTTGAGAGTCTATGGACTGCAATTATAAAGGGGAAGATTGGATGTTAAGCTGTATGCATTGGTCTGGTCAATAAATTTTTAAATAAAGACCTATTCCATGGAGAGAGAAGAGAAAAGTGCCTGGTCAATTGATTATTTTTGACCAGCAAGGTGGGAGTAGGTAGGCAAGTGTAAATGCCCATGTTGATCACGCCATTTCAATTTGAAGCCACTAAGTAGACCCCAAATGTGTGGTCCATAAGTGCATCATCTAATGCGTTTACACAAGGACTTGTTTTACCATTATAAGTATATGAAAGATTTTTTCTTAGTTAAAGAAACTAATTTTATTTATTTTTATTTAGTATAAGAATAGTATATGCCCTTTACGTTTCGAGATGTGGTTCTTGAAGCTGTTTGTTGGTGTTATGTGTGCTTCAATTCAAGGTTATGTGTAGTAATATTTATGTTGTGATTTAACATTATCATGATCTTATGTTGTTTAGATGTATTGAATTATATTTATGATATTGTATTTTATTGGTTGATTATGCTCTGGTTCAACTATTATATATTGAGTAGGTATGTTTTGCATGCACATTTTGTGGTTAAATAGGTATAAGGTTGTTTTTCCACCCAGTTATATATGTCTGAGTTATTTCACAACAATGATTACTTGGATATGTCATTTTGAGCAAGTATGTGTTTGGTAGGAACTATTACACTCAATTGAATGCAAGATGAGCCATGTTTTCTCCTATGGTTTTAGATCTGAATTTGTGGCTATTTTGAACTCCACATGTTGTGAAAGACCAGTAATTGTGTGAGTTATATTGTAGTCATTTATTTTCCATCTACATTCAATAATATTTTAAAGATTAAATCTTGTGTCTAAATAGGACCTGATGCATTGTGAATGAAGAAACTAGAAAATAAAATTAAAAGAGAAGATTATAATTTAATATGCATTGGGAATGCTACTTAAATTATTTCAATTAGTAAAAATCATTACTCAAAATTATTCTCTTGACTTCAAAATTTTTATTTTTTTTGTATTATTTTAATATACTTGGAAAATGATTAGTTAAAACTATTACATTGATAGTTTAGAAAAAAATAATTACAAAAGAATAAAGAAAATAAAGAAATAAAATAAAGTGAAAGTGAAAATAGAAAAACAAGTGAAAAGAGATAAAAAGAAAAAGACAATATTTTTATTCATTCTTGTCTTTCCTTGAAAATGCTCTCTCAAACCCTCTCCTCTCAAAATTGAAAGTTGTATAAAAATGGATGGATTTGCATGGGAATGGATTCGTTTGGTTAGGAATTGGATTTGCATGGGAATAAATGAAGGTTACATGGATTGTCATTTGGATTCATGCCTCAAATTAGAAGCAATTGGTATTTTTTGTGTGTTCATTATTGATGTAGTTCTTCTATTTTTTTCTTTTTTTAAATAATTTTATTGAATATTTTTCATGCTTAGTCTTAAGGAAGCATAAGGCCCCAATATTAGATTCAATTTATGCTTTCAACTTAATAGAAAAAAAATATTTAAATTTTTTTAAAAATGTACAAATAGAGCCATGGATAAACAAGAAATTTGCTATAATTCATGAAATGTGAAATTGACCTAAAAAGTTGTTTGGCAATTTAGAACAAATGAGTACTTCTAGAAAATTTAAATTTTGAAGCTTCTCTTCAATGGTAGATATGGGAATTCTAAGGGATTTCCTTTTCAAATATTATAAACAAATATGAATTTCTACATTGTTATGAATAAATTTAATGTGGGGTGAAATGTCTTCTTATTTATTATATATATATAAAATTATGAGACCGTATTTTAATTTTGTAAGACAAATTTTTATTCCATATTTTATGCATTGTTTTCTATGTCATGCCTAAATAGTGAATTGGCATGATGAGCCTGAGACTTGAGATATAGGGTGTAGGAAATGGGTGGCTCCCAACATTTGATGGGGAAGAAAGGGACTTGAGAATATCTTGTTGTGAATTTTTCTTAATAAGTGATAACCAATGACATTGGGGAAATAAAATTAACCAAGATAGATTCCTATTGCATAGCCAAAGTGCTAGTAAAAGATTGGTATGAGCATATAAGGTATGCTTGCTCATGGAGTACTAGGACTTGTAGGTTGGGTTTCTATATGTGTGTTAAGAGTTCCTAAGTGTGTCTTAGTGTGGATTGCAAGTCAGAGGAGTGCAAGAACATGATGGGTCATCATGCCCACTATTTGCACAAATTACAATAACAAAGATCCTGAGACTTGAGATATAGGGTGTAGGAAATGGGTGGCTCCCAACATTTGATGGGGAAGAAAGGGACTTGAGAATATCTTGTTGTGAATTTTTCTTAATAAGTGATAACCAATGACATTGGGGAAATAAAATTAACCAAGATAGATTCCTATTGCATAGCCAAAGTGCTAGTAAAAGATTGGTATGAGCATATAAGGTATGCTTGCTCATGGAGTACTAGGACTTGTAGGTTGGGTTTCTATATGTGTGTTAAGAGTTCCTAAGTGTGTCTTAGTGTGGATTGCAAGTCAGAGGAGTGCAAGAACATGATGGGTCATCATGCCCACTATTTGCACAAATTACAATAACAAAACTACCAATATTTAAAAAACAAAAACAATTAAATACAACTTTTAATGAAGTTCACTACACAATTTTAATTTTAGATATAGAGTTGTACCATTTGATACCTACATTTTTGGAAAGAAACAATCAAATTGCAACATTTTAATTTTTGAAATTGTCACTTAAATATATTAAATTGCTTTAAAAATATAATTTTTTTTGCATGTGTGTGTTTCATATAGAAAAACTAGGTTTTCATGCATTTGTAGAATTTTGTGTACTCCCAGACTTGAACCTCTACAGCGTGAGACCCTCAAAGACTGTAAGAGATTTTGAGATTATGAAATTACTAATTTCTTCCTCTCTAAATTAGAAAACAAGCAACATTATATTCAATAAGAAAAAATAAGATAGAAAAATATAGATATTTTAAACTTAATCAAAAAATATATATATATATATATATAATTTCACAATTATACAATTGTCTTATAAACTTCCATATATGATTTATTAATAATGTCGAATGACTTATAAAATATATATTTTTAATGAGGCAATCTAAAAAATACAGGAATATGTCATGATTTATCAGTGCTTCTGAACTCTTTGTCTATGCTATTGTCCGGTCAAATTAAACGACTGAAACAGCATGAGCAACTACGCAGAACATGCCAAACCGATAATGTATTGCTTTTTCGACTTTTTTATTTGTTTCTTGTCAACTTCCCTTATTTTATTATTTTATTGTTTTCCTACTTGTAATATTTTACGTTAAAATTCAGCAAATTAGTATGACTGGTACGAGAGAAATCTCTTCATAGCGAGCAAGTGACAGTGAAGTGTGTGAACAGGGAAACATGATGCTTCGAAACCACTGAAGTAAAATGATATGGATAAGAGTTTTATTTATATATAGATATTTTGGAAGCATCTTCAGCGAGCCAACTACCATGAGTGCCGACAATATGGAATGGGAACTATCAAAAACCCGAATACATTTAAATAATAAAGTTTACTTGACCCAGACTGCGCCTCCAGCGGGCGTTGAAGTTTCGGTGAAGCCAATAAAATATTGGCTATAGACTATCTATACTTCAACTAACCACTATGTAAACATGTGAACTTTTTATGAGATGACCCCTTATGGTTATGTGTGTAATTTAACATGATCTTTAATTTATCTAACATTTGATTAGAAAAAAATAATTATAAATTTATTTATTGTGTCATTTTTCCTTGCTACCCCTACACCTACACCAAAAAATAAAAGAAAAAACATGTAAATGGGAACTGTTGAACGAATAAAGAAATCTGCAATGTGAAATCGTTCATCTTCCACGAAGGAGATACTACAGACATCATCGTATATTTTTTATTTTTTAGTCGACATTTCGTCAGCCTTTGACAAGCAAAGATATTTCCCCAAACTAAAGCGTATGCTTGAATATATCAGCACAAAGATAGCCATCGGTGCTTGTCTCTTTAACGAAAGTTCCATGCAAAATATAATTGTAATATTCTAAAGTATTATTGGTTAACAAGGTACTTATGTTGAATATCTCAAAGCATTCTTGATTGACAAGCTATTCAAGTTGACAATAATATGTAAAAGCCAATTTCTTGGAAAGAGAGAAGATACGAATTTCAATTATATAAACACATGCAGATCTGTTAAAAATCCATCATGAATTATGCAGAGAAAGAAGATGGGGTCGAAAATGAAAGTTCATGTGTTCATCTATGTAATTATGGTGGTCTTCTTGTTCTTGTTCAGCGAAATGGTAGAAAGCCGGCATCTGGCAAAGGAGAAACACGTTACACTATCTTCTTCTTACCGAAATTTAGGTATTTAATATTTGATTGTGCATGGGAACAACGTTCAATTTTCTGAATGGAGATGTAAATGTTAGTTTTAGTGGTTATCTGCTTTTGGTTGGGAAAAAAGTTTAATAGACCAGTTATTTCTGTGGAGATCTCAAGCTTTATTTAACTAATTGTAGATTGATGAGAATACACACACACTTGAAACTCCTTTTCAATTTCTGCGATATTTAAAGGCTAACTGTTAATTTTAATGGACCAGAAGAAGAAGAACGACGGGGAGGATGCTGTCGAGATAGATGTTGCGCGAAACACGGAACTCTTTTGTGTTGTGGTGTGAGGAAGAGATAAATTCTGTATCTGATTGAAGGGCAAGCACAAATATTCCAAAATGCCTGACATACGAATTAAGTGTGGTGGAATCAAGCATTGTCCCATAGCATAAATACTAAGATTTCACCAACAATAAATTTATCAACTTTTGTTATTGTATTGATCATCGGGTTGTTTGTTTTTCAGATTTTTTGTCTATTCTGGCAGCTTTCTGTTCAGGCAGTTTAACTCTGTCTTCTCTCTGCCTTTATATGTATTCTCAAGTTGAAATTACTGAATATACAGTTATTCCCCTTCTTTCTATTTTCTAAATTCTAGCCTGACAATCGTATTACAGCCCAGACAATGTAAATGTTCAAACTTATAGTGCCAAAACCCCCAAACATGTTTAAATAGAAACAGTATTTGATGGAGCAATATAGAAAAAAGAGGACTGCTGGAAGGAGAAAAGGCAGGCATTGGATACGAGAAGAATTGTTATGGTAATGAAGTTCTGCAAATATCTAGTTATGCATCAAAATCAGAAAAGATAGAGCACAATCAGAGTGATATTTTTTTTTAGGCTTTCTTTCCCAATAAATTAAAGCAAGAAAAACAAATCAGAATTTGGAAAATAATTTTGATTCGATTGGTGAAACCTTAACTGACAAAGACACCTGGATTGAATGGTATAGAAAAATAGAAAACAATCTTATTTTTAATGATTTGTGGTGTAATATTTATGATGGTAACAATCAACTCACAAAACCTACTGTTGTAAAATAAAAAGAAGTATGATAGTATATAAAATTCAAAAGCCTTGGCTTTGATAAAGGCTTCCATTGATAGAGATGTGTTTAAACACATACAAGGGTGTAAATTTTCTTGGGATGCCCTTCAAAATTTGATAGATATGTATGATTCTCATTCTGTATTGGTGTATATTCAGCTACAATTTAAGCTATTCAATTTTGAATTGAAGAGTAAAGATGTCATGAGTTATGCTTGTAAAATTTGAGCCATAAAACAAGATGTTGATGTTGAACGTGGAAAAATCGATATCCATCACATAGCCTTCATAAAGGAAATTCTTTGAACACATTCCACATATTTGGAGTTGCTTCAAGAAAGAAATCAATTGAAGACCATCACATTTGATTAATTGGTTGAAAAGTTGGCAGAATGTGAGAAATTATTTCAAAGAAAAATTGATAGCATTGGTAAAAATGTTTTTCTTGCCCAACAAATAGACAAGCCTCATAATAATAACTCTTCTAGAGGTGGTCATAGTTATAGGTGAAGAGGTAAAGGTCAATAGAAGAATAAAGGAAGAGGAGGTGCATATTGAAGGGCCAAATAGTTGATTGATTCTTATTCAAGATTAGATGACACATTTACACAAGGTGGATACAGTTACGATTTTGTAAATAAATCAATAATGTAACAAAACAGTTACAATCAAACATAAGTGCTACACTAATATTCCCTCCCTTATTACATTGATCCCACAAATGTACCCATAAAATCACAAAATTACTTTTCCAAGGGATCCCCCCTATGGATTACATAAAAAATCATGCTAATTATAAAATAGATATACATTCTTTAGAAGATATTCCTTGAAGAAATAAATCCTAAATCGAGTGGAACTCCATCAAGTTGCCACGTGGCCATTGTAAAGGTGTAACTAAATTCTTGAGTTATGGGACTACCAGTCCATAGAAATTTGCAAACATAGGGCTCCATATGGAACTTTTCAAACATAGGGATCCATTTTCCCAAACTCTCAAAACCGTCATTCCTAAATTATTTGACAACAATTCATATTAAGCTCTACAAACATAAGGCTCCATCAATTTTTTTGATCAAGTCCTCATAAGGGTATAATTCTTGATCATAGTCTCATAAACTCACTGGAAAAAAAATCCACATTTTTTCCTCTACCCTCTTTTGCATGTGTCTTTCTTATCTTCCCTTTCAGTTCTAGGAATCAAATCTCCTATAGGCTCTTGGTAATAATTTAGATAGGTGTCATTGTAACTCAAAGGAAACACTTAATTACAATTAATCCACCTTCATGTGAATATGTGTGGAAATGGACCTATCCAATGGTCTCCCTACAGAAGTATCGCTACTGGTGGGAGAATGATGTTTGAAGCAACTTGTGAACTATGAGAAAATTTCCTTTAGATGTAGGAAATATTACTCTACAAATCATTTAATGTCAAGCAATATCAGAAGTTGCAAAGTTTGGGTATAAGGAGATAGAGTTCTCAAAGGATGATCCCTCTTGGTGAGTGGGGTTTAAGCCCCAACATTACAACATTATTCCCAAATCTCAAAATGGCGGTAATCTTTGGCCCTCACCTCCTTGGATATATAGAAAACCAACCCCCATCGGTGGTAAATCTTAGGTTGATAACACTACTTTGGTCATTTTGATTGTCACCCCAAACTCAAAATTAAAAAACTTTGAGGTAGTTCAAGATCCTATGATCGCTACTATTGATGCATGCTCTAGAGGAATCCTAGGAGTGAATGGAAGCCAAGTTCTCCACACAAGTCAAATTTCGGGTCTAAAAAGGATTTGTCCCCACCAAAGGATAGAGTTGAACCCATGATTTCAAGGAGCGACTGCGTTAAGGCATCTACATTTGATCTAAGTTTTGAGGAGACATTGATAACTTCCCTAATGAGTTCAGATACCACATCTAGTGGGGATGGGAAATCCACTAAGAAATCAGAAGTAGTCAAATGTATAGGGATAAAAGAAAAAAATTAAACATGGTGCAAAGAATGAAGAAGAAAAAAATTTTAGCATGTATCTTTGCTACTAGTCAAAAAGTGGAGCAAATCCTTTAATTGCAATTGTATGAGGCCCTTCAAGTGGCTCCCCATTTATGGGTTCCCTTATAAGAGCAATCTAGGATTTTTGACAGGGATGAGGTCCCCTAGTTGTGGCCTCACCTGGTGTGGGCCAGACATTTTTTCCTATATGATTAACTAATGGGTGTAGTCCCAATAATGCCACTTGAACCAATAAAAAAAGCTAAAGGGGTAATGTTAATACTAATATTATTAAAAAATAATAAAACTATCACACTAATATTAATATTAGAGGAAACCACTATATTAATATGGTTATGGTAATAGTGAATACAATATAACTATTACTATTGAGGGCAATAATAGTTAAACATGTGTCTAAATATTTATATTCCAAAATTCATTTAAATATATAGTATTAGATTTTGGTCAAAAATACAAACTACAAAAAAAAGTGTAAATAATTTCTAAAATGGATTGGTTATTATGAATACTAATAACAAACAGACATTAAAAACCACATTGTTTGCTAGCATAAAATAATTACTTGGTTTATTATAGCCATTAAAACTCATCCTCAAAGAAAAATGAACCATATAAGTTAGATTTAATCCTTTACTCACTCCATCAAAATTTTCTTCAATAAATTTCTTATTAGAAGGAATATCATTTTTGATATATATACTTACCACTTATACTTACCTAAAGTCCAACTTGTAGCTTGTTTAGTGTTGTGCCCTCTCACAATATTGTATGAATGGGGAATTAGAGTTGTTTGGAAGACTTCATTTATAGTTGTACACTCATCAAGAAACACATAAACATAATTTATTATTTAATATTTTTATGGGTCTGATTGATGGAAAATTAGGGCTTATCAAAATCAAGATAAACCACTAGAATTTCCCACAAAAAAATCATTATAATTTGATGTAATTATGAGGGCCAAAAGATGCAAATAACAATCACAAACTAACCATAACTATTAAAGCAACTATGATGAGACTTTTTAGAGCTCAAAGAGGTATGTACCTTACTGTAAGAAATTTATTTTTAAGGCACAAAGGAATCATTCGCCTTTTGTGGTGAATGGGTCCCTGTGAGGGTTCCTAAAACTAAGATTTGGGTTGTTTTCCTTGATGTCTGCACTGTCATATTCCTAGTTGTTAGCTCACGAAAACCTGTACTTAATTTTGTAGCTTCAATTCTTTACTCTTGCACTTTGAAGGTCAATCTTGCAACTTGACAACTTCGACAATTTTTCTCTAAACTTTGTCTCAATTTGATCTACAACCTATAAATATGTAAACATACACTCAAAGGAAGAAAAACTTGTTGATTGTTAGTGAATAGTGGTTTTCCTTGGTCAAAACCCTTGTAGGTAATTAAACCAAATGATGAAACAATGTAATTGAAGCATGTAACATAAAATGATGCAATGTAGATACCTTGTAAGATGTCTTGTAATGCAAATCTACAAACTAGCATGAAGTGACCATGAAGAATGTAGATCTTGATCCTTGAATATGATATTAACAATGCTTGCAAGTAGATGTTCAATGCTACTACCTTAGCTCAACAACATGCATGAATGCACTAAACCCTTGACATGATGAAATGATCTTGACTTGCTGCAATAAAATCTTGATAATCTACCTTGAAATGCCTTTGAAAATGCTCTTGTAAATGTACTCTTGAGTGCTCATGAAAATCTAGGATGAAACTATGTGAATTAAACCCTTATTTACACAAAATTAAAAGATTAACCTCGAAATTAAAACAATTCAAGAAAACATTGGATCTGGAGATAAACATTATTAAATTCCCACCATAATGAGATTCAAAAAGAGGGTCCTCATTAAGGGAGGACCCTTTCCCCACCTAGGGTGAATGGGTCCTAGCACTATTTTCTAAGACCATTCCTTTGGAGGATGAAATATCAATAAAAATCCATGTAGAATCTATTGATAAAGGGGGATCCTATAGAGGGAGGAACCATTCGCCACCTAGGGTGAATGGGTCCTAGCACCAATTTCTAAGACCTTGACTTTTTCAATTTATATGTTATGTAATTTGAATTATGGGTTTTGGGATAGATCTTCGGGAGGTATCATAAATAAGGCTTAAATTTGAATTAAAGGGGCTAATTAACTCCAATTAGACACAATTAATTAAAAGGACACTAGATAAATGTGAAAGTGTGTTACAACACTTTACAACACTTAAATAAGGCACACATTAAGTTTATTTTATTAAAAGAGGGCCCAAGATCAATGTGAATTTGTTACAACACATTACAACATTAAACCTAGGTAAAATTAGGTTAATTCAATGACAATTATTTCCAAATCAAGTAAGGAAAAAGGATACTTTTTCTGTTATTTCTTACCACCTGTTCGACTAAATCTGCTCCATATATGATGGCATATTCAATTAATTTCCAATCTTCAAGTTCTAACCTCCAATTCTTAATCAAACTAAACTTGATATGGTACAGCAACCCACATCATCCATTTAAGCTAATTTTAGGTAATTAATGAGTCTAATACTTAGCCATTAGAACATTAATCATAAACTATAATATAGTAGCTATTATTATCTTAATTACATAACTTGTACAATGGAATGTAGATATCTTAACAATACAATACATGCTTCCAACATGTTATCCAAATAGGAAGAGAAAGTAAGAATGAATAAGTACCCATAAAATTTACCAACCCAATCCATGAGTCATCACATATTACCAAGTTCATAAATTTAAAATCAATAATGGACACCCTTATGAATGATAATAGTCACACGTAAGGCTAGGCCTTACATATAGCATGTAGATTATAAGTGACATCTAATTTTGAAGATCCAAAAAAGGACCTACCCATTATAGGGGATCCAACACCCTTTATTAGCTATTTCAGACTCAATTTGATATCACAGGTTCCTCTTTGCATCTCAATCTCAAATCTCAATTTTTTTTGTTACTTTCTACTTTTGTCAATGTGATAAATTACACTTTTAGATTATGTTGCATAGTCAAAATAAATCAATTAAATATATATTAAATTCAATCAATTTCCTAATTAATAAAAGAACTAGATCCAAGGAAGATTGGATTTCCTTTTAGGTTGTTAGCTACTGACATACTTTAGCTGATTTTGTTTCCAATGTTATTTGGAAAAGGAGTTGATCTTAGTGGTCTACACACTAGATCTAGGATCCCTTTTTTAATTAAACAAATATCTTTTCAGTGACACTATAAATAGTAAGAAAATCATGGAAGATAAATTAGGTACATCAATTAAAGGTGAAACCTAGCTTTTATGGTTCATTTTTCTTGTTGAATTGAGTATATGAATTTTTTTTATAAAAAAAGCAAGGGGAATGGTCTGTAAACCCGGATATAAAATAAAGAACATGCTAGATGGCCAACAAAACTACACCAACAAAAGAACAAGACCAAAAAATGGACTAACACCAAACACTACAACTAAGACCCAACATTGGCCAAAAACAATCAAAATAATGTGTGTTGGGTTAGAACCATATATATTTATAAATGTCCAAATTAATGATTCAGTTTGAATTGTATATGCAATAAATTGTTCAACATTAAAGTATGTTAAATCTATTGTTAATAGAAGTATTTGTATGCATAGTCTTGTATATGCATATAACTCTATAAATTCAGTACACATACTTATAATTATAAAATTATTTAATCACTTGTTGTTACCTTGTACATTCATATGTTAATATGTACTCAATATTGGCTCTACTTCCTATAAGGTTGTATCAATATTGGGTGCTAGTTCTTGTAGTGACATTTTGATATATAAATGCCATGTTCTTTTGATCATTTATTCTTATTTGGGAATATTCCTATTACGACATTTCTTGTCCTATTCCATTGGGCTCTTTTCTTCATTTATGCATTCTATTGTACATGACTTGTTTATGAGGGTTTTTGTCCTCTTCATCCTTGGCTTTTTCCCTAGTTCACCAAGGTCCTTAATGTAATTTATTTTTCTCTCAATATATATTTTCTAGTGGCTTGCCACTTTTATTTAATATATATATTAAATTATATTAAATTAACTATAATTTAAAAAATAATAATAAATTTTAGCATTGTTTTAAATATAAAAATATTAATAATAAATACTAAAATTATGTGTTGGAGGGGATAACTAGGGTTTCCCTTTCCATCATGTCTAGCATGGGAGCCTTCATAATAGTAAAATAAATACAATAAAATATAATATAGGTTAAAATGCCTACTCAATGATGGCCAAGGAGGCACAATAAGCAGTTTAGGAAAAGAAAAGGAAAAACTATATATATTTATCTAACCAAGACCCCTTAGCTCAACCACCTTTGTTGGTTTTCCCCCATATGGGTCCACCTATAATTTTCTTAGAATAAAATTATTTAAAAAATTATCTATTCAAAATGTGGGTTACCATTGGATTGAAAAAAATATTGCCTCCACAAGTTGCAAGGATACACATACACACTGATTGTATATACTATTTTTGAGATACATACAACATAAATATATATATATATATATAGACACACACACATATATATAATATGTGTGTGTGTATTCATCCAGGACAAACCTACTATTGATATATATACACATGAGAATTGACCATTTTTTCAAGAAAATAAATATTTCTAGGTTTCCAAACAAGAAAAGAAGGGAGTAACACATAAGAATATTGAGAAAATAAAAATCCATGTAAAGTAGTCTTCTTCTTCTTTCCCCCAATTTTTAGAAGTACAATATAAAAGAAATTAATGGATATTTATTATATGAACCTTTCCTCTAATGAATAGTTTAGAATATTTTTTTGTCCTTCTCAAGTTGTAAGGATACACATACATAGTGATTATATATTATTCTTTAGGTACATGCAACATAAATTTCAAATTGTAGCAACTTACAAATATATACAAATAATGTATTTTTTCCATGAAAAACCATTCATTAAATACATGCAACATAAATTTCAAATTGTAGCAGCTTACAAATATATACAAATAATGTATATTTTCCATAAAAATCTTGAAATTCTTGAAACATATAAATATTTCTAGATATCCATGAGAATGGATTGATTTAAAAAAGGAAAAATACAAAAAAATAATGAGAAATGAAAAATCCATGTATGATAGATGACTTCTTATTCTTCCTAATTTTAAGACCTGCAAAAGAATAAAAAAAGCGTGGAAAACTTATTAATTGAATATTTCTTCTAAAATTTGGGCCTTTTCATACTTGACCAAAATAGTATGGTTGACCTTATGTACGTTCAACCTATTAAGAAGACCTAATTCATCTTGACCGTAGCTTCCTTAGTCTTATTTTTTTGTTAAATTGTAATTTAGGACTCGGTGGGGGGACCACGTGATTAAGTTCCTTCAACTTGAGCATTAGGTTAAAGGATTATGTAACAAATTGTAATTAGCTAGCTTGAGACTTCTTTATTTATGATGTGAAAATTTATGATTTAAATTTATTCAATTTATTAGACTAAGAGAAAGTTCATATAAATGTCTACACCATTCATCCCATGTAACTAAATTAATTTAATTGTCTTATTAAGTCAATTTTGAAGGTAATATTAATATAGACAATTTTGTTATTATTATTTTTGTGTGGCAAAAATAGGAGAAAGTAATGTAACATTTGTCTTGTGAGGGATATCGGCCTTCACCAACAGCAGAGAAGAAGAGCAGCAGTACAAATACATATAACAACACAAGAAAGTGCATTTTGAGAGCCATGGTGTTTCTATCACTGGCCTTGGTATTTTGAGAGTCTATGGACTGCAATTATAAAGGGGGTGATTGGCTGTTAAGCTGTATGCATTGGTCTAGTCAATAAATTTTTAAATAAAGACCTATTCCATGGAGAGAGAAGAGGAAAGTGCCTAGTCAATTGATTATTTTTGACCAGCAAGGTGGGAGTAGGTAGGCAAGTGTAAATGCCCATGTTGAGCACGCCATTTCAATTTGAAGCCACTAAGTAGACCCCAAATTTGTGGTCCATAAGTGCTTCATCTAACGCGTTTACACAAGGACATGTTTTACCGTTATAAGTATATGAAAGATTTTTTCTTAGTTAAAGAAACTAATTTTATTTATTTTTATTTAGTATAATAATAGTATATGCCCTTTACGTTTCAAGATGTGGTTCTTCAAGCTGTTTGTTGGCGTTATGTGTGCTTCAATTCATGGTTATGTGTAGTAATATTTATGTTGTGATTTAACATTATCATGATTTTATGTTGTTTAGATGTATTGAGTTATATTTATGATATTGTATTTTATTGGTTGATTATGCTCTGTTCAACTATTATATATTGAGCAGGTATGTTTTGCATGTACATTCTGCAGTTAAATAGGTATAAGGTTGTTTTTCCACCTAGCTATATATGTCTGAGTTATTTCACAACAATGATTACTTGGATATGACATTTTGAGCAAGTATGTGTTTGGTAGGAACTATTACACTCAATTGAATGCAAGATGAGCCATGTTTTCTCCTATGGTTTTAGATCTGAATTGGTGGCTATTTTGAACTCCACACGTTGTGAAAGACCAGTAATTGTGTGAGTTATATTGTAGTCATTTATTTCCCATCTACATTCAATGATATTTTAAAGATTAAATCTTGTGTCTAAATAAGATTTGATGCATTGTGAATGAAGAAACTAGAAAATAAAATTAAAAGAGAAGATTATAATTTAATATGCATTGGGAATGCTATTTAAATTATTTCAATTAGTAAAAATCATTACTCAAAATTATTCTCTTCACTTCAAAATTTTTATTTTTTTGGTATTATTTCAATTTGCTTGGAAAATGATTAGTTAAAACTATTATATTGACATTTTAGAAAAAAATAATTACAAAAGAATAAAGAAAATAAAGAAATAAAATAAAGTGAGTGAAAATAGAAAACCAAGTGAAAAGAGATAAAAAGAAAAAGACAATATTTTTATTCATTCTTGTCTTTTCTTGAAAATGCTCTCTCAAACCCTCTCCTCTCAAAATTGAAAGTTGTATAAAAATGGATGGATTTGCATGGGAATGGATTCGTTTGGTTAGGAATTGGATTTGCATGGGAATAAATGAAGGTTGCATAGATTATCATTTGGATTCACACCTCAAATTAGAAGCAATTGGTATTTTTTGTGTGTTCATTATTGATGTAGTTCTCCTATTTTTTTCTTCTTTTAAATAATTTTATTGAATATTTTTCATGCTTAGTCCTAAGGAAGCATAAGGCCCCAATATTAGATTCAATTTATGCTTTCAACTGAATAGAAAAAAATATTTTAAATGTTTGAAAAATGTACAAATAGAGCCATGGATATAACAAGAAATTTTCTATAATTCATGAAATGTGAAATTGACCTCAAAAGTTGTTTGGCAATTTAGAACCAATGAGTACTTCTAGAAAATTTAAATTTTGAAGCTTCTCTTCAATGGTAGATATGAGAATTATAGGGGATTTCCTTTGTAAACATTATAACAAATATGAATTTCTAAATTGTTATGAATAAATTTAATGTGGGGTGAAAAGTCTCCTTATTTATTTTTTATATAGAAAATTATGCGACCCTATTTTAATTTTGTAAGACAAATTTTTATTCCATATTTTATGCATTGTTTTCTATGTCATGCCTAAATAGTGAGTTGGCATGATGACCCTGAGACTTGAGATATAGGGTGTAGGAAATGGGTGGCTCCCAACATTTGATGGGGAAGAAAGGGACCTGAGAATATCTTGTTGTGGATTTTCCTTAATAATTGATAACCAATGACATCAGGGAAATAAAATTAACCAAGATAAATTCATATTGCATAGCCAGAGTGCTAGTAAAAGATTGGTATGAGCATATAAGGTATGCTCGCTCATGGAGCACTAGGACTTGTTGGTTGGTTTTCTATATGTGTGTTAAGAGTTCCTAAGTGTGTCTTAGTGTGGACTGCAAGTCAGTGCAGTGCAAGAACATGATAGGTCATCATACCCACTATTTGCACAAATTACAATAACTAAACTACCAATATTTAAAAAAAAACAATTAAATACAACTTCTAATGAAGTTCACTACACAATTTTAATTTTGAATATAGAGTTGTACCATTTAAATATATATATATATTAATAAATTATTTCGCAATTATACAATTGTCTTATAAACTTCCATATATGATTTATTAATAATGTCGAAGGACTTATAAAATATATTTTTTGAGTATGTGGCAGTGTAAAAAATACAGGAATATGTCATGATTTATCCGTGCTTCTGAACTCTTTGTCTATCCTATTGTCCGGTCAAATTAAATGCCTGAAACAGCATGAGCAACTACGTAGAACATGCCAAACCGATATTATTTATTTGTTTCTTGTCAACTTCCTTTATTTTATTATTTTATTGTTTTCCAACTTGTAATATTTTATGTTAAAATTCAGCAAATTAATATGACTGGTACGAGAGAAATCTCTTCATAGCGAGCAAGTGACAGTGAAGTGTGTGAACAGGGAAACATGATGCTTCGAAACCACTGAAGTAAACCTGTTGACTGTCGTACTTAATAAGTTGAGAGATGAATGATATGGATAAGAGTTTTATTTATATATAGATATTTTGGAAGCATCTTCAGCGAGCCAACGACCATGAGTGCCGACAATATGGAATGGCAACTATCAAAAACCCGAATACATTTAAATAATAAAGTTTACTTGACCCAGACTGCGCCTCCAGCGGGCGTTGAAGTTTCGGTGAAGCCAATAAAATATTGGCTATAGACTATCTATACTTCAACTAACCACTATGTAAACATGTGAACTTTTTATGAGATGACCCCTTATGGTTATGTGTGTAATTTAACATGATCTTTAATTTATCTAACATTTGATTAGAAAAAAATAATTATAAATTTATTTATTGTGTCATTTTTCCTTGCTACCCCTACACCTACACGAAAAAATAAAAGAAAAATCATGTAAATCAAAATTGTCATATAGTTCATTAAAAAAAATACAATAAATTATTGTATATAATCTAAACAATATTTTAATTATAAAATATGTCATCGAACCCCAAAAAGTAATGTACACAACATCAAGTTTTAGCATAGAGAAATAAAAGGTGATTTTAATGTAAATTTTTTAATAGAAATATTTAGATTACATAAATAATGACTTTTTTTTTTGAGGAGATTAAAATATCAAATGTATTTCTTGTTTAAATAGTTATAAGGTCTAGTGAGTTAAAATGATTAAGAAAAATCTAAGCTAATCCCACTTAAAAAGAAAAAATAACTTGAAGAAAATGAGCAATAAATAACAAACCATCATTGTTACTAATAAGGAGACCTTTTATTGAAAACCTTTGAAGATCTATGTACTAGTTATGTTACTGGAGATGAGCCAATAGTTGTAGAAAATTTTAATATTAGTTTAATACTTACATTGATGGGATTTACTCTCACAACATATTTATATTATATATTGTTAATAATTCTTTCGCATGCAATTGAACAAATAATCAAATGTTTGTCAAGATGGACCCTTACAAAAAGACATGATAAATTATGAATGTCATATAAAAAATCATAAATGTAATCATTAACAAGCAAAATATAAGTTTTGCTTCATATAAAATATTATATCTATTCAAAATAAGTACATCGTTTATAAAATAAGATGCAAATATAAACAAATATTGTTGATATGTAGACAAATATTATTCTTATGTGTACAATTACAAGTATAGTGATGCACATAATTACAATAGTTCATATTTTATGATTGTCTAATTACTAATATAAAGTTGAATACAACAACTCTCTTGTATTTTAAAATGAAATTTTAAAGGTTCTCAATAAGATTTATGATCTTTTATAGTTGAATATATCTTGTGCTTTAATAATAATATTATTTTAAAACAATAAATAATATTATATCTTGAATTATTGGATTAGTTATGTTGGATATAAAGACCATAAATTAAAAACAATTATTACAAAAACATATTTACTATAAAATAATTTTTTGATTCAACTAATAAAATTTTCATACTTAATATTTTATAGTTTTTGAAATTAATTTTTTTTCATGTGATGAATTGTGTGGTAAATCACACCTTCAAAAATTAATTAGTTGATAGGCTACATATAGTGTAAACCACTATTGAGTCATTGGAAAGCAAGTTTAAGTTGTCGTTTAATGGTAAACTAGCTACCATTTAATGGTAAAAGCCTCCAAAATATCAAGTGAAAGCCTCCAAAATATCACTTATAATGTAAAAACTAGATAAATATTGATTTTCTAACTCGATGGGAATATTCTATTTCCATTTGCAATATTTTTTGTCAATTTGATGGCAAGATTTCTTTTCATTTGCATTGCTTTATGTTTTAAATATATATGCAAATGCTTTTTTATTATAAAACAAGGTTAGGGCCCTGATCCCAAATGAAACAACAACAAAAAAATAGGCCACTTAGCTTGGAAGTCCAACCACAACACAACAACAAAAGAGTAGGCCACCAAGCCCAATAGTCCAACAAAAATTAAGTCCAGAAACAACAAAATAACAGTTTATAACATCATCAGACACAAAAGAGAGAACCAAAATGAGGTGGCACACAGGGCTAATATTGGAAAGGCACGTAGGCCCCAAAACAAGAAACAACAAAATACTAATTCTTTTGACTATTAATCATATCCCATTCCTTAATTAGCATTTCCATCTCCTTGATCCACGGGTCCTTTCCATCTCTAACTATATGCAAATGTTTCAAAATTAAATAATACTTAATTTATTTAAGAGAAAAATCTAAGGTTTTTTTTGTTTATTTCATTCCATTATTTAGCACTTATTATTAATTGTTTGATCCAACCACATAAATCTAGAATTTACAAGTACATAACATCTATAAGCACCTATACACAAACACATACTCTCTAACATCTTAACATATAATTTTCTCTCTAACACATACTCTCTAACATCTTTAGATATAAGGAAAAGACCATATAACATTACTCCCGACCCCTCTTTAAATGGGAACTGTTGAACGAATAAAGAAATCTGCAATGTGAAATCGTTCATCTTCCACGAAGGAGATACTACAGACATCATCGTATATTTTTTATTTTTTAGTCGACATTTCGTCAGCCTTTGACAAGCAAAGATATTTCCCCAAACTAAAGCGTATGCTTGAATATATCAGCACAAAGATAGCCATCGGTGCTTGTCTCTTTAACGAAAGTTCCATGCAAAATATAATTGTAATATTCTAAAGTATTATTGGTTAACAAGGTACTTATGTTGAATATCTCAAAGCATTCTTGATTGACAAGCTATTCAAGTTGACAATAATATGTAAAAGCCAATTTCTTGGAAAGAGAGAAGATACGAATTTCAATTATATAAACACATGCAGATCTGTTAAAAATCCATCATGAATTATGCAGAGAAAGAAGATGGGGTCGAAAATGAAAGTTCATGTGTTCATCTATGTAATTATGGTGGTCTTCTTGTTCTTGTTCAGCGAAATGGTAGAAAGCCGGCATCTGGCAAAGGAGAAACACGTTACACTATCTTCTTCTTACCGAAATTTAGGTATTTAATATTTGATTGTGCATGGGAACAACGTTCAATTTTCTGAATGGAGATGTAAATGTTAGTTTTAGTGGTTATCTGCTTTTGGTTGGGAAAAAAGTTTAATAGACCAGTTATTTCTGTGGAGATCTCAAGCTTTATTTAACTAATTGTAGATTGATGAGAATACACACACACTTGAAACTCCTTTTCAATTTCTGCGATATTTAAAGGCTAACTGTTAATTTTAATGGACCAGAAGAAGAAGAACGACGGGGAGGATGCTGTCGAGATAGATGTTGCGCGAAACACGGAACTCTTTTGTGTTGTGGTGTGAGGAAGAGATAAATTCTGTATCTGATTGAAGGGCAAGCACAAATATTCCAAAATGCCTGGCATACGAATTAAGTGTGGTGGAATCAAGCATTGTCCCATAGCATAAATACTAAGATTTCACCAACAATAAATTTATCAACTTTTGTTATTGTATTGATCATCGGGTTGTTTGTTTTTCAGATTTTTTGTCTATTCTGGCATCTTTCTGTTCAGGCAGTTTAACTCTGTCTTCTCTCTGCCTTTATATGTATTCTCAAGTTGAAATTACTGAATATACAGTTATTCCCCTTCTTTCTATTTTCTAAATTCTAGCCTGACAATCGTATTACAGCCCAGACAATGTAAATGTTCAAACTTATAGTGCCAAAACCCCCAAACATGTTTAAATAGAAACAGTATTTGATGGAGCAATATAGAAAAAAGAGGACTGCTGGAAGGAGAAAAGGCAGGCATTGGATACGAGAAGAATTGTTATGGTAATGAAGTTCTGCAAATATCTAGTTATGCATCAAAATCAGAAAAGATAGAGCACAATCAGAGTGATATTTTTTTTTAGGCTTTCTTTCCCAATAAATTAAAGCAAGAAAAACAAATCAGAATTTGGAAAATAATTTTGATTCGATTGGTGAAACCTTAACTGACAAAGACACCTGGATTGAATGGTATAGAAAAATAGAAAACAATCTTATTTTTAATGATTTGTGGTGTAATATTTATGATGGTAACAATCAAGTCACAAAACCTACTGTTGTAAAATAAAAATAAGTATGATAGTATATAAAATTCAAAAGCCTTGGCTTTGATAAAGGCTTCCATTGATAGAGATGTGTTTAAACACATACAAGGGTGTAAATTTTCTTGGGATGCCCTTCAAAATTTGATAGATATGTATGATTCTCATTCTGTATTGGTGTATATTCAGCTACAATTTAAGCTATTCAATTTTGAATTGAAGAGTAAAGATGTCATGAGTTATGCTTGTAAAATTTGAGCCATAAAACAAGATGTTGATGTTGAACGTGGAAAAATCGATATCCATCACATAGCCTTCATAAAGGAAATTCTTTGAACACATTCCACATATTTGGAGTTGCTTCAAGAAAGAAATCAATTGAAGACCATCACATTTGATTAATTGGTTGAAAAGTTGGCAGAATGTGAGAAATTATTTCAAAGAAAAATTGATAGCATTGGTAAAAATGTTTTTCTTGCCCAACAAATAGACAAGCCTCATAATAATAACTCTTCTAGAGGTGGTCATAGTTATAGGTGAAGAGGTAAAGGTCAATAGAAGAATAAAGGAAGAGGAGGTGCATATTGAAGGGCCAAATAGTTGATTGATTCTTATTCAAGATTAGATGACACATTTACACAAGGTGGATACAGTTACGATTTTGTAAATAAATCAATAATGTAACAAAACAGTTACAATCAAACATAAGTGCTACACTAATATTCCCTCCCTTATTACATTGATCCCACAAATGTACCCATAAAATCACAAAATTACTTTTCCAAGGGATCCCCCCTATGGATTACATAAAAAATCATGCTAATTATAAAATAGATATACATTCTTTAGAAGATATTCCTTGAAGAAATAAATCCTAAATCGAGTGGAACTCCATCAAGTTGCCACGTGGCCCTTGTAAAGGTGTAGCTAAATTCTTGAGTTATGGGACTACCAGTCCATAGAAATTTGCAAACATAGGGCTCCACATGGAACTTTTCAAACATAGGGATCCATTTTCCCAAACTCTCAAAACCGTCATTCCTAAATTATTTGACAACAATTCATATTAAGCTCTACAAACATAAAGCTCCATCGATTTTTTTGATCAAGTCCTCATAAGGGTATAATTCTTGATCATAGTCTCATAAACTCACTGGAAAAAAAATCCACATTTTTTCCTCTACCCTCTTTTGCATGTGTCTTCCTTATCTTCCCTTTCAGTTCTAGGAATCAAATCTCCTACAGGATCTTGGTAATAATTTAGATAGGTATCATTGTAACTCAAAGGAAACACTTAATTACAATTAATCCACCTTCATGTGAATATGTGTGGAAATGGACCTATCCAATGGTCTCCCTACAAAAGTATCGCTACTGGTGGGAGACTACTGGTGGGAGAATGATGTTTGAAGCAACTTGTGAACTATGAGAAAATTTCCTTTAGATGTAGGAAATATTACTCTACAAATCATTTAATGTCAAGCAATATCAGAAGTTGCAAAGTTTGGGTATAAGGAGATAGAGTTCTCAAAGGATGATCCCTCTTGGTGAGTGGGGTTTAAGCCCCAACATTACAACATTACTCCCAAATCTCAAAATGGCGGTAATCTTTGGCCCTCACCTCCTTGGATATATAGAAAACCAACCCCCATTGGTGGTGAATCTTAGGTTGATAACACTACTTTGGTCATTTTGATTGTCACCCCAAACTCAAAATTAAAAAACTTTGAGGTAGTTCAAGATCCTATGATCGCTACTATTGATGCATGCTCTAGAGGAATCCTAGGAGTGAATGGAAGCCAAGTTCTCCACACAAGTCAAATTTCGGGTCTAAAAAGGATTTGTCCCCACCAAAGGATAGAGTTGAACCCATGATTTCAAGGAGCGACTGCGTTAAGGCATCTACATTTGATCTAAGTTTTGAGGAGACATTGATAACTTCCCTATGAGTTCAGATACTGCATCTAGTGGGGATGGGAAATCCACTGAGAAATCAGAAGTAGTCAAATGTATAGGGATAAAAGAAAAAAATTAAACATGGTGCAAAGAATGAAGAAGAAAATAAATTAGCATGTATCTTTGCTACTAGTCAAAAAGTGGAGCAAATCCTTTAATTGCAATTGTATGAGGCCCTTCAAGTGGCTCCCCATTTATGGGTTCCCTTATAAGAGCAATCTAGGATTTTTGACAGGGATGAGGTCCCCTAGTTGTGGCCTCACCTGGTGTGGGCCAGACATTTTTTCCTATATGATTAACTAATGGGTGTAGTCCCAATAATGCCACTTGAACCAATAAAAAAAGCTAAAGGGGTAATGTTAATACTAATATTATTAAAAAATAATAAAACTATCACACTAATATTAATATTAGAGGAAACCACTATATTAATATGGTTATGGTAATAGTGAATACAATATAACTATTACTATTGAGGGCAATAATAGTTAAACATGTGTCTAAATATTTATATTCCAAAATTCATTTAAATATATAGTATTAGATTTTGGTCAAAAATACAAACTACAAAAAAAAGTGTAAATAATTTCTAAAATGGATTGGTTATTATGAATACTAATAACAAACAGACATTAAAAACCACATTGTTTGCTAGCATAAAATAATTACTTGGTTTATTATAGCCATTAAAACTCATCCTCAAAGAAAAATGAACCATATAAGTTAGATTTAATCCTTTACTCACTCCATCAAAATTTTCTTCAATAAATTTCTTATTAGAAGGAATATCATTTTTGATATATATACTTACCACTTATACTTACCTAAAGTCCAACTTGTAGCTTGTTTAGTGTTGTGCCCTCTCACAATATTGTATGAATGGGGAATTAGAGTTGTTTGGAAGACTTCATTTATAGTTGTACACTCATCAAGAAACACATAAACATAATTTATTATTTAATATTTTTATGGGTCTGATTGATGGAAAATTAGGGCTTATCAAAATCAAGATAAACCACTAGAATTTCCCACAAAAAAATCATTATAATTTGATGTAATTATGAGGGCCAAAAGATGCAAATAACAATCACAAACTAACCATAACTATTAAAGCAACTATGATGAGACTTTTTAGAGCTCAAAGAGGTATGTACCTTACTGTAAGAAATTTATTTTTAAGGCACAAAGGAATCATTCGCCTTTTGTGGTGAATGGGTCCCTGTGAGGGTTCCTAAAACTAAGATTTGGGTTGTTTTCCTTGATGTCTGCACTGTCATATTCCTAGTTGTTAGCTCACGAAAACCTGTACTTAATTTTGTAGCTTCAATTCTTTACTCTTGCACTTTGAAGGTCAATCTTGCAACTTGACAACTTTGACAATTTTTCTCTAAACTTTGTCTCAATTTGATCTACAACCTATAAATATGTAAACATACACTCAAAGGAAGAAAAACTTGTTGATTGTTAGTGAATAGTGGTTTTCCTTGGTCAAAACCCTTGTAGGTAATTAAACCAAATGATGAAACAATGTAATTGAAGCATGTAACATAAAATGATGCAATGTAGATACCTTGTAAGATGTCTTGTAATGCAAATCTACAAACTAGCATGAAGTGACCATGAAGAATGTAGATCTTGATCCTTGAATATGATATTAACAATGCTTGCAAGTAGATGTTCAATGCTACTACCTTAGCTCAACAACATGCATGAATGCACTAAACCCTTGACATGATGAAATGATCTTGACTTGCTGCAATAAAATCTTGATAATCTACCTTGAAATGCCTTTGAAAATGCTCTTGTAAATGTACTCTTGAGTGCTCATGAAAATCTAGGATGAAACTATGTGAATTAAACCCTTATTTACACAAAATTAAAAGATTAACCTCGAAATTAAAACAATTCAAGAAAACATTGGATCTGGAGATAAACATTATTAAATTCCCACCATAATGAGATTCAAAAAGAGGGTCCTCATTAAGGGAGGACCCTTTCCCCACCTAGGGTGAATGGGTCCTAGCACTATTTTCTAAGACCATTCCTTTGGAGGATGAAATATCAATAAAAATCCATGTAGAATCTATTGATAAAGGGGGATCCTATAGAGGGAGGAACCATTCGCCACCTAGGGTGAATGGGTCCTAGCACCAATTTCTAAGACCTTGACTTTTTCAATTTATATGTTATGTAATTTGAATTATGGGTTTTGGGATAGATCTTCGGGAGGTATCATAAATAAGGCTTAAATTTGAATTAAAGGGGCTAATTAACTCCAATTAGACACAATTAATTAAAAGGACACTAGATAAATGTGAAAGTGTGTTACAACACTTTACAACACTTAAATAAGGCACACATTAAGTTTATTTTATTAAAAGAGGGCCCAAGATCAATGTGAATTTGTTACAACACATTACAACATTAAACCTAGGTAAAATTAGGTTAATTCAATGACAATTATTTCCAAATCAAGTAAGGAAAAAGGATACTTTTTCTGTTATTTCTTACCACCTGTTCGACTAAATCTGCTCCATATATGATGGCATATTCAATTAATTTCCAATCTTCAAGTTCTAACCTCCAATTCTTAATCAAACTAAACTTGATATGGTACAGCAACCCACATCATCCATTTAAGCTAATTTTAGGTAATTAATGAGTCTAATACTTAGCCATTAGAACATTAATCATAAACTATAATATAGTAGCTATTATTATCTTAATTACATAACTTGTACAATGGAATGTAAATATCTTAACAATACAATACATGCTTCCAACATGTTATCCAAATAGGAAGAGAAAGTAAGAATGAATAAGTACCCATAAAATTTACCAACCCAATCCATGAGTCATCACATATTACCAAGTTCATAAATTTAAAATCAATAATGGACACCCTTATGAATGATAATAGTCACACATAAGGCTAGGCCTTACATATAGCATGTAGATTATAAGTGACATCTAATTTTGAAGATCCAAAAAAGGACCTACCCATTATAGGGGATCCAACACCCTTTATTAGCTATTTCAGACTCAATTTGATATCACAGGTTCCTCTTTGCATCTCAATCTCAAATCTCAATTTTTTTTGTTACTTTCTACTTTTGTCAATGTGATAAATTACACTTTTAGATTATGTTGCATAGTCAAAATAAATCAATTAAATATATATTAAATTCAATCAATTTCCAAATTAATAAAAGAACTAGATCCAAGGAAGATTGGATTTCCTTTTAGGTTGTTAGCTACTGGCATACTTTAGCTGATTTTGTTTCCAATGTTATTTGGAAAAGGAGTTGATCTTAGTGGTCTACACACTAGATCTAGGATCCCTTTTTTAATTAAACAAATATCTTTTCAGTGACACTATAAATAGTAAGAAAATCATGGAAGATAAATTAGGTACATCAATTAAAGGTGAAACCTAGCTTTTATGGTTCATTTTTCTTGTTGAATTGAGTATATGAATTTTTTTTATTAAAAAAGCAAGGGGAATGGTCTGTAAACCCGGATATAAAATAAAGAACATGCTAGATGGCCAACAAAACAACACCAACAAAAGAACAAGACCAAAAAATGGACTAACACCAAACACTACAACTAAGACCCAACATTGGCCAAAAACAATCAAAATAATGTGTGTTGGGTTAGAACCATATATATTTATAAATGTCCAAATTAATGATTCAATTTGAATTGTATATGCAATAAATTGTTCAACATTAAAGTATGTTAAATCTATTGTTAATAGAAGTATTTGTATGCATAGTCTTGTATATGCATATAACTCTATAAATTCAGTACACATACTTATAATTATAAAATTATTTAATCACTTGTTGTTACCTTGTACATTCATATGTTAATATGTACTCAATATTGGCTCTACTTCCTATAAGGTTGTATCAATATTGGGTGCTAGTTCTTGTAGTGACATTTTGATATATAAATGCCATGTTCTTTTGATCATTTATTCTTATTTGGGAATATTCCTATTACGACATTTCTTGTCCTATTCCATTGGGCTCTTTTCTTCATTTATGCATTCTATTGTACATGACTTGTTTATGAGGGTTTTTGTCCTCTTCATCCTTGGCTTTTTCCCTAGTTCACCAAGGTCCTTAATGTAATTTATTTTTCTCTCAATATATATTTTCTAGTGGCTTGCCACTTTTATTTAATATATATATTAAATTATATTAAATTAACTATAATTTAAAAAATAATAATAAATTTTAGCATTGTTTTAAATATAAAAATATTAATAATAAATACTAAAATTATGTGTTGGAGGGGATAACTAGGGTTTCCCTTTCCATCATGTCTAGCATGGGAGCCTTCATAATAGTAAAATAAATACAATAAAATATAATATAGGTTAAAATGCCTACTCAATGATGGCCAAGGAGGCACAATAAGCAGTTTAGGAAAAGAAAAGGAAAAACTATATATATTTATCTAACCAAGACCCCTTAGCTCAACCACCTTTGTTGGTTTTCCCCCATATGGGTCCACCTATAATTTTCTTAGAATAAAATTATTTAAAAAATTATCTATTCAAAATGTGGGTTACCATTGGATTGAAAAAAATATTGCCTCCACAAGTTGCAAGGATACACATACACACTGATTGTATATACTATTTTTGAGATACATACAACATAAATATATATATATATATATAGACACACACACATATATATAATATGTGTGTGTGTATTCATCCAGGACAAACCTACTATTGATATATATACACATGAGAATTGACCATTTTTTCAAGAAAATAAATATTTCTAGGTTTCCAAACAAGAAAAGAAGGGAGTAACACATAAGAATATTGAGAAAATAAAAATCCATGTAAAGTAGTCTTCTTCTTCTTTCCCCCAATTTTTAGAAGTACAATATAAAAGAAATTAATGGATATTTATTATATGAACCTTTCCTCTAATGAAAAGTTTAGAATATTTTTTTGTCCTTCCCAAGTTGTAAGGATACACATACATAGTGATTATATATTATTCTTTAGGTACATGCAACATAAATTTCAAATTGTAGCAACTTACAAATATATACAAATAATGTATATTTTCCATGAAAAACCATTCATTAAATACATGCAACATAAATTTCAAATTGTAGCAGCTTACAAATATATACAAATAATGTATATTTTCCATAAAAATCTTGAAATTCTTGAAACATATAAATATTTCTAGATATCCATGAGAATGGATTGATTTAAAAAAGGAAAAATACAAAAAAATAATGAGAAATGAAAAATCCATGTATGATAGATGACTTCTTATTCTTCCTAATTTTAAGACCTGCAAAAGAATAAAAAAAGCGTGGAAAACTTATTAATTGAATATTTCTTCTAAAATTTGGGCCTTTTCATACTTGACCAAAATAGTATGGTTGACCTTATGTACGTTCAACCTATTAAGAAGACCTAATTCATCTTGACCGTAGCTTCCTTAGTCTTATTTTTTTGTTAAATTGTAATTTAGGACTCGGTGGGGGGACCACGTGATTAAGTTCCTTCAACTTGAGCATTAGCTTAAAGGATTATGTAACAAATTGTAATTAGCTAGCTTGAGACTTCTTTATTTATGATGTGAAAATTTATGATTTAAATTTATTCAATTTATTAGACTAAGAGAAAGTTCATATAAATGCCTACACCATTCATCCCATGTAATTAAATTAATTTAATTGTCTTATTAAGTCAATTTTGAAGGTAATATTAATATAGACAATTTTGTTATTATTATTTTTGTGTGGCAAAAATAGGAGAAAGTAATGTAACATTTGTCTTGTGAGGGATATCGGCCTTCACCGACAGCAGAGAAGAAGAGCAGCAGTACAAATACATATAACAACACAAGAAAGTGCATTTTGAGAGCCATGGTGTTTCTATCACTGGCCTTGGTATTTTGAGAGTCTATGGACTGCAATTATAAAGGGGGAGATTGGCTGTTGAGCTGTATGCATTGGTCTGGTCAATAAATTTTTAAATAAAGACCTATTCCATGGAGAGAGAAGAGGAAAGTGCCTGGTCAATTGATTATTTTTGACCAGCAAGGTGGGAGTAGGTAGGCAAGTGTAAATGCCCATGTTGATCACGCCATTTCAATTTGAAGCCACTAAGTAGACCCCAAATGTGTGGTCCATAAGTCCTTCATCTAACGCGTTTACACAAGGACGTGTTTTACCGTTATAAGTATATGAAAGATTTTTTCTTAGTTAAAGAAACTAATTTTATTTATTTTTATTTAGTATAAGAATAGTATATGCCCTTTACGTTTCAAGATGTGGTTCTTCAAGCTGTTTGTTGGTGTTATGTGTGCTTCAATTCATGGTTATGTGTAGTAATATTTATGCTGTGATTTAACATTATCATGATTTTATATTGTTTAGATGTATTGAGTTATATTTATGATATTGTACTTTATTGGTTGATTATGCTCTATTCAACTATTATATAATGAGTAGGTATGTTTTGCATGTACATTCTGTGGTTAAATATGTATAAGGTTGTTTTTCCACCTTCACAACAATGATTACTTGGATATGTCATTTTGAGCAAGTATGTGTTTGGTAGGAACTATTACACTCAATTGAATGCAAGATGAGCCATGTTTTCTCCTATGTTTTTAGATCTGAATTGATGGCTATTTTGAACTCCACACGTTGTGAAAGACCAGTAATTGTGTGAGTTATATTGTAGTCATTTATTTCCCATCTACATTCAATAATATTTTAAAGATTAAATCTTGTGTCTAAATAGTGTTTGATGCATTGTAAATGAAGAAACTAGAAAATAAAATTAAAAGAGAAGATTATAATTTAGTATGCATTGGGAATGCTATTTAAATTATTTCAATTAGTGAAAATCATTACTCAAAATTATTCTCTTGACTTAATTTTTTTCTTTTTTTTTGGTATTATTTCAATTTGCTTGGAAAATGATTAGTTAAAACTATTATATTGACATTTTAGAAAAAAAAAAAATTACAAAAGAATAAATAAAATAAAGTGAAAGTGAAAATAGAAAAACAAGTGAAAAGAGATAAAAAGAAAAAGACAATATTTTTATTCATTCTTGTCTTTTCCTTGAAAATGCTCTCTCAAACCCTCTCCTCTCAAAATTGAAAGTTGTATAAAAATGGATGAATTTGCATGGGAATGGATGAAGGTTGCATAGATTGTCATTTGGATTCAAACCTCAAATTAGAAGCGATTGGTATTTTTTGTGTGTTCATTATTGATGTAGTTCTCCTATTTTTTTTCTTTTTTTAAATAATTTTATTGAATATTTTTCATCCTTAGTCTTAAGGAACCATAAGGCCCCAATATTAGATTCAATTTATGCTTTCAACTAAATAGAAAAAAATATTTTAATTTTTTGAAAAATGTACAAATAGAGCCATGGATATAACAAGAAATTTTCTATAATTCATGAAATGTGAAATTGACCTCAAAAGTTGTTTGGCAATTTAGAACCAATGAGTACTTCTAGAAAATTTAAATTTTGAAGCTTCTCTTCAATGGTAGATATGAGAATTATAGGGGATTTCCTTTGTAAACATTATAACAAATATGAATTTCTAAATTGTTATGAATAAATTTAATGTGGGGTGAAAAGTCTCCTTATTTATTTTTTATATAGAAAATTATGCGACCCTATTTTAATTTTGTAAGACAAATTTTTATTCCATATTTTATGCATTGTTTTCTATGTCATGCCTAAATAGTGAGTTGGCATGATGACCCTGAGACTTGAGATATAGGGTGTAGGAAATGGGTGGCTCCCAACATTTGATGGGGAAGAAAGGGACCTGAGAATATCTTGTTGTGGATTTTCCTTAATAATTGATAACCAATGACATCAGGGAAATAAAATTAACCAAGATAAATTCATATTGCATAGCCAGAGTGCTAGTAAAAGATTGGTATGAGCATATAAGGTATGCTCGCTCATGGAGCACTAGGACTTGTTGGTTGGTTTTCTATATGTGTGTTAAGAGTTCCTAAGTGTGTCTTAGTGTGGACTGCAAGTCAGTGCAGTGCAAGAACATGATAGGTCATCATACCCACTATTTGCACAAATTACAATAACTAAACTACCAATATTTAAAAAAAAACAATTAAATACAACTTCTAATGAAGTTCACTACACAATTTTAATTTTGAATATAGAGTTGTACCATTTAAATATATATATATATTAATAAATTATTTCGCAATTATACAATTGTCTTATAAACTTCCATATATGATTTATTAATAATGTCGAAGGACTTATAAAATATATTTTTTGAGTATGTGGCAGTGTAAAAAATACAGGAATATGTCATGATTTATCCGTGCTTCTGAACTCTTTGTCTATCCTATTGTCCGGTCAAATTAAATGCCTGAAACAGCATGAGCAACTACGTAGAACATGCCAAACCGATATTATTTATTTGTTTCTTGTCAACTTCCTTTATTTTATTATTTTATTGTTTTCCAACTTGTAATATTTTATGTTAAAATTCAGCAAATTAATATGACTGGTACGAGAGAAATCTCTTCATAGCGAGCAAGTGACCCTGAAGTGTGTGAACAGGGAAACATGATGCTTCGAAACCACTGAAGTAAACCTGTTGACTGTCGTACTTAATAAGTTGAGAGACGAATGATATGGATAAGAGTTTTATTTATATATAGATATTTTGGAAGCATCTTCAGCGAGCCAAGTACCATTTGTGCCAACAATATGGAATGGCAACTATCAAAAACCCGAATACATTCAACTAATAAAGTTTAATTGACCCAGACTGCACCTCCATTGGGCGTTGAAGTTTCGGTGAAGCCAATAAAGTAGATGTTGTAAGATACGAGAAGATAGCCAAATCTTCTTCATCTTTGTATTTACATCCTCGGCGAATAATACTCAGTTCGGCAAGATGCATCCCCTGTTTGGACTGTGTTTTATTCTCTTTCTATTTATATTGCCCTGCACCTCAGGAATTACTGATGAGCAAAGTCTTATAGATTTCAAGAACTCCATCACCTTGGATCCGCTAAATGTGTTTGCCAATTGGGTTCCTACTGTTCATTTCTGCAATTGGACTGGAGTTACTTGCGATTCAGCTAGAAACAGAGTGCAATTGCTTGAGTTGGCAGATATGCAATTAGAAGGATCCATCTCCCCTTCAATTGGCAACCTTTCATTTCTTACACAACTTGATCTCCTTAACAACAGTTTTGTGGGACAAATTCCACAGGAAATAGGGCGAATCCGTGACCTAAAGGCTCTCTATCTTTCAATCAATAGATTACAGGGCCCGATTCCAAAGAATTTGACTTCCTGCAAGGAGTTAGAAGAACTGTCACTGGCTGTTAACGAATTGACTGGAATAATTCCTGCAGAGTTGAGTCTGCTTACAAATCTCCGACTCCTTAGACTCGGCTCCAACAATCTTTCTGGTAACATCCCCTCATCCCTAGGAAATCTCTCTCACCTAGAAATATTGTATATGGGAGATCTTGACCTTGAAGTTCACATTCCACCTGAACTGGGAATGCTATCTAACTTGACCTCTTTTCTCTTGTTTGAGAATCCCCGTTTAACCGGCTCTATTCCATCATCAATATCAAATAATTCAGGCTTAGTAGAATTGGCCCTTTATAGCAACAGTTTGACTGGTACTATCCCACCAGAATTGGGCAAGCTCTCTCGCCTTAAAGTTCTATATCTATGGGATAATCAGCTAAAAGGCACCATCCCACCGACAATTGCCAATTGTACACAACTGACTGACCTTGATTTGGAGCTAAATCATCTCCGTGGAGAAGTGCCACTGGTTCTGAGCAGGCTTTCAAATCTTCAATCGCTTAGCCTCTCATCTAATCAACTTGTTAGCGGCAGCTCTGTCGCAATCCCCATTCTTACTGCTCTCCGCAATTGTACCGTCCTGAAAAGCCTATTGATTCATGACAATTATTTGACTGGATTCTTGCCAGAGCAGCTTCCATCAAATCTTACACTGTTGTCACTATATAGTAACAACATAACAGGAGCTATACCTTCACTTATTGCCAACATAACCAACTTGAGGGACCTTGATTTGTCTTCCAATCTCCTTACGGGCCGCATTCCATCCTCTCTGAGAAGCCTGGGGAATTTGCAAAGATTATTGCTGGACAACAACAAGCTAGAAGGAAACATACCCACTGAGATTGGTGAAATAAAAAGTCTTGGGAAGCTATCAGTGAGCCATAATATGCTTTCAGGAGAGATCCCTGATACAGTTGGTCGCCTTCAACAGTTAACACATCTTGTCCTCAACCACAACCAACTATCCTGGAATATAACTGCAAGTGTGGGAAAATGTTACAATTTGCAATTGTTGGATCTCTCCAACAATCAGTTCAGTGGACGCATACCCCGTGAAGTGGCTAGTCTTACTAATTTACAGTTTTATTTCAATTTATCCAGAAACTCCTTGCAAGGACCTCTGCCTCTGGAGATTGGAAAGATGATTCATGTTCAAGCTATTGATGTTTCAGCTAACAGGTTTGTAGGTCAAATTCCAGCAACCCTGGGAGGCTGTGTGCAACTTGAATATCTGAAGCTTTCTTCAAATGAATTGCAAGGGCCAATACCCAATTCTCTCAGTGGATTGAAAAGTCTTGTCAGTATGGATCTGTCTTTCAACAATCTTTCAGGTTCGATTCCTGTGTCTCTTATGTCGCTGAATATGATTCAGTACCTGAATTTGTCTTTCAATAACTTCACTGGAGAGATCAGAAAAGAAGGCATCTTTACAAATTTGACAGCTGCGTCATTTATGGGAAATACGTTTCTCTGTGGAGAATGGATCCATTTACCTTCATGCTCTTTTCTCAATGCTCGGCAAAAACACCACACCAATATAATTAGAATAGTAGCACCAGTGGCTGGAACCATTGCCCTCCTATTAGTTTGTTTATTGATCTTTGGAATAATTTACAGGAGGCCTAAGGTCAAGTCCAATGCTCACAGTGACATCTTGCCCCTGAAACTCATGGATGACAGGGGAATTTACTATCAAGAAATTATCAAAGCCACTGATGGATTCAACCAGAAAAACTAGTTGGGGACTGGCAGCTTTGGCTCAGTGTACAAAGGCATTACGGGTGATGGTCGAGTGGCTGCATTCAAGCTTCTAAATTTGAAAAATGAGGAAGCCAGCAAGAGCTTCATCAGAGAATGCGAAGTGTTGGCAGAAGTCAGGCACAGGAATCTGGTAAAAATCGTATCCTTCTGTTTAGAATTTGGACACAAAGTATTGGTTTTAGATTTCATGTCCAGAGGGAATTTGGACACAGTATTGCATTCCACGGGTAACTCATTGACGTTCACGGAGATATTGAACATAGCAATCGATGTTATCCATGGACTAGAATATCTGCATCATGACTGCTTCCTACAAGTTGTACATTGTGATATAAAACCAAGCAATATTCTTACGGACGAGGATATGACAGCACATGTAGCAGATTTTGGCATTGCCCAAATAATTTGTGGATCAGATACCAGTACCATTGACTCAGGAAGTACTTCAACTCTAGCTCTGAAAGGATCGATGGGAAACATTGCACCAGGTACTTCCTTTCAGTTATGCAATTAGCTTCTCGCTTGCATATGCTCTGTGTATTATCAAATGACTCCTGTACGTGGTTTTGAAAGACAGAATTCTAATGCTCTTACACTATAGCGAGAATTTCAATAATACAGTCAATCTTTTATTTCCAGCACTGCTGTTCACTCTGTTTTATAGCAGATCTATTCAATTTTTTATCTTAATTATGTCATTCATATCTAATCATATTTTTTCTGTTGTTTTTATAATGCAGAGTATGGAGTTGGCGGGAAGGTATCCACCAGCGGCGATATTTACAGTTATGGTATTATGCTAATGGAGATGGTAACAGGAAAGAGTCCAACTAACCATATGTTCGTGGGAGGATTGAGCCTCTGCAGTTGGGTAAGCATGAATTTTGATAACAAATTGGAGATTATTGACATGAGAATGATGATGGGTACAAGAGAATATGAAATACATCAGTGTCTCATTCCTTTCTTACTTGTTGGTCTGGAGTGTTCAAAGGAGTCCCCCAGTGAAAGACCCTCAGCCAGAGAAGTGGTAGAAGTACTGGAAACTATTAGGAAAACTCTCCCTGAATCCCGAAACAGCATAACTATTGAAAATTTGTAAAGTGTGGATTGTATGTTCGAAAGTTTCTCTATATTTATATGATTTGGTTCTAATGTACAAAGATAACTGTTTAGTTGAATGTCACTATTTTAGTTGGATTTGCGGATTTTATGTTGCTGATATTATTAGAAACCGTGAAAGATATTTACAGAAAGGAAGACTCTACCCGCTAACTAACAATTCGAGAGTACAATTCAGACAACGTAAAATTTAAATTTTGGTTCCCACAGGGCTCGTCGTCATATGCTACAACACGGTGAATCGGTGATAATAACTCTATTCTTAAGGAGGCTTCATTAAGTGTGAAGGGAAGCATCATTCAAGTTTTTATCATATAAATGTCTTTGAGTGCAAGAGAAAAGATTATTTCTAAAAAGAATATCTCAAAAAAATGTTTATTTATAAATATTAATTTGAAAAAAGTCACTTCAATCAGCTCATGAACAATTAAAGTAGACTTGTTAGAAAAGTCTTATAGACGTTCTTTTTAGCAATTTGTTTAATAGACATCACTAACATTTATAAGCATTATTTAAAGGAGTCCCATCAAAGTAGAAGGTTGAACGAAAGATGTGAAAGTTGACTAAAATTTTAATTGGAAACCGGAAACCATTTAAATTAAGTGAAGATAATTTAAAGATTGATGAGTTTATGATTTTTATATATGTGAGAAGATGGAAGCCAACTCATGCGGTATCAATATGCTCGTTGCGTGTTTACTACTAATTTGACCTCAAAATCTATAAGAAAACTTGTGTAGGTTTACATACTAGTTGATCTAGAATATAATGTATATAAACTCAACTAGAACTTGTGAATCCTTGTGATATTATTGTAATGAATAATTGACTATAAGTTTCCCCGACATATTAAAATGAAGTCTAATAAAAGTGCAAGTATTTGACTCAAACTAATTCGATACATGTTATGTTAGCAATTGTTATCACCCATAATTCTACACATGTTATGTTGGCAATTGTTATCACCCATATTTTAAGGATTAGCTAGCTTTTAGTAGTAATAATATTTAACTGATTTAAAGATATGTCCATTATTTGATACATGGTTGTTTAGTCAATTTTGACATGTATGATGCATGCGATAGATTGTAGGTACGAATTATCATATCTTAGGGATTAGATAGCTACCACTAGTAGCTTAAAGCTAATAGATGCTAGGAACTATCCATGGTATGATATATTTATCTATCTTTCACAAATGTCATATAAGTTTTAATATAAATATTCAATATTAACCCATATTAGGTGGGATAATATTATATTGTGTCATCAAGGTGATGAAAGTTAAGATGTAGCAATTTAATAGGCTTGATAGGCTATATAAATCCTATTAAGGGTCTTATATGTTTTGTGGTGTTACACTTAAACATTATCTATTGATGATTGCAAGGATGATATGCCATATTTGTATCATAATTTGTAGTGAGCCAAGAAAAAGGATGAGAACTTTGTTGTAGTACACGATGCATTGAAAATATGTTTCTTGGCTACAATGTAGTTAGAGGTTAATTATTTGTGAAATAGGTAGTAGAAATTTGTATATGTGCACTTGAGTAAAATTGGCCTCAAGTGTTGTGTGATTTTTTATAGATCTTCTCTTTGTAGTGATTACAAGTATTATGGGATGCTTTATCTTCATTAAAATGGCATTGGATTGGGAAAAGCTAAGAGACAAATAACCTAGTATTGGATGCATCAACGTCCATCAACCTAGTTGGGTGATACTTAATAGACTATGTGTTAGTCAAGTGAATAAAGTGGAAGATTCTTGCGCTAATTTCACAACAACTTCCTTCTTTCTAGTAAATATTTATGTGAAAATAAGATATTTAAGTCTTTTCTTATATCTGTAGGTTGGGTGTAGAGCTAATCACATGTATGTGATGCATGAAAAGGATAAAAAATTATGTATATGTGATGTATGTGTAAAATATTTATACAATGAATATGTGAAACATGCCTAAGATAGTCACTATGTATATGTATTATGTGTATATTAGATAATTGCATTGTTTATGTGTGATGTATACCTCAAATAATCATCATTTGTACATTAGAGGTGTATACAAGACAATGATTATATATGTAGACACCTAAATTTGGACACTTAATTTATCCAAAATTATTTATTTTCATCTAAACATCCCCTTATCTGCATTAATTAAGTAATATCGTTATTATATCCTTAATTCTGCCATATCCCTAAGGTATTTAATTAATAAATAAATACCTTATCTCTTTAATCCTCCTTTTCATCAAATGAATTAAATAAATATGACATTTATTTAATTCCTCACATGTCACATTCATTTATTAATCCTAATTTTCTCTTAATCTCATCATTAGAGATGTGCACATGCCTAATCCTTGATTAGGAATGTGTCACATCCTCCAACTTTTGCAAGTTGGCCTCTAATCTCTTTTATCCATCTAATCCTCTTTCTTAATCATAATTAATTTATGGTTAAAATGTGCACACCCCTAATCATCATTAGGGTCCCATCCTCCATAATTTCCCACTTGCATCTAATGTGTTATTAATTTATCTAATCAAGTACTTGCACAAGCTTAATCACTTAATTAGGACAACCTATTATCCATGTCATTTATGGAATGTGTCCTAAGTCAACCCTATTAAATGCTTTTTCCTTTTGAGAAGGCACCCCTTTCCCCATGTGAATTTTTAATTCACATTTAATCCCCCAATGCATTCCTTGGAACTCAAAATTCTTTTTCTCATCCTCATGTGGATATTTGAGGAATTTTTAATTCATCACATGTCTTCTCACCCACATGGGGACAAGGACCTCCTTTATGAGGATATATTGTCCAATCCCAAGGTACTATCTAGTACCTTCATGTCATGTACCCTCCTTCCAACTCATGCACACATCATCTCTTACAAGCCACTTCACATGCCACATGTCAATATGTGAGGGTTTGTGAGTTATCAACTCACCTTAGCCCTACATCTTGATCTTGGTGGCTCAATCTCAACAGTCCATTTCCCTAGAGAGTCCAAAATTTTCTATAAATACCCCCTCTTTTCTCTCATTTGAGGGGAGATCATTCATGTTAGCCAAACTCTTGTAAAAAAATTTCTCAAGCCATACTTAGCCAAATTTTCATACTTGCATCTATTTTCACTTATTTTTTCATCCTCATCTCATCTTATAGCTTACATCTCTTGCCATCCAATGAGCATAAAAACATCATAGATCGAAGGGCCAACCAATGGACAACTCAACAAAGTGAAATATTTCATTTTGCTTAGTTAAGTTAATCTTTAGGCCAATCTTGAGGTGTAGGGTGTTTATATTCGTTGTTTGTACTCTTTTGCTTGTTGCTCATTTTCTAGCAAGTAAATTTTCCCTATCAGAATATATATGTGCAACAATAGTGGGAACTAGCCATATTGGCTATAGATTATCTATACTTCAACTAACCACTATGTGAAAATGTGAACTTTATGAGATGACCCCCTTATGGTTATGTGTGTATTTTAACATGATCTTTAATTTATCTAACATTTGATTGGAAAAAAATAATTATAAATTTCTCTATTGTGTCTATTTTCCTTACCACCCCTACACCTACACCAAAAATGAAAGAAAAATCATGTAAATCAAAATTGTCATATAGTTCATCAAAAAAAAAACAATAAATCATTTTATATAATCTAAACAATATCTTAATTATAGAATATGTCATTGAACCCCAAAAAGTAAGGTACACAACATCAAGTTTTAGCATAGAGAAATAAAAGGGGATTTTAATTTAACTTTTTTAATAGAAATATTTAGATTACATAAATAATGACATTATTTTTTGAGGGGATTAAAATATCAAAATGTATTTCTTGTTTAAATAGTTATGAGGTCTAGTGTGTTAAAATGATTAAGAAAAAATCTAATATAATCCCACTTAAAAATAAAAAATAACTAGAAGAAAATGAGCAATAAATAACAAACCATCATTGTTACTAATAAGGAGACCTTTTATTGAATTTTTTTGAAGATCTATGTACTAGTTATGTTACTGGAGATGAGCCAATAGTTATAGAAAATTTTAATATTAGTTTAATATTTACATTGATGGGATTTACCCTCACAATATATTTATATTATATATTGTTAATAATTCTTTCACATGCAATTGAAAAAATAATCAAATGTTTGTAAAGATGGACCCTTACATAAAGACATGATAAATTTTGAATGTCATATAAAAAATCATAAATGCAATCATTAACAAGGAAAATATAGGTTTTGCTTCATATAAAATATTATATCTATTCAAAATAAGTGCATCATTTATAAAATAAGATGCTCATGGGTAAACCCACAAAAGTGGTTTACAATTCGAATGAGGAAGGAAAACTTGTAAAAAATGACCTCATAGAAAAATTTTACATTATGGGGGTTCATACGAACTAGATGGTTCAAACGAACCAAAAAGGGTTCACTCAAACCAAGGTTCAAGCAAACCCATTAAATGCATGAATAGACAAAATTCAAATGACCCCTGGTTCGAGCGAACCCCCCATTTCCCTGATTTTTGACTTTTTACACAAAAGAAAACCTAAATTTTTGCACTTTGAAGCTCAGTTTGAACATGAAAATGGCGAAGACTTCACAGACCCAACTGGAATCAAGTAGTCCTCAAAATGAGATATCTAACAAATATAATTTTAATATGTTTTGGTTTTATTATGTATCTGATTTTTTAGTTTTATTAAACATAGGTTTCTCACTAAAAATCAAGCTCTTTGTTCCTCACATGTGAAAAAATAATAGATTATCAAAAACAAAATTAAAAAATATGAGTGCACCAGATATTGAAGTCCTTGATCCAACAAAAAAAAAATTAATACATACAAAAGAAGTTATGCATTATACGGTTGCGCTATGTCTAAATTGTAATTGGTTTGACTTTGAAACTTTATTAAAGAAAAAATGTTTAATAAAAAACTATCTAACCAAGTGGAAGCACTAGATATCGAAGTTAAAAATCTAAATTCAAAAGAATTAGAATTTTATCCTTTATGGAAAAAGAGTTGTGTTATATGGTGAGCGTCACTTTTTAAAAATCTTGTTTTATGAAAAAAAACTAGTTTTCGATGGAGATGGAAAAAGAAGTTCAATCTCATTCCAAAATTTTTGAAAAAAATATATTTAGAATCTATAGACAAAATGTCACGAAACTCTAGTTTGCATCATTTTCAAATTCCTTACGGTTTAGCTGCTATAGGTGCCTGAAAGTGAAAATTTAGTTAAAAAATATATATATTAGTGTCTAATTTGGCCAAAAATTGTAAACCACTATTGCGGGATTACCCTCAAATAAACAAATATTGTTGATATGTAGACAAATATTATTCTTATGTGTACAATTACAAGTATAGTAATGCACATAATTACAATAGTTCATATTTTATGATTGTCTAATTACTAATATAAAGTTGAATACAACAACTCCCTTGTATTTTATAATGAAATTTTAAAGGTTGTCAATAAGATTTATGCTTGCATATATCAGCACAAAGATAGCCATCGGTGCTTGTCTCTTTAACGAAAGTTCCATGCAAAATATAATTGTAATATTATGAAGTATTCTTGGTTAACAAGGTACTTATGTTGAATATCTCAAAGCATTCTTGATTGACAAGCTATTTAAGTTGACAATAATATGCAAAAGCCAATTTCTTGGAAAGAGAGAAGATACGAATTTCAATTATATAAACACATGCAGATCTGTTAAAAATCCATCATGAATTATGCAGAGAAAGAAGATGGGGTCAAAAATGAAATTTCATGTGTTCATCTATGTAATTATGGTGGTCTTCTTGTTCTTGTTCAGCGAAATGGTAGAAAGCCGGCATCTGGCAAAGGAGAAACATGTTACACTATCTTCTTCTTATCGAAATTTGGGTATTTAATATTTGATTGTGCATGGGAACAACGTTCAATTTTCTGAATGGAGATGTAAATGTTAGTTTTAGTGGTTATCTGCTTTTGGTTGGGAGAAAAGTTTAATAGACCAGTTATTTCTATGGAGATCTCGAGGTTTATTTAACTAATTGTAGATTGATGAGAATACATAGACACTTGAAACTCCTTTTCAATTTCTGCGATATTTAAAGGCTAACTGTTAATTTGAACGGACTAGAAGAAGAAGATCGACAGGGAGGATGCTGTCAAGATAGCTGTTGTGCGAAGCAAGGAACTCTTTTGTGTTGTGGTGTGAGGAAGAGATAAATTTTGTATCTGACTGAAGGGCAAGCACAAATATTCCAAAATTCCTGGCATACGAATTAAGTGTGGTGGAATCAAGCATTGTCCCATAGCATAAATTCTAAGATTTCACCAACAATAAATTTATCAACTTTTGTTATTGTATTGATCATCGAGTTGTTTGTTTTTCAGATTTTTTTTTGTCTATTCTAGCAGCTTTTTGTTCAGGCAGTTTAAGTCTGTATTCTCTCTAACTTTATATGTATTCTCAAGTTGAAATTACTGAATATACAATTTTTTCCTTTCTTTCTATTTTGTAAATTCTAGCCTGACAGTCATATTAGAGCCCAGGAAATATAAATGTTCAAACTTATAGTACCAAAAATCCCTAACATGTTTAACTAGAAATAGTATTTGATTGAGAAATATAGAAAAAGAGGACTTCTGGAAGGAGAGAAGACAGGCAGTATATACGAGAAGAATTTTTATGGTAATGAAGTTCTGTGAATATCTAGTTATGCATCAAAATCGGAAAAGATAGAGCACAATCAGAGTGGTATTTTTTTTAGGCTTTCTTTCCCAATAAATTAAAGCAAGAAAAACAAATCAGAATTTGGATAATAGTTTTGATTCCTTATAATACATAATGTAACCTGTTATATTAATGATTGGTGAAACCTTAACTGAAAAAGACACATGGATTGAATGGTATAAGAAAAATAGAAAACAATCTTATTTTAATTATTTGTGGTGTAATATTTGTGATGGTGATATTCAACCTACAACACCTACTGCTGTAAAATAAAAAAGAAGTATGACAGTAAAAAAAATTCAAAAGACTTGGCTTTGATAAGGGCTTGTATTGATGGAGATGCATTTAGACACATACAAGGGTGTAAATTTTCTTGGGATGCCCTTAAAAATTTAAGAGATATATATGATTCTTATTATGAATTGGAGTTTATTCAGCTACAATTTAAGTTATTCAATTGTGAATTGACGAATAAAGATGTCATGAGTTATGCTTGTAAAATTTGGGCCATAAAACAAGATGTCGATGTTGAATGTGGAAAAAATGATATCCATCACATAGCCTTCATAATGGAAATTCTTTAAAAATATTCCACATATTTGGAGTCTCTTCAAGAAAGCAATCAATTGAAGACCATCACATTTGATTAATTGGTTGAAAAGCTGACTGAATGTGAGAAAACTTTTCAAAGAAAAATTGATAACATTGGTAAAATTGTTTGTCTTGCCCACCAAGTAGGCAATCCTCATAATAAGAACTCTTCTAGAGGTAGTCATAGTTATAGATGAAGAGGTAAAGTTCAATAGAAGATTAAAGGAAGAGGAGGTGCATATTTAAGGGCCAAATGGCTGATTGATTCTTATTGTAGATTAGATGACACGTTTATACAAGGTGGGTACAGTTACAATTTTGTAACTAAATCAATAATGTTACATAATAGTTAATAGTTAATTTTCTATGAGGGTTCTCCTTAAATTTTTTAAATGCAGGTGTAGTTATAGATAAGGAAAAGACCATATAACATTACTCTCGACCCCTCTTTAAATGGGAACTGTTGAACGAATGAAGAAATCTGCAATGTGAAATCGTTCATCTTCCATGAAGGAGATACTACAGACGTCATCGTATATATTTTTTTTTTTACTCGACATTTCGTCAGCCTTTGACAAGCAAAGATATTTCCCCAAACTAAAGCATATGCTTGAATATATAAGCACAAAGATAGCCATCGGTGCTTGTCTCTTTAACGAAAGTTCCATGCAAAATATAATTGTAATATTCTGAAGTATTCTTGGTTAACAAGGTACTTATGTTGAATATCTCAAAGCATTCTTGATTGACAAGCTATTCAAGTTGACAATAATATGCAAAAGCCAATTTCTTGGAAAGAGAGAAGGTACGAATTTCAATTATATAAACACATGTAGATCTGTTAAAAATCCATCATGAATTATGCAGAGAAAGAAGTTGGGATCGAAAATGAAATTTCATGTGTTCATCTATGTAATTATGGTGGTCTTCTTGTTCTTGTTCAGCGAAATGGTAGAAAGACGACACCTGACAAAGGAGAAACACGTTACACTATCTTCTTCTTATCGAAATTTAGGTATTTAATATTTTATTGTGCATGGGAACAACGTTCAATTTTCTGAATGGAGTTGTAAATGTTAGTTTTAGTGGTTATCTGCTTTTGGTTGGGAGAAAAGTTTAATAGACCAGTTATTTCTGTGGAGATCTCAAGCTTTATTTAACTAATTGTAGATTGATGAGAATACATAGACACTTGAAACTCCTTTTCAATTTCTGTGATATTTGAAGGCTTACTATTAATTTTAATGGACCAGAAGAAGAAGATCGACGGGGAGGATGCTGTCAAGATAGCTGTTGCGCGAAGCAAGGAACTCTTTTGTGTTGTGGTGTGAGAAAGAGATAAATTTTGTATCTGACTGAAGGGCAAGCACAAATATTCCAAAATGCCTGGCATACGAATTAAGTGTGGCAGAATCAAGCATTGTCCCATAGCATAAATACTAAGATTTCACCAGCAATAAATTTACCAACTTTTGTTATTGTATTGATCATCAGGTTGTTTGTTTTTCAGATTTTTTTGTCTATTCTGTGTTGGAATATAAACCTAACTACCGTCGTCACCTCCAGCCATTGCCCGCAATATTGCAATCAATAAAATATTCATTGCGATACTGCGGGAGACCCCGTAGCTTTTTGTTTTATCTTTACCCTCCAGCTATTTACCGTCGTTTACCGCGCCATCAACTAACCGCTACCCACGATATCACAATATGGGTTTTATCCATTGCGATATTGTGGGGAACCTTGTATTAAGCTGCCACCGCCAGAAAATTTGGGAGTACGAAAAATTTAATATTTAAGTTTTATATTGATGTAAAGGATGTTTTATTAAATGCGTGTTGATGGGAAAAAGTTAGTTAGGTATCTTTGTAATAAATTTTTGTCGGGCCTCCTCATCCGTGAAAAATTATATTCGCGTGATTTTTACTTATATGTATTTTATATATGTAATTATTTTTGACAGAGAATTAAAAAGGTGAATGAGAATGTGAAGAAGTAGAAAATTACGAGCAATAGCTCTGTGTTGAAGAAAATATATTTTTAAGTTTTATTTTTACTGTGTGAATTCCCCTGCCTCTAGCCTTCACGTGGTATCAGTGCAAGTTCGATTATCAGAGACAATTTTATCAAAGCAGATTATCTGGGTAAATTTCAAAAATGGCAGCAAGCATAAGCTTGACAAACCCACAAATTCCACAGTTTAATGGGAAGAATTATGAGTATTGGTCAATTACCATGAAAGCACTATTTAGCTCACAAGATATATGGGATTTAGTAGATAATGGATTTCCAAAGCCAGTAGATGCAGTAGCACATAATGCTTTAACACAAGCAGAAAAAGACTTATTAAAAGACACAAGGAAGAAAGACTCAAAGGCTTTATTTTATTTGTTTCAAGCTGTACATGAGAGCATTTTTTCAAGGATTTCAGCAACAACCAAGTCCAAACAAGCATGGGACATACTTCAAACTGCATATCAAGGCATGGCAAAAGTTAAAACAAAAAAGCTACAAATGCTGAGAAGAGATTTTGAAACAATATGTATGAAAGACAATGAATCTGTAGATTCATTCTACATCCAAGTCATTGGGATGGTTAATCAAATTAGGTCTCATGGAGAGAATCTGGAAGATACCAGAGTTGTTGAAAATATTTTAAGGAGTTTTCTCACAAAATTTCTATCAGTTGTAGTTGTTATAGAGGAGACAAAAAATCTCTCACAGTTCTCAATTGATGAGTTGTATGCATCTCTAATTTTTCATGAACACGGGCTGAAAAGGTCAGTAGATACATCACTGGAGCATGCTTTCAAAACTCAGGCTTTAGTTAGTCAAAGAAGAGGCAGAGGTAGATCAAGAGGAAGAGGAAGAAACTCTTACAAAGGTGAAAGATACAGTCTATCAAGTTCAAGTGAAAGAAGCAGCAATCAAGGCTCAAGCCAAAACCCAACACAGAATCAGTCACAAAATCAAAAGTATGATAAATCTCAAGTCCAATGTCACTACTGTAAAAAATATGGGCATTATATGAATGAGTGTAGAAAGAAGCAGTATGATAATAATAGACAAAATGCAAATTTTTCAAGAGAAGGTCAAAATCATAATTTAGATAAGAGCACAATGTTTTTAGCTTGTAATGTTGCTCAAACAAATGAAAAAGATGTATGGTTTCTAGATTTAGGCTGTAGCAATCATATGACATGGAATCTAGAAATGTTTTCAAGTTTAAATGAGAATGTAAAGTCTGAAGTTACATTGGGTAATGACAACAAAGTGTCAGTCAAGGGAAAAGGAGATGTCAATATTCTAACTAAACAGGGGGAGAAAAAGTATATTTCAGATGTGTATTTTGTGCCTGGTCTGAAACACAACTTAATGAGTGTAGGGCAACTGGTTCAAAAAGGGTATAGAGTAACCTTCAAGAATGGTTTGTGCACAATTTTAGATAAATACCCAAGCAACCAACTTATTGCAAAAGTCAGAATGACAAACAATAGAATGTTTCCCTTAAAGATAAGGCCAGATTTGAACATAAATTATGCTCAAGCACAACACTTAATGAATTCACAAGTGGGTAGAGAAGAAACTACAATAGTAGTGCATAAAATATTTCAAGCTGAGATAAAAGATGAGAACTGGTTATAGCACCTGAGATTTGGGCATCTCAACTTTGGAGGTTTAAATTTACTTCATAGGAAAGGCATGGTCAAGGGACTACCTTTAATAAAAAAACCAAAAAGGGTATGTGAAGGGTGCATTTTAGGAAAACAACATAGAGAATCATTTCTAGCAGGAAAGTCAACTAGAGCAAAAGCCCCTTTGGAAATTATACATTCAGATTTGTGTGGACCTATGCAAACACCTTCAATAGGTGGTAGTTTTTATTTTCTGACATTCATTGAAGATTATTCAAGGAAAATATGGGTTTATTTTCTAAAGCAGAAAAATGAAGTGTTTGATCTATTTCGTCAGTTCAAGAATTTGGTTGAAAAACAAAGTGGTTATTATATCAAAGTGTTGAGAACAAATAGAGGTGGTGAATATATTTCAAGAGAAATTTTTAATTTTTGCAAAGATCATGGAATTCACAAGCAATTCACAACTAGATACACACCTTAGCAAAATGGAGTAGCTGAAAAGAAAAACAGAACAATCATGGAAATGGCTAGAAGCATGTTGAAAGCTAAACATTTGTCAAATGAATATTGGGCAGAAGCAATATCTTGTGCAGACTATATAATGAATAGGTGTCCAACAAAAAGTGTTATGAATATGGTACCTGAAGAAGCATGGATAGGAAGAAAACACAGTGTTACTCACATGAGAGTATTTGGATGTGTAGCATATGCACATGTGCCTGATGAATTGAGAAGGAAGCTAGATAACAAAGGAGAAAAATGTATATTTGTTGGATATAGTGAAGAATCCAAAGCTTATAAGCTCTAAAATCCAACAACAAAGAAAGTTGTAATCAGCAGAGATGTACAATTTGTAGAAAATGAAGCATGGGATGGAAGCATAAAGAAGACAGTAAATATTTCAGTTAGTATACCTCAAGAGGAGAATGAAGTTTCAGCATCAACAAATATTCCAGCTATTGTGACTCCTACCACTCCCATTCAAGCTCAGCAAAGTGGTCCACAAGTGACACCTGCATCGACTGTAAGAACAACCTAATGCATTCAAGGAAGCAGTCCAATAAGAGGACAAAAAACACCATCTACAGTAGGACCATCGGGTCCACATTCCATAAGTTCAAGTGATATGTCAAATCCTACATTGGCAAGTCTGAGAAGATAGAAAATCAGAAGCATAAGAGATATATATGAGCAAAATGAAGGTGAGAATAACTCAGATCAGATTTCTCTTTTTACATTTTATTCTCAAATAGAAGATCCAGTTCATTTTGAAGATGCAGTCAAAGATGATAAATGGGTAAGTGTTATGGATGAAGAGATTGAAGCAATTGAAAAGAATCAGACATGGGATCTAGTCAGTCTTCCAAAAGACAAAGAGGTCATTGGAGTGAAATGGATTTATAAAACCAAATTGAATGAAAAAGATGAAGTTCAGAAGCTTAAAGCAAGATTGGTTGTAAAGGGCTATTCACAACGGCCTGGAATTGATTACAATGAGACATTTGCACCTGTAGCATGATTGGATACTATAAGAATGATGTTAGCTTTAGCAGCTCAGAATAAGTGGTCTGTATCTCAAATGGATGTAAAGTCATCTTTTTTAAATGGTTATTTAGAAGAAGTTTATGTGGATCAGCCACCTGGGTATGAAATTCTGGGTCAAGAAAACAAAGTTTACAAATTGAAAAAGGCACTGTATGGATTGAAGCAAGCCCCAAGAGCTTGGTACAGCAGAATAGACAATTATCTTTTGCTGAATGGATTTAATAGATGTAGCAGTGAGCCCACACTATATACAAAAATAAATGAAGAAGGTGAAATACTGATAGTATGCTTATATGTTGATGACTTAATTTTCACTGGCAATTTGTCAATTGATCTGCTCAAACAGATATGAAGAAAGAATTTGAAATGACAGACTTAGGTCCGATGAAGTATTTCTTGGGTATTGAAGTGAATCAAAATGAAAATGGTATTTTTATTTCACAGTCAAAATATGCAAATGACATTTTGAAAAGGTTTAATATGATGAAGTGCAAACCAGCACCAACACCTACAATGACAGGTCTGAAACTAAGCAAGGATGATAGAGGGTCTAATGTTGATCCAACTTTGTTTAAGAGGCTTGTTGGAAGTCTCATGTATCTTACGGCCACAAGGCCAGACATTATGTATGGAGTAAGTTTGATTTTCAGGTTTATGGAAACACCAAAAGACACCCATTGGAAAGCTGGGAAGAGAATTTTAAGGTATGTAAGTGGAACAAGAAATTTTGGCATTAAGTATTCAAGTTCAGATGAGTTCAAACTCATAGGATACACAGACAGTGACTGTGCTGGCAACATTGATGATAGAAAAAGCACGTCTGGTTATGTATTTAATTTTGGGACTAGAGTTGTCTCATAGTCTTCAAAGAAGCAGCCAATAGTCTGTCTTTCATCAGCTAAAGCAGAATATGTGGCAGCCACAAGTGCAGCATGTCAGGCAATTTGGATGAGAAGAATTTTGAAAGAATTGCAAAATGAACAAATAGAGGCAACAAAAATTTACTGTGATAACAATTCAGCTATAGCTCTTTCAAAAAATCTAGTCTTTCATAAGAGAAGCAAGCATATTGATACCAGGTATCACTTCATCAGAGAATTAATTAACAATGGTGACATATTTTTAGAGTTTTGCAGATCAGAAGAGCAAAGTGCAGATATTTTCACAAAGGCACTGGGAAGAGATAATTTTATTTTTCAAATAAACAGATTGGGCATGGTGGACAGTGTAGTTATATTTAAGGGGGAGTGTTGGAATATAAACCTAACTGTCGCCGTCACCTCCAGTCGTTGCCTGCAATATCGCAATCAATAAAATATTCATTGCGATGCCGCGGGAGACCCCGTAGCTTTTTGTTTTATCTTTACCCACCAGCTGTTTACTGTCGTTTACCGCGCCGTCAACTAACTGCTGCCCACGATATCGCAATATGGGTTTTACCCTTTGCGATACCGTGGGGAACCTTGTATTAAGCTGCCACCGCCAAAAAATTTGGGAGTACGAAAAATTCAATATTTAAGTTTTATATTGATGTAAAGGACGTTTTATTAAATGCGTGTTGACGAGAAAAAGTTAGTTAGGTATCTTTGTAATAAATTTTTGTCGGGCCTCCTCATCCGTGAAAAATTATATTCACTTGATTTTTACTTATATGTATTTTATATATGTAATTATTTTTCACAGAGAATTAAAAAGGTGAATGAGAATGTGAAGAAGCAGAAAATTATGAGCAGCAGCTCTGTGTTGAAGAAAATATATTTTCAAGTTTTATTTTTACTATGTGAATTCCCCTGCCTTTGGCCTTCATTCTGGCATCTTTCTGTTTAGGTGGTTTAACTCTATCTTCTCTCTACCTTTATATGTATTCTCAAGTTGAAATTATTGAATATACAGTTATTCCCTTCTTTCTATTTTCTAAATAATAGCCTGACAACCGTATTACAACCCAGACAATGTAAATGTTCAAACTTATAGTGCCAAAACCCCCAAACATGTTTAAATAGAAACAATATTTGATGGAGCAATATAGAAAAAAGAGGACTACTGGAAGGAGAAAAGGCAGGCATTGGATACAAGAAGAATTCTTATGGTAATGAAGTTCTGCGAATATCTAGTTATGCATCAAAATCAGAAAAGATAGAGCACAATCAGAGTGATTTTTTTAGGCTTTCTTCCCAATAAATTAAAGCAAGAAAAACAAATCAGAATTTGGAAAATAATTTTGATTCGATTGGTGAAACCTTAACTGACAAAGACACATGGATTGAATGGTATAGAAAAATAGAAAACAATCTTATTTTTAATGATTTGTGGTGTAATATTTATGATGGTAACAATCAACTCATAATGCCTGCTGTTATAAAATAAAAAGAAGTATGATAGTATATAAAATTCAAAAAGCCTTGGCTTTGATAAAGGCTTCCATCGATAGAGATGTGTTTAGACACATACAAAGGTGTAAATTTTCTTGGGATGCCCTTCAAAATTTGATAGATATAGGATTCTCATTCTGAATTGGTGTATATTCAACTACAATTTAAGCTATTCAATTTTGAATTGAAGAGTAAAGATGTCATGAGATATGTTTGTAAAATTTTAGCCATAAAACAAGATGTTGATGTTGAATGTGGAAAAATTGATATCCATCACATAGCCTTCATAAAGGAAATTCTTTGAACACATTCCACATATTTGGAGTCGCTTCAAGAAAGAAATCAATTGAAGACCATCACATTTGATTAATTGGTTGAAAAGATGTCAGAATGTGAGAAAGTTTTTCAAAGAAAAATTGATAGCATTGGTAAAAATGTTTTTCTTGCCCACCAAATAGACAAGCCTCATAATAATAACTCTTCTAGAGGTGTTTATAGTTATAGGTGAAGAGGTAAAGGTCAATAGAAGAATAAAGGAAGAGGAGGTGCATATTGAAGGGCCAAATGGTTGATTGATTCTTATTGAAGATTAGATGACACATTTACACAAGGTGGATATAGTTACAATTTTGTAACGAAATCAATAATGTAACAAAATAGTTAACAATCAAACATAAGTGCTACACTAATATTCCCTCCCTTATTACATTGATCCCACAAATATACCCCTAAAATCACAAAATTACTTTTCCAAGGGATCCCCCTATGGATTACATAAAAAATCATGCTAATTATAAAATAGATATACATTCTTTAGACGATATTCCTTGAAGAAAAAAATCCTAAATCCAATGGAACTCCATCAAGTTGCCACGTGGCCCTTGTAAAGGTGTAGCTAAATTCTTGAGTTATGGGACTACCAATCCATAGAAATCTGCAAACATAGGGCTCCACATGGAACTTTTCAAACATAGGGATCCATTTTCCCAAACTCTCAAAACACTCATTCCTAAATTATTTGACAACAATCCATATTGAGCTCTACAAACATAAGGCTCCATTGAGTTTTTTTATCAAGTCGTCATAAGGGTATAATTCTTGACCAGTCTCATAGACTCACTGGAAAAAAATCCACATTTTTTCCTCCGCCCTCTTTTGCATGTGTCTTATTTTCCCTTTCAGTTTTGGGAATCAAATCTCCTATAGGCTCTTGGTAATAATTTAGATAGGTATTGTTGACGCCAAAATTTGATGAGGTAATAGTGTCTTATGGGAAATATAGTTTATGGGAGACCTTTTTACTCTAAACTGAGTGACCTCTGGATTTTTAGAGAAGTCGACTTCTTCTATAATGGGGGTTTGGAAAGGGAAATAGAAACAAATATAATAAAATAAAGTCTAATCTAAGGCGATGCACCAAGACTTAATGATAGACATGATAAATTATAAATCTAAGGACCTGAATTATGTTGTAGTGTTCTAGAATGTTAGAAACTGAAGATCATAGCATAGACAATCCATTTATTGACATAAAATAATATTGCATACATTCCTACTGCCAAGAAGAGTCATTAGACATGATCCAACTCAGCAAACTTGCATTCAACATATATAGAAATTCTTAAATAAAATGTCCAGACAATAAAAAGAATAGTTTATAGTTTGATCAAATGGCATGACAAAATAGAAAGGTTGAACAATTGGCACAGTCTAAGAGTTTTTGCAATCAAATAAAACAACAATAAAGACCTGGCATCTTTTACTAAAACCAACCTTTTCTTCAAATTCCAGACCCTTTTCTCATAACAGAGAAAAGTATATATAGCAGGAAAACCTCCCACCGCCTTAAAGAGTAGCAACAGAAAAGATTTTGCAATCCCCCAATCAATGATGCAAAAATTAGAATATTCTCAAAGTCGTTGCAACATAATCAATCCGGAACCAAGCATCTTGTCACTCCAAGCATAGGTGCATCCTTTGCAAATGATGGCGGTGGTCCCGGCTAGGCCCGATCAAACAAGTGTCACCCTCTTGTGCCAATGATTATGACACACAGTGGCCAATAGAATTATTTGGTTCATCTAGTCTATCGCCCGAATATGAGATCCGCTGGCTAGGCACGTGGCAACCTTTCACTGCCCATATGAACCTCTCTTCTTTTGCCACTTAGGACTTACATTAATGCTACACGTGTCAAATGAGCGGAGCACCTTATCAATAATGGAGGAAACGATCACCAACCGGGTGCAAAAGAGACGCATGGCAGCAATTTGATGCCCACGGTTGTTACTTCATCTCTGCGTTGAAAGATTTGCAAATGGAAGACACATAGCAAGTGTACACCATAGATAGCAATAGTGGGGCTTGCCAAAACCTTTTAGGAATGAGGGCTTCATGGCACTTGAGAAAAGTCCAATGAGGCAGCAAAAAAGCAAGATTAAAATAATCCCATAGCCGCAACATGTGAAGCATAGCAGAGCTTTCTAGGATGCGAAAGGAATGTCGAGACTCGGAGTTGTGAGGAGTAGACACGTGGAGTGGGAAAGCAGAACCTAGATAAAAGGCCAAGTTGAATTTGCGATGCCTGGGTCGATGCATAGAGAAAAATACACTAGAAGGGAGCTAGTTAAATATTTATTACCAACTTTTGGCAACTATCAGGGGTGTTTCAACTAAAGAATGGAGAACCCAAAATTTCTCTAGTTTTCAGGCCAGAGTTCAATTTCATTTAGACAATGGAGTTAGATATTGGAAAGATCCATCTACAAAGGTGACCATTCATCCTCAGATGGCTTCACCATGTTGCAAAAATTCTCCTGCGCTCGACTTAGATCAATAGTTTCTTTGTGAGGCAGCGCATTCGGTAAACCGACCCCTACTTCATAATGAAATAGTAGTTGTACAAGTGGATGAATCACTCCCTCAATGTCAGTCACCATGGGAGGATGACTGAAATCCTTGAAAGCCTCCGGATCATTTTCTTTCTCTTCTATTTTTTTCGCAATCTGCTCGGTCATAGCAATAGAGCCATCTTCAAGGAATGGGGATGACAAACCCATCTTGCTTTACTCAAAGAAACTCCCCCGTATGTTGTTCAGTGTCTTACTTAGAATAGTCATGGCTGTTTTAGTGCACTAGAAGGTAGAGTGGCAATGGATGAACTTATTTGTCGTTTGGGCAATAGTATCCCAATCTTCAATACCCACTCTAGAAAGGTTTTCATCAAAGACTGAGTATAGCTCAGTGAGTTGATCTTTTGCTTTCAGAACCTTCTCCAAGATGAACCGCGGGAATTGCTCAATTGTATCATGAGCCTCCTGGCTCAGCTTTGATGCCTTGGCGATGAATTGGAGGGTAGGTAGTAGTGTTAGGCAAAAGGCTTTAATATTTTCCCAGTGAGAGATGTATAACTGCCTAACCAACAGAATGATGTCTGGCTATGTAGGGGGAGATAGGAGAGATTTTAAGAGAAGCAATCTCTCTGTCTCTTGAAATAATGGCCTTAGCCAATTCTTCCCTTTTCCTTTTCTTGGACACTAGTTGTCCCGCAGAGCTGCTCATTTCTTTATTCCAATTCTCCTCAGCTTGGGAGTGATTAGCTAAGTGATCATCCAGAGAAGACTTTGTCTCTTAGAGTTCTTTTATTTCAACTTTTAGGCCCTTAAATTCAGCCTATTTTTCTTGTATTTTCTACTCATATTGAGCATGTTGGTGCTCCAAAGCTTCTTTCCTCTGCGCCATTCCTTGACTATACTCAAGGTGAAGTCACTACAGTTCTTCATTCTTTAGTTGCAGATTATGTTTCACCTCCTAATTCTTAGACTGTAGTTCTTTTATCATGGCAAGATGAGTAGCCTGACTCTTCACAAGTTCACCCTGAAGTCTGTTCCTCTCATCTTCTGCTGCCAGTACCCTTTCTGTCATACAGACAATATCTGTCTCTAGGAATTTCTCTTTTTTCTCCAAAAAACTAACCCTTTCTCTTGCTACTTTAAGTTGCTCATCCTTCTTCTTTAGTTGGTGGTCATTTTTAAGGAAGTCAGAAGTGACTACCCATTGCGTTTCCTCCATGATCTCAACTTTATCCTACGGTCGGGCCACCTTCATGTAAAGCCCTACCACATATATCTCATAATCTTCTAGGTGCATTTCCCCTTGAGACTTGGTTACTCTCGAGTACATGGTCGCAAATTTCAATTCTTGTCAGGCCACATCATAAAGAGCCTGTATTTTTGGTTCAGCAGAAGCATTGTCTTCTTTTGCCCTACGCTTTCACATTCTACTTGTGTGTGCCTTCTTTTCGCAATCTATATGTGTCATAAATTTGGCTGGCGATGAAACTAGTCCACCTGCGAAAGGAGCATTAGAAGGCAGAGCATAGGGATAGGTAACCCTCATAGGTACAGGCATTTGTTTCTTCTGGAGAGTGATAGTTTGTGAGGAGAAGTGGGGCATGTTCCAAAGTTTGGTTTGAGGCCCAACAGAAGGGCTAATCACTTGCAATGACTGAATTGGTGAATTAGCCACAAGACTCATAGGCTAGGATGGTGGAGGAGTTTTCAATGTAGTGTCATCTTGTTGCGATGGAAGAGGATCTGTAGTAATAGCAGAAAAAGAAGGGGCACTCGTATGGGGTATTTTTTTTTAAAGCGAGGCAAGGAGAGTCTAAGCGGCAACAGCGAGTGTAAGGGTTCACGGAGGAGTAAGGACGAGTGGAGTGGTTTGCAAAAATTAGGCGAAACCTCTTGAATATGTTGATTCAAAGTGGAAGGCAAAGGGCCAACACTCATGGTATGGATCGCTGGTGATGCAAGGGCAAATACCAAGGAATGAGAAGCAAGGGAAGAAGGAGCAAATTTTACCTGTTGACTGGTCGATGGCGGCTCCAGAATCATCAACAACTCCTTCTTAGCCTTAGGCTCCTGGCTAGCTACAAGCACTTTTCTTTCAGCGGGTTCTTGCGAACCTTCTCTGATAATGCTCTCTGTCCACTACCATTTCACAAGTGGGATCTCTTGAGCTTCGACAGTCACTACCATTTGATGCAGTTATAACTTGGTTGGTTTAGCATCCCAAGTGAGTGTATGCAAGCCCCTTGATATATTAAAGCACACATTCGTAACCACATAGGCGGGTTGTCTGGGGCCTTTCTCCTTCAGCGCAAAGGAGTCAGATGTTGCTACTTCTTCTTCCTGCTCTTCAGACTCATCCCCTGGATCTCCGCTCTTATTAATACTAAAGCTCAGACTGCAGTGGCTCTCATTCCACCATCTTTCAAATTCCTTGTCATCTTTTAGACTGTCATAAGGGGCATCCAGTTTCCTAGTCTCTTGGCGATACTTCCAAAAAGCCTCTATTTTTTTAGTAGGCCACTCCTCATCCTTCTTTAACTTATTGTACATAGTGCGCTCCATGTGGACATTATCTTGGGCCACTACCACAACAAAGTAGAACTTGTGCCATGGCCCTCTGGTATCTTGCATAGGAATATGTGTCAATTCAACAAAAGTTTCATCTTTGTCTACCCGCAGGTTATGCCACTTCTCCCAGTAAGGTTGAGGGACATGGGTAACTTTCATATGCGGCTCCAGCAAGTCATTGAAAGGGTTGTATTCCCACTTATCATTTACCAGCAGCACCCCTAGATAAGTCAGTTTATCCTCCAATAATTGGTTTGATTGTTTCTTTATCAGAGTTACCAACTTGAAATTCTTCAGACAAGAGAAGAATCCTTTTTTCTTGACACTTTTGCTACTGCAAAAGGTAAAATCAATGATACACACCTACCAAAACATTTCCAGTGTGAGCACCCTATCTGTGACACAAGTTGGGAGCAAGAAAGGTTGACCAGTAAAGCCCCGCATCCGAAGAATCATGAAATATTTTCCTAAGAACCAATCACAGGCGGGAGTGAAACACTGCATATATCCGGTCTACTCTTTGTCGAGCTGAATTATGTCACCTTTTCTGATTAAATCATGCAAGACCAGAGTTATGAAATAGTTCAAAAATGCATAATAATCATATGATGCGGAAAGAAAAGGTGTCCATGTGGACACTAGCTTCCTCTTACCCTGCTCATCAAAAATTGATAATTTAAAATATCGGGCAAACAAATTAGGGTTTTGATGTAGAAACATGTGAACCAGGAAAGAAAGAAATCTAAACTTTTCCTCCACCGGGTAATTCTTTATTTGTCGTATCATTTTCTCTACCATGAACTCAGCAAAATCATACCAAAAGGTATCATGCTGCTTGCGGAATTAGAATGCCAGTCCCAATTGAAAAGTTTCCACCACTTCATCGGAGTCTCAGCCGCACACAAAAGCTAGCACGGACATGGCATCTTGTAAATCCTTGTGTAACGCACCACACAATAATGTAATACTTGGTAGTTTAGCTGCTAGGATGCCTTTCCTACCAGTCTCCTCCAACAAGAACTCTGAGTTCTTTTTCATCACCCTCCATGTTTTCTCTCCTTTGCCAGGGTAAAAAAATTCAATATTCTCTCTTCTTTTACTTGGGTCTAGGATACATAGCATATGCCAGATGGCCAGTGGGGTGATGTGAACTCTTAAATTTTGGCCCTCAATGTAGTGGGTGTTAAGGTTATAACATTGAATGGCAACATCAACTATCTTCGAGCAGTAGTGCACCAGTGGGACCATGTATTGTGGAAGACCATTGTACCAAATTTTCCTTGCCGTAGATTTGTCCACCTTTGGTGTTGTCAACCTTCCACAGGCTGTTTCTCTTAAGGACTTAGGGTTTTTTGTGAGCCGTGGATCATAGATATTATCCAGTTTCTCTTCAACCCTTTTCTTGTTTCTACACTGTTTCATCAACCAACCCATGTCTATGAGGTAAATTCATATTGATTGGATTTTTTCCTATTTATGGCTATGAAACTGCAAGAAAGAGAAAGAAAATATGTCCTTCCACTTGGGCAACATTATATGATGTGCTCTCTATGACAACAATAAAGATTAAAAAAAAAAAGATCAAATAGCTACATATTTTCCTTCTACTCTCGAATTGACCTCAGGTACTGCACAAATGTATCCAAAAATAGACTTTTTTTTTTTCAAATTCACGTTCCACGCCTCTTTGGTATACCCATTGCATACCAAAGTGTGATTGCTAGTTATAAAATTCTTATAACATAAATATAGACATTGCCCAAATTTGAAAAATGACCAATCTACTGAACTAGTTGATATTGAGTTTTCTATAATCTTTTTCTTGTTTATTTAACATTATCAATACACATTTAACTCTATTAATTAAATGAAATTCAAAGTACAAGATAATTTTAAATTTAAATTAATTAAAAAATACGATTGAATCTTCCTCGAGAATTCTAATACCAAAATCTCGTGTAAAGTACACATAAGATTCACACTTTATTGTAGATCACAGTTTAATTAATATTACATTTCAGTGTCCGGAAAGGACTCTTGCAATCACTACCTCTACTTTGTACAACAGAAGGAAACATTATTCCTTGCACAACAACAATTTTGGCAGCATGCTTTAATGAAATAAATAGGACGTGAGATGGTCGCGGTGGAGGAGACTTACAACCGAGCCAGTTTCCTACACAGTTCGTGAAAGCAAGATTTAGACCATATTATAAAACCAGAGCTAGGCTTAACCATTAATCTGTTTTATATAAACCTTTGGAATTATTAAAAAATATGATCAAATGATGTTTAAATTGTAAAACTTCTGACAGACGAATGGTTATATTTTTTTTTATCAAATCTAAAATTGTCTATTGACAACAATGCACTCCTTATAACTAAGCACATACTTATTTTTTAGACTAATGTACAATCATCTTACTTCTGATCTAAAATTTTACGAAACATTTGAACCAAACCTAAAACAATAACCAAGTACAAGGCCAATAGAGAATTATAATATTTACCTGGAAGTAAAGCCCATGGGTTAGTTAGTTCTACAAATCCATAGCTTTCCGAAGCTGCAAACAAAACACTATTTCATATTTAACCACGTAAATTGTTAAACTTAAGAAGACAATATTTATAGATTACAAATACCTAACATACCTAGACATTGGCAAGAATAGGAGAAAGTAATGTAACATTTGTCTTGTGAGAGGTATCGGCCTTCACCGACAGCAGAGAAGAAGAGCAGCAGTACAAATACATGTAACAACACAATAAAGTGCATTTTGAGAGCCATGGTATTTTTATCACTGGCCTTGGTATTTTGAGAGTCTATGGACTGCAATTATAAAGGGGAAGATTGGCTGTTAAGCTGTATGCATTGGTCTGGTCAATAAATTTTTAAATAAAGACCTATTCCATGGAGAGAGAAGAGGAAAGTGCCTGGTCAATTGATTATTTTTGACCAGCAAGGTGGGAGTAGGTAGGCAAGTGTAAATGCCCATGTTGATCACACCATTTCAATTTGAAGCCACTCAAGTAGATCCCAAATTTGTGGTCCATAAGTGCAGCAACTAACACTTACAGAAGGATGTTTTTTTACCATTATAAGTATATGAAGATTTTTTTCTTAGTTGAGGAACTAATTTTATTTATTTTTATTTAGTATAAGAATAGTATATGTCCTTTACGTTTCGAGATGTGGTTCTTCAAGCTGTTTGTTGGTGTTATGTGTGCTTCAATTCATGGTTATGTGTAGTGATATTTATGTTGTGATTTAACATTATTATGATCTTATGTTGCTTAGATGCATTGAGTTATATTTATGATATTATACTTTATTGGTTGATTATGCTCTCGGTCAACTATTATATATTGAGTACGTATGTTTTATATGCACATTCTGTGGTTAAACATGTATAAGGTTGTTTCTCCACCCAACTATATATGTATGAATTATTTCAAAACAATGATTATTTGGTGATAGGGTAGGGTTGGGTGGAACACTCATTGTCCCATGCTTTGGGTCCTTGTTCTCAAGAACTCCTAGGTGTCTCTCCCACCTTAACCTTTAGGTCCTATCTCAGGTATAGGTACCCCTGGTCCTACTGGCCAACCCCACTATCATCACTCTTCCATTCCACCAAGCCAATCTTGGTGCCTTGCCACTATCTCACCCTTGACCCTTTCTCTTCCCTAATGGCCAATTACTCCCAACATTCCATTAGGTTCTTGCAGGGGTGTAGAGATGTAGTAAAAAGCTTCATAGCAACCTATTAGGGTTCTTGATCAATCACTAGACTCCAATTCTCCATCGCTTCCACCAAACCCTCTCCTAGGGTTAGAAAAGGCTACAAGCCCTAGAGCCCCAACTAGGCCTCCTAACCCCATAAAAATGGAGAGTGTGCCCAAATTCTCCAAATGAATCCAAATCTTTTCTTGGGATTCGTGGTACCCTTGCCCACACCTTGAATATTTTTGGGATTTGGAGCCTCCACTGTCCGTACACTGCTCCAACCCTTAACCTAGCAAATTTAGGCTTGTTTTAAGCCAGTTTCTGACCTCCTTGAGATCAGTTAGCTTGTTTGCCACTTCTGAGTCTATGTTAAGCCTCCTTCTTGTTACCAAGCCTTTGCAAGGCAATCCACATCCTCTCTACATAGTGGTTCACCAGGAGATTGGCACCCCTGCAACATTAGTGCTCTGCACTCTTTGTCTATTCTAGCCGAGCACTGCTAAGCTCACCTAGGAACAGTCTTTTGTCATGGATTCCTGACTCCTAAGGATGCCTACCTCTACCTTCTGTACAAACATGGAGTCTAGCCTCTGTTTCCAAGAACCCATACACCAGGTACAAGGGAAACACAGTCTAGAGCTCCATCTCTATCGGTCTGACAGTCAAAACAAAAATTGCAAGAAATGAATTAACCTAACAAAAAAAATACTTGAACCGATGCAACAAGCTAACTACTGAAGTAAGAAATGCCTAAAAAGGAATTACACTACATACTCTACTCTCAACATCTAATCAAACCATCAATGCATCAATCCAAAACCATAAACCAGAAGATGATCTTCAATATCACAGTCTTAATTGCACTCCATGAAATTATTACAAATCCAAAAATTGACTAACCCTGCTCTTAGCTCGAGCAACTCCTTATAACTCCTCTCCAAGGTAGTTACCAATCCCTTGGGTTGTAAATTTCCATAATCAAGTGGCAAAAGCTACAAAATGTCCCATTTTTCCACCTTTGCCAATTATTGCTAACTCCTAAACAACTAAGAAACATGAGTTACAACCTTCCTCCTGATCACTCCTGATCAAGACAAGAAAACACTCTAACTCAAATTCCAATGGTCAACATGACCTTCTTAGAAAAGCATTTACACTAAATTTATCCTAGACTACCCATAGCCTAGTGTTTCCTAGGTGCTCTTGCACTAGTCTCCCCTCTACACAAACTCTAAGGAATGCCAGAAGATGGTAATGACACATCTATGCCCTGCCTCTTTAGTTGAGCTTCATCCATCCATGTAGCCTCAAATTCATGCTTATTCCTCCATTTGACAAGATGCTCCATGTATACCTTGTGCCTTGTAGCCTTCTTCACTCTTGACTCCAACATTTGCTCTGCCTGACGCTTGTCTTGATTAGGTAAGGATATATTGATGATGTCCTTGAAGATCTCCTTACTGTTCTGATCCACATCATTGACTGACCCCTTGTACTTGATCAAGTCAGCTATATTGAAAACTGGTGAGAATCCTAAACTGGTAGGTAACTCTAACTTGTATCCATTTTTACCATACTCGGCTAATATCTTGCATGGTCCTTCTCTTTTCATTTGCAACTTGGTTGACATTCCCTTCTGCAACCTTGACTTTTTAAGGTGGACCATGACATAGTCTCAAACTACAAATTGCACATCCTTCCTTGATAAATCTACCTTCTCCTTCAACTTTTGTGTAGCCTCAGTGACTGTCTTCTTCACCTGCTCCTAAATCTCTTTCATGGTTTCACTGAAGTCCTCTCCATGTCCACTTCTATGTTCCATAGCTCCAAGATCTCTAAGCTCACATATGCCTCTTGGGTGCATCCCATACACAACTTCAAAATGACTCTTCCTTGTGGTCCGGTTCACACTATCATTGTAAGCATCCTTAGCTTGTGAGATAACCATATCCCATGTCTGTCCATACTCCTTAGTTAGGCACCTTAGAAGGTTACCTAGCACCCTATTAACCACCTTTATTTGACCATCGATCTGAGGATGGTAAGCTGATCCAAATGATAGGTTGGTACCCAATCTACTCCATAAAGTCTTCCAAAAGTGACTCATGAACTTCACATACTTGTCTAAAACAATGCTCAAAGGCAATCCATGGATCCTTACAACTTCCTTGAAGAAGAGATGAGCTATGTAACTAGCATCATGAGTAGTTTTGCAAGGGATAAAATGACTCATTTTGCTAAATCTCTCCACTACTACATAGACATTGTCAAAACCAGTCTTGGTCTTAGGAAGGCCTACCACAAAATCCATGCTTACACACTCCCATGGTCTATTAGGAATGGGTAGGGGTTGATATAGACCAACATTACTAGCTCCTCCCTTAGATTTCATACACACAACACATTGTTCTGCATACTTTCTAACATCTCTTGCCAACTTAGGCCAGTAATACAATCTTTGCACTAATTCTAAAGTCTTGTTGATGCCAAAATGTCGACTAAGACTTCCATTATGCTTTTCCTGAATGAGATTTTCCCTCATTGACCCTCTTGGAACACATAACTGATTTCCTTTAAACAATAACCCACTTTGCAATGTATACTATGAGTATTCGCTATGGAAATGGTTCTCAAAGTTTGAACATATCTTATAGACCTCTGAAAAGTCTTCATCTTCCCCATAAAGATCTTTAAAACTATTAATCACTATGCTCTTCACTTGTATCTCTTGCACTATCAACAAGCTCCTACTCAATGCATCTGGTAGTTTGTTTAGTTGTCCCTTCTTGTGCTTGATGGTGAAGGTAAAAGCTTGGATGTATTCCATCCACTTGAAGTGTCTATTGCTCAACTTCCCTTTGGTATTCATAGAGCTAAGTTCCTGATTGTCGGTAAAGACTACAAATTCCTTGGGTAGAAGGTAATGCCTCCACTTGCTAAGTGACTGAACCAAAGCATAAAGTTCTAAGTCATAATTTGAATACCTCTTATTTGCTTCATTGAGCTTCTCACTAAAGAGGGCTATAGGCCTGCCCTCTTGACTTAGCACTCCTCCTACTACCACTCCACTTGCACCACATTCAACAGTGAATAATTTGTCAAAACTAGGTAATAAGAGAATAGGTTGAGTTGCCACCTCTTGTTTCAGTTTCTCAAACCCTTTCTCAACTTCTTGATTCCACAAAAGCTTAGTTTTTAAACCACCCTTGATTGTATCTAGGACTAGTGCACATATACCGCTAAAGTTCCTTATGAATTTTCTGTAGAATTGAGCCAATCCATGGAAACTTCTTACCTCAGTCCCTGTGGTTGGTGTACGCCAATTTAGGGTAGCTTCCACCTTACTTGGATCCATCTTCAATGATCCTTTGGACACTACAAAACCCAAATATAAAAGCTCTTGCTTAAAGAACTCACACTTCTCTAGATTGATTGCCAACTTCTCCTCTTGCAACCTTCCAAGAACCAACTCCACATGTTTTAAATGCTCTTCTGCTATCTTGTTGAATATGAGGATGTCATCAAGCTATACCACCACAAATACACCTGTGAAGTCTTTGATCACTTCATTCATGAGCCTCATGAATGTGCTAGGGTTATTGGAGAGACCAAATGGCATCACTCTCCATTCATATAGCCCATCATTTGTCTTAAATGTTGTCTTCCACTCATCACCATCCTGAATTCTGATATGATGGTATCCACTCTTGAGATCGAACTTTGTGTACTATTGAGCTCCTTTAAGACAATCCATTAAGTCTTCAATTCTACGAATAGGGAACCTATACCTAATGGTGATCCTATTTATTGCTCTAGAATTAGTGCATAACCTCCATTTACCTCCCTTCTTGGTTGCCAAGACTACTGGTACTGCACATGGGTTGATGCTCTTTTCAATCAATCCTTGATCCAATAACTCTTGCACTTGCCTAGCTACCTCTAGATTCTGGTCCGATGTAAGCTTATAAGCTACTTTGTTAGGCAATGAGGCTCTAGGTATGAAGTCAATTTGATGACTTATGGCTCTCTTTGGTGGTAGAGTTGTAGGTGCACCATCACTTACAATGTCCTTGAACTGATCCAAGAACTTTAGGACTGCTCCGGGTATGACTGTCTTTTCATCCTTGTCTTCTTCTTTAGGTTGTAACATAACCACATATCCTCCACCCCCTTGATGTAGGTTGTCAAGGAACTCCTTCCCACTACTCAACATGACACTTGGTGTCTTTGACTGTCCCTCTTCCTCTTCTGACAATGACTACAACTTGAAAGTCTTCCCATCCTTCTCGAAGGAAATGCTATTCTCTTTCCCATCATACATGGCACTTCTGTCATACTGCCATGGTCTTCCCAATAGTAGATGGCATGCATCCATGGGTAAAATATGATAAACTAATTTATCCTTATACCCTCCAATGGAAAACTCCACTGTTACTTGCTCATTCACTAGAACACTCTGCCCTTTGTTGAGCCATGTTACCTTGTAGGGGTTAGTGTGGGGTACCTTTTTCATTTTCATTTTCATTACTACTTATTATGAGATGATATTGTGTATTGAACCTGAATCTACAATGACCTTGCATACTTTACCAAGTATCTTGCACTTCACTCTAAATAGAGATCTTCTTTGTTTTGGTTCTTTCTTGACCGATTGTCTAATCAACACTCTTCTAAACATCAGATTCTCTCCCATCTCCGATTCAATGTGACTGACCTCAGGGGACTTAGGACTCATGGTGTCCTCTTGTACATAAGCCATACTCTTCTCATTGCTTGATGAAGATGCTTTCTCCGAACACCTATAAGCTGGGTGTCCAACATTACCACAATGGTAGCATTTCATGTTTCCAAAGTATGAATTGCTCCTGCCTGCTCCTCTTCCTCTAGTGGATCCTCCTTGAGAACCTCTACCTTTGTTATACCCTCCTCTAGAAGGTGTTTCATTGCCATGATCTGTGGATTTAAACCCTCCTTGGTTTCTTTGGTCATTGCCTCTACCTTGGTAGCCACCTTGCTGTCCTCTTTGATCTCTTTGATCTCTGCCTTTACCTCTGCTCTTAGAAGTCTGTTCTTGTTTCCTCTTGCTTCTTTCCTCAATCTTTATAGCTAATTGGTAACATTGGTGTACTGTCTTAGGACTCAGAAGAGTCATTTCCTCTTGAATGTTCCACTTCAAGTCATTAAGATATCTAGCCACCTTGAGACTTTCATCCTCTGTCACATTAGACCTCATGCAAAGTTTTTTAAACTCCTCAGTATAAGAGTTCACATCTTGGTCTCTTTGCCTCAAGCTCTATCTTTTCTCTTGCAACTAAATGTCATAGTCATCTGGCATACATGTATGCTTATGTTACCTTCGCAACCATTCCCTTCCAAGTAGAGATAGGCTGCTTACCTTCCTTTTCCCTCTTTGTCTAAATGAACTTCCACCATTTCAAGGCAGAACCTCTTAACCTTAATTTGGCCACCTTTACCTTTTGTGCTTCTGTGACCCCATCACACTCAAAATGGTTTTCCATTCCCTCTATCCAATCCACAACTAAATCAACTTCCATTTTTCCACTAAACAGTGGTATGCCTTCAAGTGTTTTTCCACTCAAAGCCTTCAATGCTTTCAAGAAAGGCTCTTCTTTCAAAATAGGGTCAAGTTCAGGGGTCTTTTCTTCCTCTGCAACCTCTTCTTCCTTTGGTATCCTTCCTTCTAACTATGCACTCCTCATTACTTACTCAAGTTAGGCTATTCTTTCCCTCATTAGCCTATTTTCTTCCTCCTGTTCTTCAACCATCTTATCCAATTCGACATTTGTCACCATGATGGTAGAACCACTAGATTCAAGGTCTAACATGCAAGATTCTATACCAAATGTTCTAACTACTCTGATACCAATCTGATAGGGTAGGGTTGGGTGGAACACTCATTGTCCCATGCTCTGGGTCCTTGTTCTCAAGAACTCCTAGGTGTCTCTCCCACCTTAACCTTTAGGTCCTATCTCGGGTATAGGTACCCCTGGTCCTACTGGCCAACCCCACTATCATCACTCCATTCCACCAAGCCAATCTTGGTGCCTTGCCACTATCTCAACCTTGACCCTTACTCTTCCCTAAAGGCCAATTACTCCCAACATTCCGTTAGTTTCTTGCAGGGGTGTAGAGATGTAGTAAAAAGCTTCATAGCAATCTATTAGGGTTCTTGATCAATCACTAGACTCCAATTCTCCATCACTTCCACCAAACCCTCTCCTAGGGCTAGAAAAGGCTACAAGCCCTTGAGCCCAAACTAGGCTTCCTAACCCGAGAAAAATGGAGTGTGCCAAAATTCTCCAAATGATTCCAAATATTTTTTGGTATTCGTGGTACCCTTGCCCACATCTTGAAGATTTTTGGGGTTTGGAGCCTCCACTATCCGTCCAATGCTCCAACCCTTAACTTAGAAAATTTAGGCTTGTTTTAAGCCATTTTTTGACCTCCTTGAGATAAGATAGTTTGTTTGCCACTTCCTAGTCTGTGTTAATCCTCCTTCTTGTTACCAAACATCTGTAAGGCAATCAACATCCTCTCTACACTGTGGTTCACCAGGAGATTGGCACCCCTGCAACCTTAGTGCTCTGCACTCTTTGTTTGTCCTAGCTGAGCACTGCCAAGCTCCCTTAGGAATAGTCTTTTGCCAAGGATTCTTGACTCCTAAGCACTCCTACCTCTACCTTATGTACAAACATGGAGTCTAGCCTCTGTTTCCAAGAACCCATACACCAGGTACAGGGGAAACATAGTCTAGAGCTCCATCTCTGCTGATCTGACTGTCAGAACAAAAATTGGAAGAAATGAATTAACCTAACAAAAAAAAATGCTTGAATCGATGCAACAAGCTAACTACTGAACTAAGCAATGCCTGAAAAGGAATTACACTACGTACTCTACTCTCAACATCTGATCAAACCATCAATGCATAAATCCAAAACCATAAACCAGAAGATGATCTTCAATATCACAGTCTTAATTGCACTCCATGAAATTATTACAAATCCAAAAATTGACTAACCCTGCTCTTAGCTCGAGCAACTCCTTATAACTCCTCTCCAAGGTAGTTACCAATCCCTTGGGTTGTAAATTTCCATAATCAAGTGGCAAAAGCTACAAAATGTCCCATTTTGCCACCTTTGCCAATTATTGCTAACTCCTAAACAACTAAGAAACATGAGTTACAACCTTCCTCCTGATCACTCCTGATCAAGACAAGAAAACACTCTAACTCAAATTCCAATGGTCAACATGACCTTCTTAGAAAAGCATTTACACTAAATTTATCCTAGACTACCCATAGCCTAGTGTTTCCTAGGTGCTCTTGCACTAGTCTCCCCTCTACACAAACTCTAAGGAATGCCAGAAGATGGTAATGACACATCTATGCCCTGCCTCTTTAGTTGAGCTTCATCCATCCATGTAGCCTAAAATTCATGCTTATTCCTCCATTTGACAAGATGCTCCATGTATACCTTGTGCCTTGTAGCCTTCTTCACTCTTGACTCCAACATTGGCTCTGCCTGAGGCTTGTCTTGATTAGGTAGGGATATATTTTTTATGTCCTTGAAGATCTCCTTACTGTTCTGATCCACATCATTGACTGACCCCTTGTACTTGATCAAGTTAGCTATATTGAAAACTAGTGAGATTCCTAAACTGGTAGGTAACTCTAACTTGTATGCATTTTTACCATACTTGGCTAATATCTTGCATGGTCCTACTCTTTTCATTTGCAACTTGGTTGACATTCCCTTCTGTAACCTTGACTTGTTAAGGTGGACCATGACATAGTCTCCTATTGCAAATTGCACATCCTTCCTTGACAAATCTACCTTCTCCTTCAACTTTTGTGTAGCCTTGGTGACTGTCATCTTCACCTACTCTTGAATCCATTTCATGGTTTGACTGATGTCCTCTGCATGTCCACTTCTATGTTCCATAGCTCCAAGATCTCTAAGCTCACATATGCCTCTTGGGTGCATCCCATACACAACTTCAAAAGGAATCTTCCCTATGGTCCGGTTTACACTATCATTGGAAGCATACTCAGCTTGTGAGATAACCATATCCCATGTTTATCCATACTCCTTAGTTAGGCACCTTAGAAGGTTACCTAGCACCCTATTAAACACCTCTGTTTAACCATCGGTATGAGCATGGTAAGCTGATCCAAATGACAGGTTGGAACCCAATCTACTCCATAGAGTCTTCCAAAAGTGACTCATGAACTTCACATCCCTATCTAAAAAAATGCTTAAAGGAAATCCATGGATCCTTACAACTTCCTTGAAGAAGAGATGAGCTATGTAACTAGCATCATGAGTAGTTTTGCAAGGGATAAAATGACTCATTTTGCTAAATTTGTCCACTACTACATAGACACTGTCAAAACCAGTCTTGGTCTTGGGAACACCTACCACAAAATCTATGCTTACACACTCCCATGGTTTGTTAGGAATGGGTAGGGTTTGATATAGACTAGCATTACTAGCTCCTTACTTAGCTTTCATACACACAACACATTGTTCCACATACTATCTAACATCTTTTGCCAACTAAGTCCAGTAATAGAATCTTTGCACTAGTTCTAAAGTCTTGTTGATGCCAAAATGTCCACTAAGATTTCCATTATGCTTTTCCTGAATGAGATTTTCCCTCATTGACCCTCTTGGAACACATAACTGATTTCCTTTAAACAATAACCCACTTTGCAATGTATACTCTGAGTACTGGCTATGGAAATGGTTCTCAAAGTTAGAACATACCTTATAGACCTCTGAAAAGTCTTCATCTTCCCCATAGAGATCTTTAAAACTGTCAATCCCTACGCTCTTCACTTGTATCCCTTGCACTGCCAACAACCTCCTTCTCAATGCATCTGCTACTTTTTTTAGTTTCCCCTTCTTGTGCTTGATGGTGAAGGTAAAATATTGGATGTATTCCATCCACTTGAAGTGTCTATTGCTCAAATTCTCTTGGGTATTCATATAGATAAGTTCCTGATTATCGGTAAAGACTACAAATTCCTTGGGTAGAAGGTAATTCCTCCACTTGCTAAGTGACTGAACCAAAGCATAAAGTTCTAATTCATAATTTGAATACCTTTTCTTTGCTTCATTGAGCTTCTCACTAAGGAAGGCTATAGTTCTGCCCTCTTGACTTAGCACTCCTCCTACTGCTACTCCACTTGCATCACATTCAACAGTGAACAATTTTTCAAAACTAGGTAATAAGAGAATAGGTTGAGTTGCTACCTCTTGTTTTAGTTTCTCAAACACTTTCTCAGCTTCTTGAGTCCACACAAACTTAGTTTTTAAACCACCCTTGATTGTATCTAGGACTGGTGCACATATACCACTAAAGTTCCTCATGAATTTTCTGTAGAATTGAGCCAATCCATGGAAACTTCTTACCTCAGTCCCTGTGGTTGGTGTACGCCAGTTTAGGATAGCTTCCACCTTACTTGGATCCATCTTCAATGATCCTTTGGACACTACAAAACCCAAATATACAAGCTCTTGCTTAAAGAACTCACACTTCTCTAGATTGATTGCCAACTTCTCCTCTTGCAACCTTCTAAGAACCAACTCTGCATGTTTTAAATGCTCTTGTGCTATCTTGTTGAATATGAGGATGTCATCAAGCTATACCACCACAAATACCCCTGTGAAGTCTTTGAGCACTTTGTTCATGAGCCTCATGAATGTGCTAGGGGCATTAGAGAGACCAAATGGCATCACTCTCCATTCATATAACCCATCATTTGTCTTAAATGTTGTCTTCCACTCATCACCATCCTGAATTCTGATCTGATGGAATCAACTCTGGAGATCCAACTTTGTGTAGTATTGAGCTCCTCCAAGACAATCCATTAAGTCTTCAATTCTAGGAATAGGGAACCTCTACCCAATGGTGATCCTATTTATTGCTTTAGAATCAGTGCATAACCTACATTTAGCTCCCTTCTTGGTTGCTAAGACTACCCGTACTGCACATGGGATAATGCTCTTTTGAATCAATCCTTGATCCAACAACTCTTGCACTTGCCTAGCTACCTCTAGATTCTGATCCAGTGTAAGCTTATAAGCTGCTTTGTTAGGCAATGAGGCTCCAGGTATGAAGTCAATTCGATGACTTATGGCTCTCTTTGGTGGTAGAGTTGCAGGTGCATGATCACTTACAATGTCCTTGAACTGATCCAAGAACTTTAGGACTACTCTGGGTATGACTGTCTTTTCAGCCTTGTCTTCTTCTTTAGGTTGTAACATAACCACATATCCTTCACCCCCTTGATGTAGGTTGTTAAGGAACTCCTCCCGACTACTCAACATGACACTTGGTGTCTTTGATTGTCCCTCTTCTTCTTCTGATAGTGACTGCAACTTGAAAGTCTTCCCATCCTTCTCGAAGGAAATGTTATTCTCTTTCCCATCATACATGGCACTTTTATCATACTCCCATGGTCTGCCCAATAGTAGATGGCATGCATCCATGGTTAAAACATCACAAACTAACTTATCCTTATACCCTCCAATGGAAAACTCCACTGTTACTTGCTCATTAACTAGAACACTCTGCCCTTTGTTGAGCCATGTTACCTTGTAGGGGTTAGTGTGGGGTACCTTTTCATTTTCAGTTTCATTACTGCTTCTTCTAAGATGATATTGTCTATTGAACCTGAATCTACAATGACCTTGTATACTTTACCAAGTATCTTGCACTTCACTATAAATAGAGCTCTTCTTTGTTTTTGTTCTTCCTTGACCGGTTGTCTGATCAACACTCTTCTAAACATCAGATTCTCTCCCATCTCCGATTCAATGTGACTGACCTCAAGAGACTTAGGACTTATGGTGTCCTCTTGTGCATAAGCCACACTCTTCTCATTGCTTGATGAAGATGCTTTCTCCAGACACCTATAAGCTGGGTGTCCAACATTACCACAATGGTAGCATTTCATGTTTCCAAAGTATGAATTGCTCCTGCCTACTCCTCTTCCTCTAGTGGATCCTCCTTGAGAACCTCTACCTTTGTTATACCCTCCTCTAGAAGGTGTTTCATTGCCATGATCTATGGATTTAAACTCTCCTTGGTTTCTTTGGTCATTGCCTCTACCTTGGTAGCCACCTTGCTGTCCTCTTTGATCTCTTTGATCTCTGCCTTTACCTCTACTCTTAGAAGTCTGTTCTTGTTTCCTCTTGCTTTTTTCCTCAATCTTTATAGCTAATTGGTAACATTGGTGTAATGTCTTGGGACTGAGAAGAGTCATTTCCGCTTGAATGTTCCACTTCAAGCCATTAAGATATCTAGCCACCTTGAGACTTTCATCCTCTATCACATTAGACCTCATGCAAAGTTTTTTAAACTCCTTAGTATAAGAGTTCACATCTGGTTCTCTTTGCCTCAAGCTCCATCTTTCCTTATGCAACTGAATTTCATAGTCATCTAGCATGTATGCTTCTCTTACCTTGGCAACCATTCCCTTCCAAGTAGAGATAGGTTGCTTGCCTTCCTTTTCCCTCTCTGTCTGAATGAACTTCCACCATGTCAAGGAAGAACCTCTTAACCTTGATTTGGCCACCTTTATCTTTTGTGCTTCTGTGACCCCATCACACTCAAAATGGTTTTCCATTCCCTCTATCCAATCCACAACTAAATCAGCTTCCATTTTTCCACTAAACAGTGGTATGCCTTCAAGTTCTTTTCCACTCAAAGCCTTCAATGCTTTCAAGAAAGGCTCTTCTTTCAAAATAGGGTCAGGTTCAAGGGTCTTGTCTTCCTCTGCAACCTCTTCTTCCTTTGGTATCCTTCCTTCTAACTGTGAGCTCCTCATTACTTCCTCAAGTTGGGCTATTATTTCCCTCATTAGCCTATTTTCTTCCTCTTGTTCTTCAACCATCTTAGCCAATTCAACATTTGTCACCATGATGGTAGAACCACTATATTCAAGGTCTGACATGCAAGATTCTATCCCAAATCTTTTAACTGCTCTGATACCAATCTGATAGGATAGGGTAGGGTGGAACACTCATTGTCCCATGCTCTGTGTCCTTATTCTCAAGAACTCCTAGGTGTATCTCCGACCTTAACCTTTATGTCCTATCTTAGGTATAGGTACCCCTAGTCCTACTGGCCAGCCCCACTATCATCACTGTTCCATTCCACCAAGCCAATCTTTGTGCCTTTCCACTATGTCACCCTTGACCTTTACTCTTCCCTAAAGGCCAATTACTCCCAACATTCTGTTAGGTTCTTGCAGGGGTATAGAGATGTAGTGAAAAGCTTCATAGCAACCTATTAGGGTTCTTGATCAATCACTAGACTCCAATTCTCCATTGCTTCCACCAAACCCTCTCCTAGGGTTAGAAAAGGCTACAAGCCCTAGAGCCCCAACTAGGCTTCCTAACCCAAGAAAAATGGAGAGTGTGGCGAAATTCTCCAAATTCTCCAAATATTTTCTTAGGATTCGTGGTACCCTTGCCCACACCTTGAATATTTTTGGGATTTGGTGCCTCCACTGTCCATACACTGCTCCAACCCTTAACTTAGCAAATTTAGGCTTGTTTTAAGCCAGTTTCTGACCTCCTTGAGATTAGTCAGTTTGTTTTCCACTTCTAAGTTTGTGTTAAGCCTCCTTCTTATTACCAAGCCTCTGGAAGGAAATCCACATCCTCTCCACACCATGGTTCACCAGGAGAATGGCACCCCTGCAACCTTAGTGGTCTGCACTCTTTGTCTGTCCTAGCTGGGCACTACCAAGCTCACCTAAGAACAATCTTTTGCCATGGATTTCTGACTCCTAAGGACTCCTACCTCTACCTTATGTACAAACATGGAATCTATCCTCTATTTCCAAGAACCCATACACCAGGTACAGGGGAAACATAGTCTAGAGCTCCATCTTTGTCGGTCTGATAGTCAGAACAAAAATTGCATGAAATTAATTAACCTAACAAAAACAAATGCTTGAACCGATGCAACAAGCTAACTACTAAACTAAGCAATGTGTGAAAAGGAATTACACTACCTGTAACTCTACTCTCAACATCTGATCAAACCATCAATGCATAAATCCAAAACCATAAACCAAAAGATGTTCTTCAATATCACAGTCTTAATTGTACTCCATGAAATTATTACAAATCGAAAAACCAACCAACCCTGCTCTCAACTCGAGCAACTCCTTATAACTCCTCTCCAAGGTAGTTACCAATCCCTTGGGCCAGACATTTCCATAATCAAGTAGAAAAAGGTGCAAAATGTCCCATTTTACCACCTTTGCCAATTATTGCTAACTCCTAAACAACTAAGAAACATGAGTTACAACCTCCCTCCTAATCACTCCTAATCAAGACAAGAAAACACTCTAACTCAAATTCCAATGGTCAACATGACCTTCTTAGAAAAGCATTTACACTAAATTTATCCTAGACTACCCACAGCCTAGTGTTTCCTAGGTGCTCCTGCACCATTTGGATATGTCACTTTGAGCAAGTATGTGTTTGGTAGGAACTATTACACTCAATTGAATGTTAGATGATCCATGCTTTCTCCTATGGTTTCAGATCTAAATTGGTGGCTATTTTGAACTCCACATGTTGTGAAAGACCAGTAATTGTGTGAGTTATATTGTAGTCATTTATTTCCCATCTACATTCAATGATATTTTAAAGATTAAATCTTGTGTCTAAATAGGGCTTGATGAATTGTGAATGAAGAAACTAGAAAATAAAATTAAAAGCAAAGATTATAATTTAATATGCATTGGGAATGCTATTTAAATTATTTCAATTAGTGAAAATCATTACTCAAAATTATTCTCTTGATTTCTTTTTTTTTTTTTTTTTGTATTATTTCAATTTGCTTGGAAAATGATTAATTATAACTATTATATTGACATTTTAGAAAAAAAAATTACAAAAGAAAAAAGAAAATAAAGAAATAAAATAAAGTGAAAGTGAAAATAGAAAATCAAGTGAAAAGAGGTAAAAAGAAAAAGACAATATTTTGATTCATTCTTGTCTTTCCTTGAAAATGCTCTCTCAACCTCTCCTCTCAAAATTGAAAGTTGTATAAAAATGGATGGATTTGCATGGGAATGGATTCATTTGGTTAGGAATTGGATTTGCATGGGAATAAATGAAGATTGCATAGATTGTCATTTGGATTCACACCTCAAATTAGAAGCAATTGGTATTTTTTGTGTTCATTATTGGTGTAGTTCTCTTATTTTTTTCTTTTTTAAAATAATTTTATTGAATATTTTTCATGCTTAGTCTTAAGGAAGCATAAGGCCCCAATATTAGATTGAATTTATGCTTTCAACTGAGTAGAAAAAAATATTTAAATTTTTGAAAAATGGACAAATAGAGCCATGGATATAACAATAAATTTTCTATAATTCATAAAATGTGAAATTGACCTCAAAAGTTGTTTGGAAATTTAGAACCAATGAGTACTTCTAGAAAATTTAAATTTAAAATTTAAATTTTGAAGCTTCTCTTCAATGGTAAATATGAGAATTCTAGGGGATTTCCTTTGTGAATATTATAACAAATATGAATTTCTAAATTGTTACGAATAAATTTAATGTGGGGTGAAAATTCTTATTATTTATTTTTTATAAAGAAAATTATGCCGTATTTTAATTTTGTAGGACAAATTTTTATTCCATATTTTATCCATTGTTTTCTATGTCATGCCTAAATAGTGAATTGGCATGATGAGCCTGAGACTTGAGATATATGGTGTAGGAAATGGGTGGCTCCCAACATTTTATGGGAAAGAAAGGGACTTGAGAATATCTTGTTGTGGATTTTTCTTAATAAGTGATAACCAATGACATTGGCGAAATAAAATTAACCAAGATAAATTCCTATTGCATAGCCAAAGTGCTAGTAAAAGATTGGTATGAGCATATAAGGTATGCTCGCTCACGGAGTACTAGGATTTGTAGGTTGGATTTCTATATGTATTTTAAGAGTTCCTAAGTGTGTCTTAGTGTGGATTGCAAGTCAGAGCACTGCAAGAACATGATAGGTCAATTTGCCCACTATTTGCACAAATTACAATAACAAAACTACCAATATTTAAAAAAAAAAAAATTAAATACAACTTTTAATGAAGTTTACTACACAATTTTAATTTTGGATATAGAGTTGTACCATTTGATTCCTGCATTTTTGGAAGGAAACAATCAAATTACAACATTTTAATTTTTGAAATTGTCATTTAAATATATTAAATTGCTTTAAATTTTTATTTTTTTTGCATGTGTATGTTTCATATAGAAAAACTAGGTTTTCATGCATTTGCAGAATTTTGTGTATGAGACTTGAACCTCTGCAACTTCAGACCCTCAAACACTGTAAGAGATTTTGAGATTATGAAATTAATAATTTCTTGCTCTCTAAATTAGAAAACAAGCAACATTATATTCAATAAGAAAAAATAAGATATAAAAATATACATATTTTAAACTTAATCATATATATATATATATAAATAATTTCGCAATTATACAATTGTCTTATAAACTCCCATATATGATTTATTAATAAGGTCGAATGACTTATAAAATATATTTTTTTAATGAGGCAGTGTCATGATTTATCGGTGCTTCTGAACTCTTTGTCTATGCTATTGTCCGGTCAAATTAAATGACTGAAACAGCATGAGCAACTAGTAGAACATGCCAAACCGATAATGTATTGCTTTTTCGACTTTTTTATTTGTTTATTGTCAACTTCTCTTATTTTATTATTTTATTGTTTTCCTAGTAATATTTTATGTTAAAATTCAGCAAATTAGTATGACTGGTACGAGAGAAATCTCTTCATAGCGAGCAAGTGACGATGAAGTGTGTGAACAAGGAAACATGATGTTTCGAAACCACTGAAGTAAAGCTGTTGACTGTCGTGCTTAATAGGTTGAGAGAAACATGATGGTTTCTCTATATTTATATGATTTGGTTCCAATGTACAAAGATAACTGTTTTGTTGAATGTCACTATTTTAGTTGAATTTGAGGATTTTATGTTGCTGATATTATTAGAAACCATGAAAGATATTTCCAGAACGGAAGACTCTATCCGCTAACTAACAATTCGAGAGTACAATTCAGACAATGTAAAATTTAATTTTTTGTTCCCACAGGGTTCGTCGTCATATGCTACAACACGGTGAATCGGTGATAATAACTCTATTCTTAAGGAGGTTTCATTAAGTGTGAAGGGAAGCAACATCCAAGTTTTTATCATATAAATGTCTTTGAGTGCAAGAGAAAAGATTATTTCTAAAAAGAATATCTCAACAAAAATGTTTATTTTTAAATATTAATGTTAAAATAGTCACTTCAATCAGCTCATGAACAATTAAAGTAGACGGGTAAGAAAAGTCTTATAGACTTTTATTTAGTAAATTGTTTAATACATCACCAACATTTATAAGCATTATTTAAAGGAGTCCCATCAAAATAGAAGGTTGAACATTAGATGTGAAAGTTCACTAAAATATTAATTAGAAACCGGATTTTCAAAGATATACTTGAGGGAGTCGTTGTAGATTTATTTGGAAACCATTTAAATTAAGTGAAGATCATTAAAGATTGATGAGTTTATGCTTTTTATATATGTTAGAAGATGGAAGAAGCCAACTCATGCGGTATAAATATGGTAGTGGTGTGTTTACTAGTAATTTGACCTCAAAATCTATAAGAAAATTTGTGTAGGTTTATTTACCAATTGATCTAGACTAGAACTTGTGAATCTATGTGATATTATTATAATGAATAATTGACTATAAGTTTCCCTGACATATTAAAATGAAGTCTAATAAAAGTGCTAGTATTTGACTCAAACTAATTCCATACATGTTATGTTGGCAATTGTTATCACCCATAATTCTAAAAATTAAGATTCTCAACAATTGATAAATAATCACATTATAAGAGTCCAAAAACAATCAAATGTATATGAGTTGATAGGAGAAGGCGATGAAGGCGACTGTCAATGCTAGTGTTGCGGCTATGCAAGCCCGCGTCCACTAGGGATGCATCTTGCATGTTATTGGTAGTGGGGGGTCTGTGTTGGGTGAGTAGTGTAGGCTACGCTCGAGGGGGGTCTTTTTGGTGTGCACTTTAGGAGTCTTTTTGGAGTTTGGGGTGGGGTTTTTGCTTTCAGGGGTAGGGGTTTTTTTAATTTTAGGGGTAGGGGATTTTTTAATTTCAGGGGTGTGTTTTGTCTACTTTATGGGGTGTGGTTGTTTGTTGGCTGGTTTTCTTGTTTGGTGAAAGGTTTTCGCATGGTGGGGAAAGCATTGTCTTTAGTGGCTGATGGTGCCAAGACTTTGAATGGCTCTTCCTCAAGCTTGCATGCATAGTACAAAGAAATTCTATGCCATTGAGGGTTCAAAGTTGAAGAAAATCAATGGTTGTTGGCCTCAAAGTTAGGATCAGCTAGTTTTGGTACTCTCCCCTGAATCTGTTGTTGAGGATGTTTTGTACTAGAGTCGACATGCTCTCATTTGCAAGTTTCTTGGGATTTGGATTCCCCTGTCTACTTTGGAAGCCTAGATTAGGAGTTATTGGAAAATTGAAGGGGATGTGGAGATTATGCTTGTTGTTAATAGTTATTTTATGGTTGTTTTCTCCAATATGGTTGATCGGAATTGGGTTTTTAAAGGAGGGTTGTATTTTTATAATCATGTTGTATTTTTTATTAAACCCTAGCACATAGGCTTTAATTCGGCCGAGGAGTTGCTATTTTGGGTCCCTGTTTAGGTTCAGTTGCCACAACTTCCTTTGGAGTTTTGGAGAGAAGATATTTTGCAACAAATTGCTTCTTTGTTGGGTAAGCCTGTAGCAATTGCCCAACAAACCCTTGACAGAAAGGTGATTACTTTTGCTCGCCATAAAGATTTTTCTTGGCTCTTCATCTTGGATTCAACAGTTAGATTATGAATCTCTCCCTTTTTGTTGTCAGCTTTGTCATGAGTATGGCCATCTTCAGTGACATTTCCCTAAGGTTCATAAAGATTCTCGCCCCTCTAATTCCCCTTCTTCAAATTTTCCAATGGGTAATGTAGACAAGGGGAAAGCTCCCATGAGGGAGGGTGTTGGGGGCAAGGATAAGGATGGTTTTATACCAGTTCAATCGAAGGCTAAGGGACAAGGCTTGAAGCGTACTTTGAAAGATCGCTAGGTTGATGAGGGTTTTAACCAATTTGAAGTGTTAGAGACTGTTTCCTTAGAGGAGGGGATTACACCATCTATCACTCCTGCAGTTGATGATGCACATATGGCGATTATGTCAATTCTTGAGTTAGGTCAAGATCTTTTTGGAGTGTCAGCAACACAACATGCTTTGAATGAACATATGCAAGATGATATTGTGTTGGAAGACTTGGCTAAGAAGGTATTAGCTTCTCATCCAAGTAAGGGGTCTTCTCAGGGCTTGGGGTTGCATCAACACATCCTTAAGAAAGGTCCTACTAACAACTCTTCAAGAGGGTGTAAGATTGATTTTGAGAAGATTAAGGTTGTTGGGGATTTATTGGTGGAATCAGGGTCTATTAAACCCATTGATTCTCACTTCTCTCAATCCCCTCCATGATTGTTCTCTCTTGGAATGTGTGGGGGTTGAATAGCAGCTCTTGTCAACAAGTTATTCTTGATTTGGTTGTAGTTCATTCGTTGGACATCTTCTGTGTTTAGGAGACTAAGGTTTTTGTTGATATTATGCTTCATTTTGCTTCTCGTATTTGGAAATTTGGTCAGTGTCAATGCATTGGATCTCAAGGAAATTTTGGAGGTTTGGCCCTTTTTTGGAATCCGCAAAATATCTCTCCTCTTCAGTGGATTTCTAGTCAATCTTCTATTTCCATGGTTGCTTCTGATTTACATTTTGGTGAGACTATTATCATTTCTAATGTATATGCTCCCATTGATATCTATGGTAAGATCCAACTTTGGGCTCAGATAAGGTATGTCTTCTCTTGCACTCATTATTTTTCATGGATCCTAGGTGGTGATTATAATTTTTTGTTGTGTTTGGAGGAGAAAAGATGGGGTGTGCCTAGGTTAGGTCCTGCTTCCGATATTTTTCGTGCTCAGGTGGATTATCTTGCTCTTGTGGATGTTAAGCCATCTAATGGGATTTTCACTTGGAACAATAGACAGAGTGGACAAGAAGTAATCTCTTAATGGTTGGATAGGTTTCTTGTCTCCTATTTTTGGGTGGGTAGGGGTTTGACTACTTTTTCGAAAATCCTTGACTGGAGAGGTTATGATCAATGGCCCATTAAATTTTTGGTGTCTTCTTTGGTTGTTCCTAAGAATCCTCACTTTAAATTTTAGCTTATGTGGCTTCAAAATTCCTCACTCTATGATTTAGTGGCCAAGTGGTGGGGAGTGGGAGACCCAACTTTTGGGAAAACTATGTATTTCTTTGTTAAGAAACTCTAATATGTCAAATATCAACTTAAGAGATGGAAAAAGCTCTATTTTGGTCACCTTCAATCTAAGAAGAGGGATGCTCTGGACTGTCTTGTTGTGATTAATCACCAAATTCAAGATAGTGGTTTCACAGATGATCTTGGAAGAGTAGAGTCCCAAGCAATGCAAAATGTGGAAGAGTGGGAGCTTTGTGAAGAGATCTATTGGAAACAGAAGGCTCAGATTGATTGGGTCCAGGAAGGGGATAAAAATACTTCCTTTTTTCATCATTCTATGTAGGCTCATCATAAAAAGGGGCACATCTCTTCTCTAGTGACTTAAGATAATTTACATATTTCCTCTTTGGTGGCTATGTTTTAGAAGGTTCAATAGTTTTACTCTTCTCTCTTTGTTGAAGATTTCCCTCCTATTGTTGAGGAGAAAACTTTGGTCCTTTCTTGCATTCCTTCTCTGATCACCAATGCAATGAATAAGTCTCTTATCCACCCAATTTTGATGCCAAAGTTAGAAGTGGTCATGTTTGGTATGAATAAGGGTAAAGCTCCAGGGTTGGATGGCTTCTCTATTGATTTTTTTTAGGAATTTTGGGATATCATCAATCTTGATCTATTGGAAGTCATTCGCGAGTCTCCTTATAGTAAGCAGATGCTTCAAGCCATGAATTATACTCTCTTGGTTCTCATTCCCAAGAAGGAAGGAACTGATAAGCTTGATTTTTTTCACCTATTGCACTTTGTAATGTGGTGTATAAGATTATCACTAAGTTTATTGCAGAGAGGCTCAAAACTTGTCTTTCTATGGTGATCTCTAATGAACAAGGAGGTTTTGTGGCTTGAAAAAAAATTCTTGATGGGGTGGTGGTGGCTTCTGAGGTTATTCATTCTATGGAAACTTCTAAAGAAAGATATATGTTCATTAAGTTAGACATGGCCAAGGCTTATGATAGTGTCAAATGGAGTTTTCTTCAGAAAATTCTCTTAGCTTTTGGTTTTAGTCATGATTGGGTGAGTTAGACCATGAGTTTTGTTACTTCTTCTTTGTTCTTTGTTATTATGAATGGAGAACCTTCAAAGCCTTTAGGTGCATCTAGGGGCCTTCACCAAGGGGATCCTCTCTCCCCTTACCTATTTATTATTATGGTTGAGGTTCTAGGATGTTTTCTTAAGTTTCGTGCCCCAGAGGGATTGATTCATGGGTGGCAATGGGGTAATGGTTTACCATAGCTTTCACATCTCTAGTTTGTGCATGACACTTCTCTTATGGGTTTGACTCATCTTCAGGAAGTTGAATCCTTTAGACAAGCCTTAGATATTTATCTTGCAGCTTCAAGTCATAAATTTAATGACCATAAATCTTCTATTTTCTTCTTTAACACTCCTTCGGCTATTCAACGATGTATTGCTAACATTCTACGGTTTTATATTGGGACTTTTCCCTTTTTTTATTTGGGTATTCCACTTACAGTTGGTAGACATCCAACGTCCTCTTGGCAAACTATGTTTTATAAGTTGTGGCAGAAGGTGAATCATTAGACTCATCGTTGGTTATCTTCTGTTGCTCACTTGACTCTTCTAAAATCTATTATTCGAGCCCTTCCTATCTACAGGTGCTTTGTTCAAGTTGCTCCCATGTAATTACTCTGGGAATTCGATGCTCTTTCTCTTCAATTTCTCTGGAATGGTAATTTATCCACTAAAAAATGGAGCTTAATTAAGTGGGAAACTGTGTGTTACCCTAAGGAAGAGGGCGGCCTTGGCTTCCGTTCTGCTATCTTGAATGGATAGGCTCTTGCAACTAAGTTATATTGGTAATACTGCTCTAGCTAGGATCAACTTTGGGCCCATACCTTCACCCATAAGTATCTTAAGGATGTTAATGTGTTTCATGTTCCTCGCTTTCCTTTGGCTAGAAGGGGTTCTATGATCTGGAATACTCTAAAGCTTGAGGCTTACTTGGTTAAGAAGGATCTTTTCTAGATATGTCATTTGGGATCACAAGCTCTTTTTTGGCTCGAATCGTGGGATGGTCATCCTTCTATCCTTTCTACTCATCCTCAACTGTAGTCTGTTTGTGATATTTTTACCATTGTCGGTTAGGTCACTGTTGATCATTATAACATTGCATTAACCAATACCACTGGAAATGTCCTTCTAAATGGCCTCCTAGAGGTTCAACAGAGGAAAGGGCTAATTTGGCACAGATTCTTGAGTCTCAGGAATGCATTAGCTTAGCTAGGAATGATGTGTTGGCTTGGGCTAGTAGTGATGTTTCTAGGAAGTTTTATGTCTCTATTGGGTGTGGTGAGCTAGTGTGGTAGACTTTTTGGGACATTCAAGTATCTTGGTTGAAGCACATTTGGTATAAGTTCTTTTGGCCCAAATGCAATTTTTTCTTATGGTTGGTGGCCCACGATCAATTTCTTACTTGGGATAATTTATGCAAGCATGGTTTTTAGGGGCCCTCACTATGTGTGTTATGTCATGCTAGTGAAGAGAGTGTCTCTCATCTCTTCTTCCAATGCACCTTTTCTAGAAATATCTAGAATTTTTGGTGGGAGGTGTGGAATCAAGCTTGTTGGCATGCCACATCTCTAGTTGAGTTTTTTGATCGATGGGGCAAGGCCCTAGTTGAAACCTCTTTTCCTCAGGTTTCTTGGACTCTTGGCCCTTCCTTTATTCTTTGGAATATCTAGTTGGAGAGGAATCAATGGATCTTTCAATACAAGCTATTGGAGGCCCAACATTTGTGGTGGAAGATTCTCCACTCTTTGGGGGAAAATATTTCAGCAAAGTGTGACCTTTCAGAGGCTATGGATCTAACTAATGCTAGTTGCTACACCCATCTCCATCTTCCTCCTCTGCATGACCAGCTCATGAGGAAGAGATGCAGACACCCTCTCTGGAAGATCAACAGGGTGGGGAGGTGGAGCCCTCCTCCATAAGGTAGTCATAAAATCAACACAGATGGGTCTTTGAGAGGCAACCCTAGTCTTGCTGGCGTTGGTGGAGTGGGAAAAGATAGCATGGGGATTGTTTAGTTCATTTTTTCTATTTTTAAAGGTCATCATACAAATAATTTGATGGAGGCTCTAGATTTTTTGCATGTTGTGGAGCATGCTTGTGCTCTTGGTTGGAGACATCTTATCTGTGAGTCAAACTCATAGGTGGTGGTGCATATGTTGAATCAAAAATATTCTGAGGATGTTGGTTGGAGATTGGTGTTGGTGGTCAATCATATTCTTCATTTTTGTGACTCTTTGGAGTCTGTTACTTTTACTCATATCCCTAGTGAGTGGAATTGTGTTGTGGATTGTCTGGCCATATGGGCTTCTGGTCAAATGCAAAACTGGAGTATTAGAGAGAAGGATCAATTACCTGTAGATTTGTCTCATCAGTTGGATCACTTAGTGGAACTTGATAGGGTTGCTTGATGCCCCTTGCTTTGTATTTTTTTCTGAGTTGAATAAATTTTTACCCCTCCTTTATTTCAATTAACATTATCACCCATAATTCTATACATGTTATGTTAGCAATTGTTATCACCAATATTTTAAGGATTAGCTAGCTTTTAGTAGTAATAAAAATTTAACTAATTGAAAGATATTTCCATTATTTGATACATAGTTGTTTAGTCAATTTTTACATGTATGATGCATGCAATAGATTGTAGATATGAATTATCATATCTTAGGGATTATACAACTACCACTAGTAGCTTAAAGCTAATAGATGCTAGGAACTATCTATGGTATGATATATTTATCTATCTTTCAAAAATATCATATAATTTTTAATATAAATGTTCAATATTAACCCATATTAGGTGGGATAATATTATATTGTGTCATCAAAGTGATAGATGTTAAGATGTAGCAATTTAATAGGCTTGATAGGCTATATAAATCCTATTAAGGGTCTTATGTGTTTTGTGTTGTTATACTTAAACATTATCTATTGATGATTGCAAGGAAGATATGCCATATTTTTATCATAATTTGTAGTGATCCAAGAAAAGGATGAGAACTTTGTTGTAGTACATGATGCATCGAAAATATGTTTCTTGGCTACAATCTAGTTAGAGATTAATTATTTGTGAAATGGGTAATAGAAATTTGTATATGTGCACTTGTGTAAAATTGACCTCAAGTGTTGTGTTATTTTTTATAGATCTTCTCTTTATAGTGACTACAAGTATTTATGGGATGCTTTATCTTCATTAAAATGACATTGGATTGGGAAAAACTATGAGACAAATAATGTGGTATTGGATGCATCAATGTCCATCAACCTAGTTGGGAGATACTTAATAGACTATGTGTTAGTCAAGTGAATAAAGTGGAAGATGCTTGCACTATGTTCACAACAACTTCCTTCTTTCTAGTAAATCTTTATGTGAAAACAAGATATTTAAGTTTTTTCTTATATTTGTAGGGTTGGTTATAGATCTAGTCACATGTATGTGATGCATGAAAAAGATAAAATAATTTGTATATGTGATGTATGCGTAAATTATTTATACAATGAATATGTGAAATATGCCTAAGATAGTCACTATGTATATGTATTATGTGTATATTAGATAATTACATTTTTTATGTGTGATGTATACCTCAAATAATCATCATTTGTACATTAGAGGTGTATACGATACAATGATGATATGTGTGTGCAAAAATAGTGGGAACAAGCCATATTGGCTATAGATTATTTATACTTCAACTAACCACTATGTGAACATGTGAACTTTTTATGAGATGACCCCCTTATGGTTATGTGTGTATTTTAACATTATCTTTAATTTATCTAACTTTTGATTGGAAAAAAATAATTATAAATTTAATTAATAGTTTCTCTATTGTGTCATTTTCCCTTGCCACTCCTACACCTACACCAAAAATAAAAGAAAAATCATGTAAATCAAAATTGTCATATAGTTCAAAAAAAAAATACAATAAATTATTGTATATAATCTAAACAATATTTTAATTATACAATATGTCCTTGAACTCCTAAAAGCAAGATACACAACATCAAGTTTTAGCATAGAGAAATAAAAGGTGATTTTAATGTAACTTTTTTAATAGAAATATTTAGATTACATAAATAATGACATTATTTTATGAGAGGATTAAAATATCAAAATGTATTTCTTGTTTAAATAGTTATGAGGTCTAGTGTGTTAAAATGATTAAGAAAAATTCTAATCTAATCCCACTTAAAAGGAAAAAATAACTTGAAGAAAATGAGTAATAAATAACAAACCATCATTGTTACTAATAAGCAAACCTTTTATTGAAAAAATTTGAAGATCTATGTAGTAGTTATGTTATTGGAGATGAGTCAATAGTTATACAAAATTTAAGTATTAGTTTAATACTTACATTCATGGGATTTACTCTCACAACATATTTATATTATATATTGTTAATAATTATTTTGCATGTAATTGAACAAATAATCAAATGTTTTTCAAGATGGACCCTTACATAAAGACATGATAAATTCTGGATGTCATATAAAAAATCATAAATGCAATCACTAACAAGAAAAATATAAGTTTTGTTTCATATCAAATATTATATCTATTCAAAATAAGTACATCATTTATAAAATAAGATGCTCATATAAACAAATTTTGTTGATATGTAGACAAATATTATTCTTATGTGTACAATTACAAGTGTAGTGATGCACATAATTGCAATAGTTCATTTTTTAAGATTGTCTAATTACTAATATAAAGGTGAGTACAACAACTCCTGTGTATTTTATAATGAAATAAGATAGGTTCTCAATACGATTTATGATCTTTTATAGTTGAATATAAGTTATGTTTTAATAATAATATTTTTTTTTAAACAATGAATAATAATATATCTTGAATTATTGGATATGTTATGTTGGATATAAAGATTATAAATTAAAAACAATTATTATAAAAACATAATTTAACATAAAATATATATATTTTATTTAGCTAATAAAATTTTCATAATTAATATTTTTTATTTTTCAAAATTAAATGTGTTTCATGTGATGAATTGTATGGTAAATCACATCTTCAAACATTAATTAGTCGATAGGCTACATATGGTGAGATTTCAGCCTGAAACAAGTCTCATGTAAACCACTATTGAGTCATTGGAAAAGAAGTTTTAGATATTGTTTAATGGTAAACTAGCTACCATTTAATGATAAAAGCCTCCAAAATATCATGTGAAATCCTCCAAAATCTTACTTATAATGTAAAAGCTAGATAAATATTGATTTTCCAATTAGACATGAGAACATTCTATTTCCATTTGCAGTATTTTTTGTTAATTTGATGGCAATTTTTTTTTATTTGCATTGCTTTATGTTTTAAATCTATATCAAAATGTTTTTTTTATTATAAAACAGGGCTAGAGCCTTAATCCTAGACAAAACAACAACAAAAAATAGACCACATGGCCTGAAAGTCCAACTACAACACAACAACAAAAGAGCAGGCCACTAGACCCAAAAGTCCAACAAAACTTAAGCCTAGAAACAACTAACAAAAAACAAAATAACAATCTATAACATCATCAGAAACAAAAGAGAGAACCAAAATGAGGTGGCATATAGGCCTAATATCAGAAAGGCGCGCATGTAGTACCCCTCCATTCTCACCTGGGATGTGCAGGTAGTCTGGCTAAGGAATCAGAAGAGGAAGATGAGACAAGAGCTTCTAATGTTATTTTTGTGAGTATGATATTACATTATGATTGCATTTAATTGGTGATGATTTTATATAGATGCAGTATTAGGTGGTGATGTCGTGAATTAGTAATTGTTCATGATAATATGATATGATTTGTTAGTTTAGAAATGATTAATTTATCAGTTATATTATATTGTTTGGATAGATGTGATGAAGGACAGTGTAGCACCACTCATTCGTGGGTGCCTTGCTACTCTGCGAGTCCTCACAATACAATGCTTTGATTTTATATATGTATGCACATGTACACAACTTCGTTTGTATGCAGGGATAGCAGGTACATAGTCTCGATTCCACCTGCTTCGGTAGGACAGGGCGAGCACCAATAACTCAATGGCATAATGTTGAAACAGAGATGACTTGGAAGTCATCCCATCCCATGATGTCAGATCGTCTTGTTTGATTGGTATTGTACATTTTTGTAGTTTTCGTTATTATGGTTTGTGGTTGTGTTATGTCGTATTTTATTAATGTTGGTATTTTATAAGCTATGATTTATTTTATATAAATGATGGAAATGATTGTTTATTTTAATGTTAGATTAAATTGTATTTAAATTTTTAAATGCGTTGTTTATTTTTAAAAGTCATGAGTTTATTAAATGATAATTAAAATATTAAATTGTGTTTTATTATTATAATTAATTATCTTGTTGAGGATAATTGTCAGAATAAATTATTTAAATTAATTACATAATGTGCTTTGCAAGTAAAGTTGTAAAAATGGAAATTAAAACAAAAAGTATTGAAAATGGAAAAATAAATAAATAAAATAATGAAAAAGTTGTGTGAACGAATGAGAATTGAGATTTAACTGAAAAGCTTGCTTTTAAAAAAAATATAATTTCTTTTATTTATGATTTTTGAGAGCTTTTGCAAGGGAATGGTATTATCTTTTATTTTAAAAAAAAAATTGTGAGTTTTCTGGGACAGAGAGGATTAGTGTTACAGAGTTGCACAAGTTTATATTATTCTGTTACTAGTTTTTCAATATTTTGCTTTAATTTTGAGGAGAGTTCTAGAAAGAGATTTTGTAATCTGTTATTGGTTATTCTGGAGTCTTCTGAACAAAGGATCGGATTCGAGTTCGAGCACAGTTACTCAGAGGAGATTCGAAGTAGGAAGGAGGAGCTCTTCGTAAAGGCCGTCAGAAACTAGTTTCATCAGATTCCCGAGAGCGCAGGACTCCATGTTCCACTCTCTTCTCTTAATGGTTTTAAATCTGTAAAAGGAATAAAGAGGTGTTTTAGAATCAATCTCTGTTTAAAACAAAAAAAAAAAAAAAATATTTCTGTGCTTTAGATTAAAATGATTTCTTTGAGATTAGAAAATGAATAAACAAATAGGTCTTCTTTGAAAGGAAAAATTTTGGTTGAATTTGGAAATCATGTTTTGCAAACAAACTGAAAAGAAACTCTTTGAATTTCATTTAGTTATGCCCTATTTCTCTATTATTTTTCTATGGAAAAAGAAATCAATCTTCGTATTTGGATGGTTTTGAAATATTATTTTTGATAGTCATTATTATATATTTTAAATATGTGTTATTCTGTATTTCACACAGAAAATTGTGTTCTTTGTATTTTATGTAAGTATATATATATTTTTTATGGAAATCTTTATTGTTTCGAAATATTTGTATTTGGGCCAAATCGAATGAATCGATAAAATAAAATTCAGAATTTCGAAGTATGTAATTTTATTACAATCGAATGAAATTTTATTAAAAATAAATAAAATTATTTATTAGATTAGGGAGGGACGACATTCCGCGAACCCCTCCCGTACCCTGTTGTGGCACAGAAACTGCTGCATAGTAGTCATGAAGGTTGTTGTGCACAGGAGCCTTGGCTGCCGTGCACAATAGTCCCTAGGACTGTTGTGCACAGTCCCTGTAGGGACTGCCAAGCACAGTCCTTGCGAGGACTGCGACGATAGTCTTGTGGTTGTGTTTTTTTTAAATTGTTTTTTTTATATATTTTATTTATTTATTTTTAATGGGTTTTTTTTAATTATATATATATAATATATATTTAATTATATATATATATATATATATATATTTAAATATATGTTTAGATTATAATGTTTTTTTTTAATATGCAAGGCATAATTGTGTAATTAAATGGAATTTTTATTATGAAAGCAATATATTAATTTTGCTAAATTATTGTTAAATTTTATATCGAGTTAGATCTTATTGGGGACTGTGGTTAAATTTTCCGTGCTAGCTTGATTATTTTGATTTTTAAATCGATGAGGGAACCCTGTCGCTTATCTGTGAAATTTTATTCCAGAGGCATGATTTATTTCTTTCAATGTTATCCTTGTTTTGGTCATACTTTTAGAATTTAAAACTTATTGGTTTAATGCTTGGAAGGGTTGAACGGTTTTATTAAGACTTTTGGTTATGTGTTGTCGCAAGAGAGTTAATGCCTCACATTTTCCCGTTTTGAGTATTATGCTTTATTTGTTTTAGTTCAACCCTTGCCTAAATTTGTTTTATATTAGGGGTCTTAGGGAGAGTGGCTTTCCATGGGGGTTGGCACCTCAATTGGAGGAAGGGCCAGTAGGTCCAATGAGAGCTATGCAATGACACTCTCCACTAGACACCCTTGTACTTGGTTTTTGGTTGCCTCTGGAATAGTAAACTTTATGTTGTATCTGATTCTTGTGAATTTGATTTATGGTTGTTATTTAGTTACTTGTTTAATTGATAATACTTTACTTAATTGTGGTGAGTTTCATAGCTTTATCTTGTTACGATTGATTCGTGAACGTTAATGGTTATTTTATTGTATACCTTGAGTTTGTATTTGTACTATGTTGTTCTTGGAGTCGGTTTGACATTCATGGTCAGGTTCTCTTCCTTGTCACCTCTGAGCACAGGGGGTGAGTTATTTATAATTCACATGGTTGGGTGGAGCGTGCTCCTCACCCATTGGGTTCCCCATCAGTAGTCTATCTTCTCAGCATTTCTATAGTTGGAATTGTACCAGTGTTCACTCTTTAGTTTCTGATGTTATTGTACTTTGTATCATCCCACATGTTTGGGAATTGTATTGTAATTCATTCATCAAATCATGTAATGTATTGTATAACTGTTGGTGTAATAGCTAGGGAATTTTCTAACATTATTGTGTGAGACTTTGTATAATTATGTAGTTATACATTCATTCTTGGTTCATGGATGTACTCTTATTCATGGTTATTATAATGTTAATGGATATGTTATTTATCATTATCTTTTACTTTTTGTTATTAGTTTTTTTGGCGAAGTAACCTCGCGTGCCCCAGAGAATGTAACACTTAGTTGTTAATGTGCAATGTAAATGTAATTAATGTACAAATACATGTTTACTTTGTGTATCTTTAAAAAAAAAATTGTTTGCAATGTTTGTTCTCTAGGGTTTGCACGACGGGCATTACAACTTGGTGTCAAAGCACTAGATTCATTTACTGGGCACTCTAGTTTCATATGAGCCCATTATGTTGTCCTAGTGAATTTGTTAAGTGAAGTTCTTAAGTGATCACAATGATCATGTTGGATTGTGGAAAGGATGTAAAGTTTTGAACCACGTAGTATTGGAAAGTAACTGTACTTGTGGAATTATGTATGTAATTGTACTTCCCTTGTAAATGTGAGAAACTAGTAACTTTGCATCAGTTGAGTGTTGTGAATACCCCATACTTGCTTTGTGGGCCCATAACCCACAGGTCTTAGTATGGAGATACAGTGTACCCATCCATTCTAAATATGTTGAATTTGGTGTGGGATTAACCATACCATTATGTGTGTTTGTATGTTTGTTACCTAATTGAGGGCCAACCCATGTGTGGTTGAAAATCTATACATATAAGAGTAGCCAAAAGCTAGTTTCATGGATTCTTTTCTTTTGGTTCTCTAGTCCCTCAATCTATGAAGGGGTAGTAGCAGCCACAAAGTTCCTTGGGCGGAGTGTGTAGCGTACGCATATTGCGACGTAGAGTAGTCTTAGCTCAACCGATCCCGAGGAAACATACTCACTACTTTCCCTTATGATGGATAAGGGTACTTGATCCATATGTGCTAGCCTAAACCCCACAATTTTGAGTATAGCAGCATTGGATTGTTAGTTTATGCCTGACCATCCAGAGGGACATTGACCTGGCATTAGCGAGTCAACCTCATTTGTATGAGAGGTGAAGCTCGAGTAGCCCCATATTGATATGCTCATATATGTATTGCATACACCGTATCTACATGTGTTTCGACATGATGCAATGGATACGATGCCACACCCCACTGATGTTCTGACACAGTGCTGGTGATGATGACATGTTGCTGATGGTAGCGAGCTGGGCTCGAGGACACGATGCCATGTGCATAGACACGTGAAGGTGCACTATGAGATTGTGTTATGATATCCTACTTGTGTGATGAGTGTAATGGGGCCTCACACACTTGTAGAGGGATACTCATGTTTGCTTTCGACAGTGTTTGGGTCAGTTAGCATATGGGTATGTCCTTGCCATGTATACCTCTAGCGACGGCAAGTACCTGCGTGTACCTTCTCCATGAGGTATCACTATGCGGGGTGTGTCTGCATCTGCCTACTTCCACGGAGCCAAAAACACATCACCATGCAGCATATGTCAGTGTGTGCCTTCTCCGACTGGCATATGACCATGTCGCATGACGATGTGAGGCAGGGTGTAGCCAAGGAGCACACTCTGGGTCATGTGGATGGCATGCTCACTCTGCACCACATGAGGGCTATTGTTATAGCCAGACAATGTTCCCTCCTTCCTCGTTTGGTGGCTAGTATCTAGTCACACAGTGTTGTATTGTGCAATTTTGAAGATTGAGGACTTCCTATATGATTGTTGATTATTTTCTATTGACCTTGAAGGCTGACATTTTGTTTATGTTTGATTGTAATGGTTTAGCCACATTTTGTGACTTATTCTCTCGTAGCCCTCATGGTTACATTGGATTTAGTGTTCATATTGTACGCATTTCTTGCGTTACTATTGAAATTGAATCTTATTTGATGTTTGTTTTATGACTTTGGTGGCTAAACTAGTTTATCCTTGTTGTTTTCAAGGTCGGCCATGTGTTGTATTGTGATTCCTCTCCAAGGATGTATGAGGTGGATTGGGTGAGTGTATACGAGGAAGTAGACATAGGGAACCTTTAGGATGGGGGTATGTGAGGCTATTTTATAGCCAGGACCCACTATCCACCTATCTGTGACGACTATCTCTTGGAGGCTAACCACCTTGTACAACAAGAGATGGGTCATAGTGGTCTTGTTTGGATGGCCTCGCCATGTATGTGTGGCCTAACACCATCAAGCCACTGAGTGTGAGGTATGGTTTATGTGAGATGGATTTTGGCTCTTGGCTCATGGATTATGCATTGTGGATTAGTATGCTGCTTTTTGGCATCCAGATGGACCCTTCTGTTGCCTTGTGTAGTTCCTAGTGATGTGACTGTGTATGTATGTGTTAGAAGAATATTTCTTATTTTTTTTGTGCCTATTGATGTAAAAGAGGGTTAACCATGCTATCTTAAATGTGGGTATATTGTGACTCTGTGGTGTAAAATAGATTGGATATTATTGAGAATCGTAAATTGTGACTTAAAATATGTTACTGAAACATGATATGGTGTGTATTTTGTTAATTTCAAGTAACCATTTGATGTGTTTTCCTTCTATGATATTTTGAAGATGTTTGTTGTGTAAATAGAAAATTGAGTTAATAGGAGTACTTGCTTTGTTATTAGTGCTGAAACCAAGTATGTTATTGTAAGAGATTTAAGGATTTATAAATAAAAGTAGTTAAGAAGATATTATTTTCAAATGTGAAGCCGGATAGTGATTCTAATTGTAATGATTCAGAAAGAGGGTGTACATCAATTATAGATTAGAGAAATTTTGTACTAATGTGGTTATGTTTCCATTTTGAGCCATGTGACTTCTAGGAGTAAGTCGAGTTTTAGGGGGGGAGGATGTAGTACCCCTCCATTCTCACCTGGGATGTGCAGGTAGTCTGGCTAAGGAATCAAAAGAGGAAGATGGGACAAGAGCTTCTAATGGTATTTTTGTGAGTATGATATTGCATTATGATTGCATTTAATTGGTGATGCTTTTATATAGATGCAGTATTAGGTGGTGATGCAGTGAATTAGTAATTGTTCATGATAATATGATATGATTTGTTAGTTTAGAAATGATTAATTTATCAGTTATATTATATTGTCTGGATAGATGTGATGAAGGACAGTGTAGCACCACTTGTTCGCGGGTGCCCTGCTACGCTGTGAGTCCTTCTCACAATACAATGCTTTGATTTTATATACGTATGCACATGTACATGACTTTGTTTGTATGCAGGGATAGTAGGTACATAGTCTCGATTCCACCTGCTTCGGCAGGACAAGGCAAGCACCAATAACCCAACGGCATAATGTTGAAATAGAGATGACTTGGAAGTCATCCCATCCCATGATGTCAGACCGTCTTGTTTGATTGGTATTGTACGTTTTTGTAGTTGTCATTATTGTGGTTTGTGGTTGTGTTATGTCATATTTTATTAATGTTGGTATTTTATAAGCTGTGATTTATTTTATTTAAATGATGGAAATGATTGTTTATTTTAATGTTAGATTAAATTGTATTTAATTTTTTTAATGTGTTGTTTATTTTTAAAAGTCATGAGTTTATTAAATGATAATTAAAATATTAAATTATGTTTTATTATTATAATTAATTATCTTGTTGAGGATAATTGTCAGAATAAATTATGTAAATTAATTACATAATGTGCTTTGCAAGTAAAGTTGTAAAAATGGAAATTAAAACAAAAAGTATTGAAAATAGAAAAATAAATAAATAAAAGAATGAAAAAGTTGTGTGAACGAATAAGAATTGAGATTTAACTGAAAAAATTACTTTTAAAAAAATATAATTTCTTTTATTTATGATTTTTGAGAGCTTTTGCAAGGGAATGGTATTATCTTTTATTTAAAAAAAAAAAATTGTGAGTTTTCTGGGACAGAGAGAATTAGTGTTACAGAGTTGCACAAGTTTATGGATTATTTTGTTACTCGTTTTTCAATCTTTTGCTATAATTTTGATGAGAGTTCTAGAAAGGGATTTGGTAATCTGTTACTGGTTATTCTGGAGAGTCTTTTGAACAAAGGATCATATTTGAGTTTGAGCACAGTTACTCAAAGGAGATTCGAAGCAGGAAGGAGGAGCTCTTCGTAAAGGCCGTCAAAAACTAGTTTCATCATATTCCCGAGAGCGCAGGACTCCAGGTTCCACTCTCTTCTCTTAATGGTTTTAAATCTGTAAAAGGAATAAAGAGGTATTTTAGAATCAATCTTTGTTTAAAAAAAGAAAAAAAGAAAAGAAATTCTTTCTGTGGTTTAGATTAAAATGATTTCTTTGAGATTAGAAAATGAATAAACAAATAGGTCTTCTTTGAAAGGAAAAATTCTGGTTGAATTTGGAAATCATGTTTTGCAAACAAACTGAAAAGAAACTCTTCAAATTTCATTTAGTTATGCCCTATTTCTCTATTATTTTTCTGTGGAAAGAGAAATCAATCTTCGTATTTGGATGGTTTTGAAATATTATTTTTGATAGTCATTATTATATATTTTAAATATGTGTTATTCTGTATTTCACACAAAAAATTGTGTTCTCTATATTTTATGTAACTATATATATATATTTCATGGAAATCTTTATTTTTTTGAAATATTTGTATTTGGGCCAAATCAAATGAATCAATAAAATAAAATTCGAAATTTCAAAGTATGTAATTTTATTACAATCGAATGAAATTTTATTAAAAATAAATAAAATTATTTAGTAGATTTGGGAGGGATGGCATTGGCTGAACCCCCCGTACCCTGTTGCGGCACAAAGACTGCCGCACAACAGTTATAAAGGTAGCCGTGCACAGCAGTCCCCAGCGCAGTCCTTGCAAGGACTGTGACTGTAGTCTTGTGGTTGTTTTTTTTTAAATTATTATTTTTATATATTTTATTTATTTATTTTTAATGATTTTTTTTAAAATTCATTTTTTTTAATTATATATATATATATATATTTAAATATATGTTTAGATTATAATGTTTTTTTTTAATATGCAAGGCATAATTGTGTAATTAAATGGAATTTTTATTATGAAAGCAATATATTAATTTTGCTAAATTATTGTTAAATTTTATATCGAGTTAGATCTGATTGGGGATTGTGGTTTAATTTTCCGTGCTAACTTTATTATTTTGATTTTTAAATCAATGAGGGAACCCTGTCGCTTATTTGTGAAATTTTATTCGAGAGGCATGATTTATTTCTTTCAATGTTATCCTTGTCTTGGTCATACTTTTAGAATTGAAAACTTATTGGTTTAATGCTTGGAAGGGTTGAACGGTTTTATTAAGACTTTTGGTTATGTGTTGTCGCAAGAGATTTAATGCCTCGCATTTTGAGAACTATGCTTTATTTGTTTTAGTTCAACCCTTTCCTGAATTTGTTTTATATTAGGGGTCTTAGGGAGAGTGGCTTTTAGTGGGGGTTGGTGCCTCAGTTGGAGGAAGGGCCAATAGATCCCATGAGAGCTATGCAATGGCACTCTCCACTAGACACCCTTGTACTTGGTTTTTGGTTGCCTCTGGAATAGTAAACTTTATGTTGTATCTGATTCTTGTGAATTTTATTTATGGTTGTTATTTAGTTACTTGTTTAATTGATAATACTTTACTTAATTGTGGTGAGTTTCATTTTCTTTATCTTGTTATGATTGATTCGTGAACGTTGATGGTTATTTTATTGTATACCTTGAGTTTGTATTTGTATTATGTTGTTCTTGGAGTCGGTTTGACATTCATGGTCAGGTTCTCTTCCTTGTCACCTCTGAGCACGGGGGGTGAGTTATTTATAATTCACATGGTTGGGTGGAACGTGCTCCTCACCCGTTGGGTTCCCCATCAGCAGTCTATCTTCTCAGCATTTCTACAGTTGGAATTGTACCAGTGTTCACTCTTTAGTTTCTGATGTTATTGTACTTTGTATCATCCCACATGTTTGGGAATTGTATTGTAATTCATTCATCAAATCATGTAATGTATTGTATAACTGTTGGTGTAATAGTTAGGGAATTTTCTAACATTATTATGTGAGACTTTGCATAATTATGTAGTGATACATTCATTCTTGGTTCATGGATGTACTCTTATTCATGGTTATTATAATGTTAATGGATATGTTATTTATCATTATCTTTTACTTTTTGTTATTAGTTGTTTTGGCGAAGTAACCTCGCGTGCCCCAGAGAATGTAACACTTAGTTGTTAATGTGCAATGTAAATGTAATTAATATGTAAATGTAATTAATGTACAAATGCATGTTTACTTTGTGTATCTTTTAAAAAAAAATTGTATGCAATGTTTGTTCTCTGGGGTTTGCATGACAGGCGTTACATCGCAACCCACAAAACAAAAAACAACAAAATACTAATCCTTTTGACTACTAATCATATTCCACTCCTTAGCATTTCGAGCTCCTTGGTCCATAGATCCTCTTCATCTCCATCTATATCTAAATGTTTCAAATTTAGACAATACTTAATTTATATAAGAAAAAAAATTAGATTTGTCTATGCTTATTTCATTCTATTATTTAACACTTATTATTAATTGTTTGATCCAACCACATAAATCTAAAATTTGCAAACACGTAGCATCTACAAACACTCATACACAAACACATACTCTCTAACATCTTAACATACATATAATTTTCTCTCATATACTCCTTAAATTTTTAAAATGTAAAGTGATAGTTATAGATAAGGAAGAGACCATATTACATTACTCCCGACCCCTGTGTATATGGCAACTGTTTAAAAAATGAAGAAATCTACAATGTGAAATCGTTCATCTTGCGTGAAGAAGATATTACAGACGTCATCGTATATTTTTTATTTTTTACTCAAAATTTCATCAGCTTTTGACCATCAAAAATATTTCCCCAAACTAAAGCGTATGCTTGAATATGTCAGCACAAAGATAGTCATCGGTGCTCGTCTCTTTAACGAAAGTTCCATGCAAAATATAATTCTAATATTCTAAAGTATTCTTGGGTAACAAGGTACTTATGTTGAATATCTCAAAGCATTCTTGATTTACAAGATATTCAAGTTGACAATAATATGTAAAAGCCAATTTCTAATTGGAAAGAGAGAAGATACGAATTCCAATTATATAAACACATGCAGATCTGTTAAAAATCCATCATGAATTATGCAGAGAAAGAAGATGGGGTCGAAAATGAAATTTCGTGTGTCCATCTATGTAATTATGGTGATCTTGTTCTTATTCAGCGAAATGGTAGAAAGCCGACATCTGGCAACGGAGAAACAAGTTACATTGTCTTCCTCTTATCGAAATTTAGGTATTTACAATATTTGATTGTGCTTGGGAACGTTTTTCAATTTTTTGAATGGAGATGTGACGTTAGTTTTAGTGGCTATCTGCTTTTGGTTGGGAGAAAAGTTTAATATACCAGTTATTTCTGTGGAGATCTCAGGCTTTATTTAACTAATTATAGATTTATGAGAAAGCGTAGATACTTGAAACTCCTTGTAAATTTCTGCCATATTTTAAAGGCTGATTGTTAATTTTTGTGGACCAGAAGAAGAAGATCGACGGGGAGGATGCTGTCAAGATAGTTGTTGTGCGAAGCAAGGAACGCTTTTGTGTTGTGGTGTGAGGAAGAGATAAATTATGTATCTGCTTGAAGAGCAAGCACAAATATTCCAAAATGCCTGGCATACGAATTAAGTTTGGTGGAATCAAGCATTGTCCCATAGAATAAATACTAAGATTTCACCACCAATAAATCTATCAACTTTTGTTATTGTAATGATCATCAGGTTGTTTGCTTTTCAATTTTTTTTGTCTATTCTGGCAGTTTAAATGTCTTCTCTCCGCCTTTATAAGTATTCTCAAGTTGAAATTACTGAATATACAGCTTTTTCCATTCTTCTTTCTATTTTGTAAATTCTATCCTGACAATCGGATTAGAGCCCAGACAATATAAATGTTCAAACTTATAGTACCAAAACTCCCAAACATGTTTAAATAGAAATAGTATTTGATGGAGCAATATAGAAAAAGAGGACTGCTGCAAGGAAAAAAGGCATGCGTTGGATACGAGAAGAATTGTTATGGTAATGAAGTTCTGCGAATATCTAGTTATGCATCAAAATCAGAAAAGATAGAGCACAATCAGAGTGGTATTTTTTTTAGGCTTTCTTTTCCAATAAATTAAAGCAAGAAAAACAAATCAGAATTTGGAAAATAATTTTGATTCCTTATAATACATAATGTAATCTGTTATATTAATTATTGGTGAAACCTTAACTGAAAAAGACACATGGATTGAATGGTATAGAAAATAGAAAACAATCTTATTTTTAATGATTTGTGGTGTAATATTTGTGGTGGTGACACTCAACTCACAACACCTACTATTGTAAAATAAATAGAAGTATGATAGTATATAAAATTCAAAAGCCTTGGCTTTGATAAGGGCTTCCATCAATGGAGATGCATTTAGACACATATAAAAGTGTAAATTTTCTTTAGATGCCCTTCAAAAATTGAGATATATATATGATTCTCATTCTGAATTGGAGTTCATTCAGCTACTATTTAAGCTATTCAATTTTTAATTGAAGAATAAAGATGCCATGAGTTATGCTTGTAAAATTTGAGCCATAAAACAAGATATTGATGTTGAATGTAGATAAATTGATAGATCTATCACATAGCCTTCATAAAGGAAATTCTTTGAACACATTCCACATATTTGGAGTCTCTTCAAGAAAGCAACTAATTGAAGACCATCACATTTGATTAATTGGTTGTAAAGTTGGTAGAATGTGAGAAAACTCTTGAAAGAAAAATTTATAGCATTGTTAAGAATGTTTGTCTTGCCCACCAAATTGACAAGCCTCATAATAAGAGCTCTTCTAGAGGTGGTCATAGTTATAGATGAAGAGGTAAGGGTCAATAGAAGAATAAAGGAAGAGGAGGTGCATATTGAGCATGAAATGGTTGATTGATTCTTATTGCAGATCAAATGGCATATTTATACAAGGTGGGTATAGTTACAATTTTGTAACTAAATCAATAATGCAACATAATAATTAGCAGTCAAACATAAGTACTACACTAACATTCCCTCCCTTATTACATTGTTCCTACAAATGTACCCCTAAAATCACAAAAACACTTTGCCAAGGGATCCCCTCGAAGGATTACATAATAAACTTGCTAATTATAAAATAGATATACATTCTTTAGAAGATATTCCTTGAAGAAACAAATCTTGAATTAGGTGGAACTCCATAAAGTTTCCTTGAATGACCCTTGTAAAGGCATAGCTGAATTCTTGAGTTCTGGGACCACAGTCCATTAAAATCTACAAACATAGGGATCCTTTTTCCCAAACTTTTGAAACACTGATTTCTAAATTACTTGACAACAATCCATATTGACCGTTACAAACATAAACCTCCATTGAGTAGTTTGATCATCCTCATAAGGGTATAATTCTTGGTTATAGTCTCATAAACTCATTGGAAAATAATCCACATTTTTTCCTCTGCCCTCTTTTGGGTGTGTCTTCCTTATCCTCTCTTTCAATTATGGGAATTAGATTGTCTATAATCTCTTAGTAATAGTTTAGGTAGGTATCATTGTAGCTCAGAGGAAACACTTAATTACAAAATCTCCGCCTTCATGTGAATATGTGTGGAAATGGACCTATCCAATGGTCTCCCTATGGAGGTATTGCTCCTGATGGGAGATCATTGTTTGAAGCAACTTGTGGAATATGACAAAATTTCCTTTAGATGTAGGAAATGCTACTATACAAAGCTTTTAATGCCCCAATATCGGTAGTTGCAAGGTTTGGGTAAAGGGATAGAGTTCTCAAAGGGTTATCCCTCCTTATGAGTGGGGGTTAAGCCCCAATAGTACATCATTACTCTCAAATCTCAAAATTGTGGTGATCTTCATCCCTCCACCTCCTTGGATATATAGAATACCAACCCCCATTGGTTGTAAATATTAGTTTTGTAACACTTATTTTTAAATTCTCATTGTCACTTCAAACTCTAAATCAAAAAACTCTGAGCTAGTTCAAGATCTCATGATCACTACTATTGATGCTTTCTTTGGAGGAAGCCCAAGAGTGAAAGGCAACCAAGTTCTCCACACAAGTAAAATTTCACTTGAAAAGGATTTGTCCCCACCAAATGACAGAGTTGATCCCTTGATTTCAAGGATTGACCACATTAAGGTATCTAAGTTTGATCTTTCTAAGGAGACATTGACAACTTCACCAATGAGCTCAAATACCACATCTAGTGGGGATGGGAAATCTACTGAGAAAATAGAAGTAGTCAAATGTATAGGGATAGAAGAAAAAATTTGAATAATGGTGCAAAGAAAGAAGAAGAAAAATGAGATAAATTCATCTTGCATCCTCACTCCCAATCAAAAAGTGGAGCAAAGCCTTTAGTTGCAATTGTATGAGGCCCTTCATGTGGCTCCCCATTTATGGGTTCCCTTATAGGTGCAGTCTAGGTTTTTTGATAGTGATGAGGTCCCCTAGTTGTGGCCTCACTTGGTGTAGGCCAAACATTTTTCCTGTTTGATTAATTGATGGGTGTGGTCCTAATAACACCACATGAACCAATTAAAAAAAAATAAAGGGGTAACATAAATATTAATATTATTCAACAATAATAACTATCACGCTAAGATTAAAATATTAGAGGAAACCATTATATTAATATGGTTATGGTAATAGTGAATACAATATAACTATTAATATTGAGGGAAATAATAGTTAAAAATATGTCCAAACATTTCTATTCCAAAATTTATTTAAATATATTAGTTATTCCACAATAATGGGTTACACTTTTGGCCAAAATTTACATTAAAATCAACATTTTTCACCAGATCTTAACTTTCTTACACCTATAACAACTAAACCATTAAGAATTTGAAGAAGAAACAAACTAGTGATTTGTGAGATTTTATGTGTAGATTCTAAAAATATATTTTTATTTGTCTATTGCATACACTTGGAACCTTTCAAAGATCTTGAATTCTCCTTACTCTTCCATTCCACTGGATAGGAGCAATAAGTTCTTGAGTCTCCCATGAACCTAGATGACTAAAGCTTACCATTGATGGCTCAACCAAACCTAACCTAAGTTTCGTGGGTGGAGGGGGCCATTCATGATCACAAGGGTAAATTAATTTTGGCTTATGCGGTGACCCTGGGGGTACAATCATCTAGTTGACATGTTGGTGGCTTTTCATGGCATGTAGATTTCCATGCAAGCTAGGATTTCCAATTTGGTCATTGAGGGAGATTCCAGAAATAATATTCTCATGCTAATGGAGAAGGCTAATCCTCTTTGGACACTCCAAGACCTCATGTTTTTTGCACTTGTAATCTCATGATTACACTTAGAAATTGCAAAGCTCATCATGTATTTAGAAATGACAATAAAGTTGTTGATGCACTTGCTAATAGTGGCACCTTCACCCCAAATTTAGTTCTATGGGACAATATTTTCCATATCCTTGGGCATGTGTGTGAATTAATGAATCATGATGCCAAAGTACTACCAAATTGAGATTGTGTTGGATCCATTGTCATCTCTCTTTGAGATTTTCCATGAGTTTCACTTATGGAAAATTAAACCCTTGAAGAAATATTTTCATAAACTCATCTACTTGTGGCTCTAGTATTCGTCTTGCCATTTTTATAGACTGTATTTCCTTGCTCTAAATTTTATGAATTTTTCCATGGGACGTGAACTGATTCATTAAGAACCTATTAATTATGAGATGTGGAAACAAGACAAGGAAGTTTGGCCTATCATTCAACAAGGTAAGCTAGCTTCATATGTGGAAGGCATGTTGGGGTATGACCCCAAGATCTTTGTAGCATTTTTCACCTCTTGGGTGGATGGCATTGTCACTGTTAGCAGGTATTCCTTCATGGTGACTATTCAACTTATTCTGGAGATGATAGGGCTTTCATTAGAGGGTGTTGCATTCCCCATAAGCCTAAGGCTAGTTATCAAAAAGACATGGACCACTTTTTGAAAGAGGGTGGAAAAGTGATCAGACTCCAAAATGGCTTCAATCGGGCTAACCTCCCCAAAATTTGGAGTAAGGTTGTGAAAGTCCTAATAAGGTATGTTATGCTCAAGTTCTGGTTTCATTGCTTTCATGCTCAATTTCTTTTTATTCTTAACCATCTTCATTATAATATAAAGATGAACTCTAGCTTTTGGATTTTGTCCTCTCTTGAACAATCTATAAAAAGCATCCAAGGTAATAGTAAGAATTTACCCATCAACCAGGGTCTTATCTTTTGTATTTTTCAGTACCAGGCCACTTTGTTACCCTCCCCTGTCATTGTTAAAAAAACACCTTGGTCATTCATGAACCCATTGAACCCCTTGCAAACCCCAGTCCCTCCATTACCCTAGATGAAACCGCTCCCACTTCTCGTCATTTTACCCATGCTTGTGGTAAAACCCTTGCTAATGAGGAAACCCATCCTAACCCCATTAAAGTTGTTCCTCTATTTGAGCCCACTCCTATTTCTACTTTTGGGTCGGGTGAGTTGGATAACTTAGATGATGAGTCGTGGAATCCCACCCCTTCCAATTCCCCCACACACTCCCCTATTCATGCAGAGGTTTCTAATGTCCCCAACATCCCCTTGTTATTAACCCTAGCCTTCAAAATTCCCCTAATTTATGCATCAATATGGAGGTGACTCACATTGAACCTAGGGTGGATTTTGTCAATCGTGCTCCTGGCGACCCCCTTTGCAACAAAATCAATGAAATTTTAGATACAGTTAATGTCCAAGACAACTTACTTAAGTGGCTCTTGGTTTAGCTAGTTACTGCAAAAGAGAGAATCTAGATTCTAGAAAATAAGGTGCTACAATAGTGCATTCCATGGCTAGGGGTGGTGGAGGATAGGGGCCATTGGGATATGATAGCCTCCTTGGTTATGTAATTTAAGCATTGGGCCAGATGGGATAAGGGGATGGAAGAGCTAAGAGTTATCATTGGCATGAAGGAGGATAAAAATAATTTATAATTATGAATATTGATGCTATCCACAGGAACCAAGAAAAAACCATAGAGTTCCTCCAAGTCATAATTGATTACAGTAAGGAAACTGTGAAGAACATCGCCCTCACCATTTAGATTTTCTAGCAAGAGATAAGGAAGGGCCAAGGTAAATGGATGGCTGAGGAAGGGTGTAATGATGGACACAAGTAGAAGAAAGGTAAGGTGGTGGACAACTCAGCTCTACATGCCACAGTGGATCTTAGGCTATGTCTCCCTATCTTTTGAGGAGTCTAAGTTCTACTTCTTGGCTCAGTAGTGGAAGGCAATCAATGGTCTTAAGTTGCTAGGAGACTTGTAAGTGTTTTTTCATCTTGTGTTGGTCTCTTTTATGTGTTATCTCTATTTCTTTTTGTTGGTTGAACTATTTTAGTTTTATTTTCTACTTTAGTTTGCTAGGCATTTCACTTCTCATGAACCCCTCATTTGGATTTATGGTTGTGAATTGTAGTGGGTATTGGCCCTTCCAATCTTAATTTAATCAAATCATTTTTAAAAAGTGATGTTTACATTGTAACACAACTTTTTATAGAAAGCATACAATTCTAATTTATAAAATACATATTTTTCACATCAATATCTAGTGCATGGATATTTTTTATAAAAAAATAGTGCATATTTTTTTTTTAATAATTTTCTAAGTCAGGGTAGTTATAATTTGGATAGGGTTGTATTTCGTCATCGAACCATTTTTTTTGTATACATTTGAATTAAATAATTCCTTTTTTTGTTGGAATAAGGACATCATACCTAGTGAACATATATTTTTAAGAATTTTTTTCTCTATTTTCCTATTTTTCATATGTGTGAAGCAAAGACCTTGATGTTCATTGAAAACCTACATTCACAAGAAATAAAAAATAAATATAATAATAAAATTAAATATATTTAAAATTATAGTTTATGAGAAGATTATAATAAGGGCTACATACTTACAAAACATAGATTTTACATGAATTCATTTGGTCCCCCAAAAGGTAAATCAAAAGTTATTTTTTATCAAAATTTTGATAGGTGTGGAGGAAACTCCATTATAGTTATGGTTTAAAACTAGCGGGGTTCTATCCAAGGGGGTTTGATCTAAGGGGGTTTGATAGAACCCTATTAATTAAAATCATTAAAATTGAACCTTTCAAGGCTTAAATCATTATATTTTATAAAAATATGTGATTTCAGGCAAAAATCAAGATGTCCTAGAAAGTGTAACCTATTATTGTGGTAGCATCCATATAGTATTAGATTTTGGTAAAAATTATAGATTACAAAAAATAAATGTAAATAATTCCTATAATGGATTGGTTATTATAAATACTAATAACAGAAAAACATTATTTTCTACCATGAAATAAAATTACTTTGTTTATTATAGCAATTAAAACTCATCCTCAAAGAAAAATGAATCATATAAGTTATATTTAATCCTTTACTCACTCCCCGCTCACATTAAAAATTTTACTAGGTGCACTATAATTTATAGGGGGTTGTGCTACCCGATTCCTGTAGTCTAAAAAAAAAAAATCCCTTACTCACTCCATCTATATTTTCTTCAATAAATTTCTTATTAGAAGTGTATACACCTAAAATCGGTTTGGATAATTAATTAATTAAATACTTAATGAACCTTTTAATTCATCTAATTATAAATAAATTCTAAATTTATTTATATAGTTCATTTTCTAATTCTTGTATCTTAAATCATATTCTTATAATCTTAATTAAATAAACAAATTTAAATAGTTTGTTTTATGTAATTATGTTCCTCTTATTAAATTTAAATGCTAAATTTAAATTTAGTCACATATCTACAACTTTTCTACCTTCCACCTCATCATGTGTCTCAACAAATTGAATATGTCAAATATTTAATTTAGCATTATCTGAAACAAATTTTGGGACACTTGGCTCTATTCTTCCATTTATTCTTCCTAACACTTGGTAGATTATTTCACTAAAGGGAACACTCTCCTTGATTCTCTCCAACTTCTTCACTCTCCACGGTTCATCTATTTAGATCAAATCTAGACCATTGTTTACTGCCACATCAATTTATGCCTTGGAAAATCTATAAATACAAGCTCATTCTACAACAAAAGGATCACAATATTGAGCAATCTTACTCTACAGAATTTTCATTAGAGAATTTGTGAGCATTTAGCAATTGAGAAATTAGTATTTTAGAAGCATTTAGTTTAGAATCATGGCTTCACCATTAGCTACATCTTAAATTACAGCGGTTGCATCATAGCATTTCCATTATCAATATCATATCATTATCCTAATATTTGCACAATCACCTACAACATATCATATAGCAATCAATCATGTAGAAAGGTTTATTGCATTTCTAGCATCTCATTCTTCAGGTTTTCATTCTAACAGTTATAGTGTATACACAATCTGAGAGCCATTATGATTTAATGAATCCTTGGAGATAGAGAACAATGGGACAACTTTAGAGAATTTTTTTATTTCAATTTTAGATTAAATTCTTATTTGAATTCTCTAATATAATGTATCATTGATTGTGTTGTATTACTTTTGAACTCACACACTTTACAATACACACATGATACATTTTTGGCACCCACAACTAATACATTTGACTGCAAAATCTGATGAAACTATCCAACGAAATATGTAAAATTCGATGTTCGTCGAGTGCTTGTAAATTTTGATGTGTAATTTTCAATTTTTGAAAGTTTATCCCCAACGTTCGTCGAAATTTTGACAAACCTGGGGCTCGTCAAAATGTCAGCTATCATTTTCGTCAAATTTTTGACAAATGTGAAAAATAGAAAAAAAAAAACAAATTGTGGCCAACATAAAGAAGAGTGAGTTCGCGCTTAATTTATTGAGACAGTGTTTTGCTCTACTTGAGAAAGTTTGTGGAGAACTAAGGATGATTTTCTTGGCAAAAATAAAAAAAAAATTAAGAAGATATCACTAGGTTGAGGGTAGTCATTGTCTTTTTGTAGAATTCAGTTGTGAAGTTAGATTTGTAGTTCCAAGTTTGAAAATCATATTTTAAAGCAACATCTCATCAGATTTCATTTTTAGAGGTTAAAGGTTTTGAGAATTTCATGTCCAAATTTTGTTGTGTGGAATCACCATAAGATCACAACCAAGGAACAAATTCTTGTGACTGTAATTATGTGATCCATAACTCTATTGGTCATGTGGCATGCAGTTGTGCTATAAAAAATATAAGATGCATTCATGTGTGACCCAAGTTTAATGTGGCTATGTTGTGATAGAAATGGAGGCACTCATATCATGTAGTTAATTCAGGTTGTATAATGTAGGTGTCAATCATGATTGGGTGCATTCAGGTTGTCTCAAGTTTAATAGGTTAAGATGTAATTATAGCATGATCAGAGAGTGATTACCTCTTGCTGCAATAAAGAGCCTATAACTCTGGTTGATATGCAGAGTGGTTGTGTTATATCAATTATGTAGTGCATTCAAACACAACCCATATTTAATGGGTTATTCTAGAGAGTGATCAAGATTCTCTAAACCTTATGAATGTTACTTGACATATATTTGCATAATCTCAAATTCCTTCAAAGGCTTTTGAAGTATCAATGTATCCTATATAGGGTTTAGAATGATTTCTTTTAATTAAAAAAATAAATAAATGATGTATTTCCCTGTAATTAGATAATGTGGAGATCTCCTAAATCTGCCCTAGCACACTATCCTCTTTGGCATTGTATTCATTACTCTAGCTACTAGGGTTTTGCATGTGACATCTTTAATATCTTCATGACCATGTCTTTTAAATAGATCTCAGTCTTTTCTTTAATCCTTTTCATGATAACCCTTGAGTTCCATAATCCACCTTCAATCTCTTCTAAGAACGATGTCTTAAGCTAGACTGCATAGTATGCATATAAAGAAAGTCCTCCATACCTGCCATTGTTCCAAACCACCACTCACTGCCTTGCTTAAAATGTTGCCTCCATAAGCACAATAGCATGTTTTAAAATAATGGTTGTCACTGATTGACCATTAAGGTCACCACTTTCATCATGAAGATACAATGAGACTTTTGTCTTCAAACTCAAGGCATTATGGAAAATAACATTGTGAATTTTTTGTTGTGTATGATTCAACTTTCTTACACATTTACTGCTTTGCTAACTTCCTTTAAGATTGGGTATTGCACCCTCAGTTGCAATCTTAAACAACTCACTCACTATCACTTGAAGATTCCTTTCATGAGCATCCTTCTATAAAATAAAACTATGCCATATAGACTACCTACTTACTACAGGGGACTCATTGTATCATGGTATTGTAGTTCTTAAGATCCTTCAACCTTATTGACACTACTTCACAGTCCACAAGGTATTATTCACTATTCTCCCATCTTTGATGAGTCTCAAAACACTGCTCAAACATGCAATCCACTACCTCCATTATACATTAATGGCTAAGAAGAAAAATTGAACCTATGATTACCACTGTTACTTCATTTGGACAGTCATTCCCTGATTGCATTTTCCTTCTCTAACACTACCAAAAGTATTTGAAAAACCCTTAAGGTCAACAAGGGGGTAAGGAAACTCACTGTTAAAATCTCCACTTTACTATGCAAGGTTTGAGCTTTATTATCTTGTCACTGCTCAGCCTCTTTTTGACTGTCACATCTCAAGTGACGTCCTTCTTTACCGTAGATTGCATTTACAAATGTCACTAAGCTACATAGTGTCTTATTATTGGCTACAATCTTTAGATTGCAAGATTTTGTTATTACCTACAATGTCTCAATCTTTTGGTATTGCAACCTCACTAATCCACTGTAGTTATTGTTTATGTTTCTACAGGAGGCCTAGGGTTTGTACCCTAATCATGCTCTTACCAATGCTTCTGTTGTTTTATTGGGCTCTCTCAATGTTGAGGGGCCTAGGGATAACTTCGTCATAAGAAGTGACACATTGCATCTTTAACTAAAAGGATAAATCCGTATTGACATTAGCAATGATGATTCGACTTGTTGCTCCTTAGGAATGGGTCACTTGCTCTTACTAGCTTGCTACCTCCATTATTGTAGGAAGTTTGTGATCAAGTTCAATATTTGATTTTAGGAGTCTTAACGGTTGGAAATCATATTAAAATTAGAATTTAATAAGTTTTGGAATTAGCATTTGAAAGTGTTTTTTGAGTTCATTAACTTCAAACTATCTTCTCTTTTGCAGGGGTGGTTGCATGCCAAATTTTTTTGGTGTAAAATATCAGAATTATTAGATTATGTTACCTGTCTATGAATAAAAATTATTGGAGTGTGAGTTTGATATTTTTTTAAGATCTAAATAGTCAAGCTTGGTAAAGAAAAATCATGTCAGATAATATTAGTCCAGAACAAAATGAAGAGACACTTGATAGATTGTGGGCTAGATTGAAAAGAAAGGGTGATGGGAAATGTTATTGTCCTTGCAATAATTGCAAGGACTTAAAGACGAGATGACTTTTAATCACAACAGTTGAGAAACATTGTAGGAAGCATGGTCACATTGAAGGGGGGCATGATTATTGTCCATTGGTAAGTTGTTCATTATATGTGTTTATATTGATTGAATTTGTAAATGTTTATATCATTTTAACATTTTATATATATATATAATCACTTGATCATGATCATGATTTATTTGTGTCTATCATTATTATAAAGGTGGGGTGCCCTAGGGCAAATGATATGGATTATCATGGCCCAAAGAATGTGGTTTTGCAAGCGGACGAACATGGAGCTGTGAATATCGAAGATGAAGTTAATGATCCTATGGAAGAAGATGATCATGCACCAGAAAACACAGTTGAAGATGATGGTATGAATACATTGATCCATGACACATTTAGTGGCGAGTTGATCATGATGATCAAGATGATTTGATGATGTTCGTGATTTACCTGTACTTGAGACTTGGCATACAAGCCCCTTTATGAATGCTCTAAAACAACTCTTCTCTCTATTGTATTGTTGTTGTTGAACTTGAAGGTTATGAATGGTTTATCAAACATAGCAATCTCACAGATGTTAAGGTATGTCATATATGTCATCTTTTTTCATCTATTTTAATTTTTGTTAGTTCATCACTAGTAAATAAATGATGAAATATGTACCATAAATATTCTTTATATGAATTTTTTTTTTTTTGTTGTAGATTGATTGGTGAATTTTTGTTACCACCATCAGGTATTTTACCTCGCTCATATCGAGATTTATATGCCATTATGAAATATATCAGAATGGAGTATCAAGCAATAGATGCATGTCCCAATGATCATATTATATATCATAAACAACAAGAATTTACAACAAAATGCCTAAAATGTCATATCAGTAGATATCAAACAAATCAACTAACAAAAAAGGTTCCTCGCAAGGTTCTTCATTATATTCCCATTATTCCACGTATGCAACGATTATTTAGGTGTGAAAGCTTAGCACAATTTATGGATTACCATGCACAAAATAGAAGTGGAGATGACATTCTTTGAATTCCTGCGGATGGTTCTGCATTTAGGGACATGGAGGAAAAATGACCACACTTTAAAAAAGAACCTCATAATCTCAGGCTTTCATTGGGAGCGGAAGGTTTCAATCCATTTAGAGAGCTACAATCTATTTACTCAGTGTGACCTTATTTTGTTATCAACAATAACATTCCTCCATGGATGTCAATAAAGAGGGAGCACATAATGTTGTCAATGATTGTTCCAGGTATTTGTTTACATCAATTTTCTTTAATGTAGTAGCATCTCATTTGTCTTATTTGTTGCATAATGACATATTTACAGTGGTCCCCATATATATTACAGTAAAATGGTTATAATAATTATGTAATGTTTATGTTCATTCAACTAGGTAAATACCAAGTTAAAGATATGAATGTATATATCCCGAGCCTCTTATCGACGAGTTACTAAAGTTATGGAATGGCATCACTATGTATGACGTCTCCAGACCAATAGGACAAAGACAATTTCAATTCCATGTAATGCTTGTATGGACAATTCATGATACCCCAGGGCTAACACATTTTTGTGGTATGTTATAACGTTCGACTGCACTTTAACAATATTCAATTTAATGAAGTAGATATCATACATGTTTTTAAAATAATCTATTTCATTATATATAATGAAAAAAATTGACATATTTAATCCAATTATATATCATCTTGCAGGTCTTCAAACAAAGGAAAAATTTGTATGTCCAATTTGTGGTCCAAAGATGAAATCTTGTCATTCAACAAGTTTAGGAAAGTAGGTGTTTGATGAGTATAGGAACTTCCTTCATAGAAATTATAAGTAACGAACTACTGAAAAACATCTTTTCAATGGGAAAGATGAGACTACATCAAAACCACAAAGAATGTCACCTCGCCTATGGAAGTTGGAATATAATAGAATTAATCGTCAAGGTTATATATCGGATCAAATTGTTTATCTATCATATATGATATGTTTTGAATTTATATTTTTATATTGTGTTGTGTTTACTCATGTTGTAATTGACAATGATTTCCGTTGTTAATTTTTTTAACTTATATACTTCATGAAGGTCATGAAGGAATTAATGGTCGGCTTCCACAGGGACTGAAAAGTTATCCCAGATAATTTAGTAGGTTTCCCTGCTATGAGCAGCTACAAATTGTGCATTTGTTTGATACAATGCATATCAGAAAGAATATAACAGAAACATTATGGAAAATATTGGATGGAAGGCATGACAAAGAAAAAATTGTCAAAATTTGTACTGATATTGAGGAAGCCAATCATGCAATAAAAAATGTCATTCAATTAAATAGTGATGGAGACCAAATTAATATAAGTTCCCTTCCTTGGTTATTAACATAGCAACAAAGCAATGCTATAAAAGAATTCATACAAAAAATTTGATTTCCCATAGGATTTGCTACAAACATAAACAATATAATAACAAAGAAAGGTGAATTTGGGTTAGGGATGAAAACGCATGATTGGAAAACCTTCATTAAGGTAATTATTCTAGTATATTATATACACTTGTATAATGCATGTACTTTTTAGTGTATTGTGTTTACTACTTTGGAAAAAATAATGAAAAGATCATTTTATAATTGTTGCAGTACGTTCTACCTCTATCTCTCCCAGACAACTTTGACAACAATGTCAAGCAAGTTATATATGGTCTTAGAAAATACATGAGGTAAGTAGTGAGATTTGTTCAATTCGATGTATACATCTTATAATTGCCATTTTTTTTACTTGTTATGTAATATACTGTATATTTTTTGTTAAATATCGTTAATATATTTGCACCTTGAATCACTTGTAGATGGTTGTCATCTAAAGAAATCCATAAAGAAGATATAAATTATTGGAAGAGAAAAATTCCTTATCTAATGTGTGAAATGCAATAGTGTCTACCTTCAACATTTTTCAATGCACAAGAACACTACCTTATACACCAAGTTGAGGAGATTGAATTGTATGGACCTGTACACACAAGGTTAATGTGGATGGTTGAGAGGCACTTGAAATTTTTGAAGGCTTTGGTTAGACAAAGAGCGCATCTTGAGGGTTCTATGGTGGAGGGATATATGGTATACCAAACCATGGTGTACATTAGTGAATATCTTCCTAAGTTTACAACAAAGATCCGTGTAGATCGCATTTGGGATCCCAACCCCATTTACAAATTCAAAGGGGAGTACCTATTAGGGAAAGGTAGATTGAGCCAAGTGAGAGGTAATTATAAGATGGTAATGGAGATTAATTGGAATATATTTTACATATAGTTTTTATGTATATTGTACTTATTTAATTTTTAATCTTCAATATACATCAATTATAAATTAAGGTCATATATTGTAGTATTTAACTAATTTTATATGTCATTTGTGAATTTCAATTTTTTTTGGTACAGTTGGTTGAGAGTGGGATGCACTACATTTGTACATCGTCAACAATCTTGATTGGATGACGGTATGGATTGAATGATGTCAACAATCTAGTCGCACATTAACATGGGAAGGTGTGGCTTCATTGGTTAAAGAAGCTCATCGTAATGGAGATTCCAATGTTACACACAAGGAAATTGATTTAGCATATGGTTTAAGAGATGAACAGGTACGTATAAATATATTAATCACCCATATTATTTATTTATTGTCAAGTATATTGATGTATATGTATCTTGAGATTTTTTTCTTTGCATACATTCGGCCAAGAATAAATATGTTTATCAACTGACGATATTGCAATAATTTTTACATGTTTGACATATTGCAGGTGAAACACCACAAGGCTATGTGGTGCAATGGTCATAAATTTTGAATCAAAATGGTGGATGACATGAAAAAAATTATGATTATGGTATAACTACAGTCTTTCAGGTGACTAATGTTTCATCTAGAAGCGGCATACATCTAGAAGTCTCAGAAAATCGATACTATGGGATTTTGGATGATATACTTGAGTATGACTTTAAGTCCTCCAAATTAATTTTGTTCGTCGTCCTATGGTATAGGCTACGATTGAATGAAAATGATCCTAAGAGAACTATTATTGAACACGATAATGGATTTACCATGGTTAATACAAGGTTGATCGAGTGAGCTGGAAATGAGCCCTATGTTCTTCCAAGCCAATGTGAGTAGGTATTTTACTCAGAGGTTCCAGGTAAACCGTGTTGGTCATTTGTTGTTAGACATGATCCATGAGGAAGTCTGGTAAAATATAACGTGGTGGAAGAAGAAGATACCGAAGAACTAGAAAATGATGTAGATGATGATCAAGATCAATGGTTAGTTGATGATGTCCCTGACGAAGATGTCAAAGAGGAGGAACTAGATCATGATGATGTAGGAGTTAATGTTTATGAAGATGATATCTGTGTGGATGATGAAATTATCGAAACTGATATCGATGATGATGATGATGATATGACCAATCCCTACAATGTCGAATTTGGATCGAATGATACAAACAAAGAGTTGGTTGAAGAAGAAGATCAATGAAATTGAAAATTATAAGTTATGTGATTATATTATCTATTTGATATTAATTTCTTGATAGAATTATATTTAACTTATGTGGTTACATAATTAATTCATGATTTTTTTAATTTTTATGCCATTACATAATTAATTTAATGATGTAATTTTTAATTTTTGAAAGGTCAAAAAATTAAAACATTTCAATAGTGATGTTAACAACCTTGAAATTAGTGTGTTTTATGTTTCATGTGATCATAAAAGATTAAAAAGTTAGTTCTTTAGGTGGTTATTTAGTGGTTGACATGTATGTTGGTTCTTTTTACAATGTAACCAGGTTTGTCTTCTAATCTACGTATGGAATTGCAAATTCCAATCAAAGGTAGCTCAAAAGACCTGGACCAACTAACGAGGACTTTAAAAGCCTCCTACACTTCAGGCTCTACAAGACCCTAGAGGGTGATCCCTTAATGTGTTTACAACCTCTCAACCATTATTATAAACAACATTAACAATAGCAGATGATATCACTTAATAGCTCAACACGATAAGATAATATCAACTAGAATTGGTTGTTCATAGACAACATCAACTACCTAGAGCGTGAGATAACTAAACACAATCCATTGTATAAGATAGTCAATGATTTGCAATTTGTAGCAAGCTCTAGGAAAAGACAAACAAATACTGAACTACATGAATAATTACAACTTAGATCAGTGCCATATATCCATTGCAGGAGTCAAATTCATAAGAATCTAGAGGTTTATAATAGATTTAATACATCACATATCAGATCCCTAACAATATTGCATTACAATTTCATCAGTATGCATTCTAACCCAAAACTACTTATCAAATCCTTATACAACACATATCCGCCTATAATCCCATTTAAGCATTTTGATTAATTCATTGAATTAAACCTAAAATAGAATCATACACACCACAAAAGTGAGATGGATAAAACAACCCTTAGTTATTTCATTGAAAGTTTAGATATGCATGTATAATGGAGAGACATGAGCTCAAATTTTCATTTCAACTCAAATGCTAGTACTGTTATACAACATTGAATCTCTATGAACTCAAAACCTGTTACATAATGACTCAAAGCCTAAATTTCATTTCTCTAAAACCATTAGACATTACAATTCACTCTGCAACTTCACCTAGACTCAACAAAAATTATCTAACTTGCTAACCTGTACTTCTGGCCTTGAAATCCTTCTTATAGAAAATGAAGGAGCAAACAAGCACTGAGCCAGAAAGTACCCATGTCACCAGTCAATTGGAGCACCTGGTGATATTCCAAAACTTGTTACAATAGCCACCACCTTGAAAAATATTCTTGTTAAAAAATAATTACAACAACAATCATTCTGGAGCATATTCTTGTTCATCATGTCAGCAGAGGAAGGTTGATGCAATAACAAAAAACACGTGAAACCCATGCCAAGAAAGTCATCCATACAAAACTGGAAATGCTATAACTACAACATCTAATTTGCCACCTGTCAGTAGCCCACTTTTTTTACTCATCATCATTCAAATACTTAGCCACCCACCTCTGGTATTCTTCATCAATTGGCTAGTCAAAATTAATCACCTCATTTACCTTTGTACTAGAAGGCATATACTTTACCGCTACCTGATTAGCATCTCTTTCAAAAGATTCCAAAAATGAGTTGGTACCAATAATCTTATCCATACAATTTACCAACAAATCATAATCTGAGTCATCACAAATTATTTTAATTTGATTATTCATGACTTTACTTGCTTGATCCTGCCATTGTTGGAGTGTTTGGATTTCCCCCTGCTCATCAGTTATATTAGGTAACAGTGTGTTATCCCAATCATTGAAGTTCTTTACCAATTCCCTAATCTTCCTACTTAGATCATCTAGTAAGTTTTAAAAACCTTGCAATGATTTAACTAATATATAAGTAGGCTTCAATGATTGAGGCCTGTTATTTACATAAAACCTTGAGGCTTTATTCATAACATCTAGATCGTTTTCCCTAGGGATCCAATTTTGAATTCTTGGAATCACTATCCCCTAATCCCTATCAATATTCTTTATTTCTTCAAATAGCAAAGAATACAAATAATGTATAGAGGGCAGTTTATTATCCACCTTTTCATTTAAATGCTCCAAAACAATAGTAAAAATTTCTTTTTCTTTTGAAAGAAAACCCTCCTCTTTTACCCTTAGTGATGTCTGTAATTGATCAATTTTTTGCAAGAGCTGCCTCTTTGTTGGATCAACAGAGCACTCTATTTCTTCATCAACTTGTTCTAGACGAGGGGTAAGAGCAGGATTTTGAATGGGAGACCCTGGTGTAGAAACATTTGGAGAAGCAGGAGGCATTGATCCTACTCTAGGAGGTGATGTGTTGGGTCTTGGAGCATTGGATGTTTCCCCAGTATGTCTATACTTGAACCTTTCTACTTTAGTTTGCAACTCAACATTCCTCTATTGCATTTTACTATATTCTTTAATTAAAATGTTATACTTCTCCATTAGGCTCTTTCTTTCAGCCTCCTCCCTTTCAGCAGTCTTTTGGGCTAGCTTGGCCACATTCACAGTTAAACTAGTGGCTTCAGTTGTTGTAGTCTCTGAAGCCCTCTTTATTATTAATCCTCCTTTGAAATTTTGATTAATATCAGCAATGTTTGGCTTTCCTCCTTGTGGAGCCAATGCCTAAATTGCCAAGGTCTCATATTCTTCACTGAAGGAAGAGTTTTGTAATGCTACCTTAACTTCTTCTTCAGAATCCTAAAAAGGATTCTTAGACTTTATAATGGCATTGAAATCCAATGCATCTGTGATGTCCCATTCAAGAAAAATCAAAACACTAACCTAATTCACTAGTTGTCTTCCTTCTTCAGGAGTGATGTTTTTGAACTCTTTCATTAGTTCATCTTTCACTTCTTCATCATTCTCCTGATCTGACCTGTCAGGCCTTAGTTCTCTTCTCTCCTTGCATTTAATTTGATATTCCTCAAATTTCATCCTCCATACCAATTGCAAGAATAAAAGATTCTTTACAAATGCATTGTTATCTAAGAACTCCTTGCAAGCCTCCAATCTTGCATCCTGCACACTCTTACCCTTCATATCCAAATTGGATAGAACCAATTCAGCTGACCTAAGAGGGTATGCCATGCCAACCTGCATGTCTTGATCAGTAACAATAATTTCATCTGTGAGATCCTCAGGTAGGTGATCAGTTCTTTTCCTCTTAGGGCTTGGCTCAGGTGGTGGTGATGGGGGACTGTGCTCTAGTGAATATTTTAATTCAATGATTTTGACAGCCCCAGGTACTTTGAATTTTGGACCTAGTCGTGAAGGCACCTTCATTATTTTCTTCTATTTTTTGTCTACTTCCTCATCACTACCAGTATCCCTTTTCCTCCTACAGATGGGACGCCTTTCTGTAGGCTAACATACTGACCTTGTTTCAATTGGAATATCACTTTGTCCTTGCATATCCAGACTTAGCCTTAAATTTAACTTTTTGGTTGTCAAGGTTTCCATTATCTCCTTGAAATTCTTCATTAAAAAATTAATTCTCTTGTGGTATGGAGTGAATTCCATCAATGGATCATACATCACATCCATTTCATGCACAATATCCAATAGCTTACTATAAGCTATCCACTTTTCCTTGTTCAATTCATATCTATTTAAATCAAATTCATTCCTAATCAGATCCTTAGGGAAATTGAACTCATGTGAAAATTTGCCACCTTTTATTATTTGTCTGAAAAGAGCAAAGAAATCTTCTGGATCATGTTGTCACCTTAGACCAAATCTCAAATGGTAGTCAACAAAGAATTTGTCAAAATGTGTCCAGCCTCCCTTTAAAAATGTAAAGTCAGAAACTACTGTATAATCAAGGAATAATGTTCTCTTCCCCTTTCCAGTTAGGTTATCTTCATGAATACACCCCATCTACCACATAACTTCTGCAAACCCTAGTCTTGGTGGCACATGGTATGGCAATATGTTAGGGGTTCCTTGAAATCCATATATTCTTAGGATAGTGCTGACTAGATATGGGATAATGTCACCCCAGTTATGTAAAACCCTCAATTTTGGTTTCCTCTCCTTCAGCCTAAGGAAATCATGCACTTCCTCAGGGATCCTAGGTACATTTACCATCAATCTAGCCCTCAATCTTGCAGCAAAACAATTATCAAATTACACATAATTGGTGCTTTCCTTATTACAAGACAAATCTACAGCCCATATCTGTACTAATAATCTTTCTCCATTAACTGATTGTCTTAATTTCATCTTCTCAGCAAAGAAATCAACATTCTTAAACAAGAATATATGCATCAACATGGAATACCAAAAGAATTGAGTACCACTATCACCATTCTATAGCTTCAACAGTCCATCTATCCTCTCCACCAAAAAAGAAGCAAAGTCATATGTTACAGAGAAGTTAGGGTGTTGTATTTTCACCCCCATGAACATGTATGCAATCGACATTATTGCACTAGGGCTGAAACCCAAAATCTGACATAGTGAATAAAAGTAGCCAGGAAAGGCTTTGCAAAACAATTCAATCTAAAGGGTTTCTGGTCACTAGGGTTGATGTGAAATTGTGAACCCCCTGCCTTAACCAAATGAGGTGGAAGTAGCTTAACCCTAAAAAGAGATTTTAATTTTGTATACTCTCACTTTATTTCATCAAGATTAATAGGAACCAAGTCACCACTTGGCTCACTCAAATCAAAAGTCTATTGGATAACATCTTTGTTAATTTCTAATAGAAACCCTTCATCATTATATCTGATTACCTGTGTGATAGGGTCATATCTTTTGGCCACTGCTCTAAGTAAGTCCACATCAGGGAACACATTTGGAACAACCAGCTTTCCCATGTCATACATCCATCCATTTGAAAAATGATGAATAAAATTTCTCTATCCATACCATAATCTAAACATTTCTAAGCCTGTGAATGGAACCCTAGCATCGACAATGTTGGAATTATTACACACCAACCCCTCCCCTAGGATTTTTCCTCGCATCAACACCAAACCTTTCCTTTTGTCATTTGTTGATAATGGAAATAAATCTAGGAAATCATCGTACAAGTTTCTTTTCAAATACTCAATGTGGCCAAAGTGTTGCTTGGTTGGTGCCATTTTAGAAAAAATAGGGCCTTACTACAATGTTACACTTCAAGTGGCTATGACTAAGTAAAGATAGGAAATTACAGAGTAAAAATACCACAATTCCTCACAATTTATGATTAAAAAATAGCCCTAACAAAATATTTTAATGAGCTTAGTGACAAGCATAGCAGACCCCCCTTCCCAAATTTAGGTGCAAAATGACTGGGAAATAGAGAAAATTAACTCACAGCTTTTTTCGCACAAACTCCTATTTCTAGCTGCAGTTGCTCGCAATTTCACCTTTGGCTCTGAAACTATTTTCACAAAATACTTGGATGCTTTGTGATACAAATGAGATGAGTAAATTGATTTTATGTTGATCACATCCCGCCAGTAGATGTCTCATCCACCATTAAAGCTCACTCGTGGGCTACACGAAGGGCTCCAACCATAATTTGATACATATTTAAATTTGAGTCATTTATCTTTTAGTTTGATCAAATCATCGACGACCATCTTCAAAATATGCTGACATAATCGCCAACACGGCAATAAAGGGGTCCACTATGTCATACACCGCGAAGGAATGCCACGTGGCGGTTGCCCGCGATATCACAATCCTTTGATTTACCATCACGAGATGGCAGGCACGATCGATTTTTTACCATAAATCCTGCTCCTTCAAAAATGGTTGTCATCCTTTCCTTTAACTGTCGAGAAGTTTTCCCTTAAAATCATAACATCTGCGTTGAAATAAAACACGTGCATCTTACAAGCGCATTAGTAATCTGCCCCATAATACATTTAAAACTGGTGAACACTTTCTTCACTCCTTAGGCTTCATTGGATGAGCACGTGGCAAGCACCCACGACATCGCGATCCCAAAATTCCTAATTGTGGGATGGCGGGCACCATTAATCTTGAAGAGACAACTCATCAATGGTCTCATAGATTTCATCATTTAGGAAGGGAACGTGGCACCCACTCATGATATTGTGATCCCTGTAATCCCTGATCGCGGGATAGCGGGCATCATTGATCGCATTCCTTTAACATAGTCACCAGCCATGTCGTTAACCTTCAAGCAGCTTTTCCAGTGAGATTATAATATATACGTCGATTTAGAACATGTGCGTCTTGAGAACACTTTAGTAATCCACCCCTTAATACATTTAAAGCCGACTAGTGTTTCCTTTACTCTTTAGGCTTCATCGGATGAGAAACGTGGCACCCGTACCTGATTTTGCAATCAACCCAAGCACCATCGCAAGATGGTGGGGAATGGCTCAGATCAAATGGTAGTTGGTCCGCAATAGCTCAAATTTGATCCCCTGGATAGGACACATGGTGCCCGCCCGTGATTTTGTGATCCTTCAATTCCTGATCATGGGATGGCAGGCACCATTGATATCTATAGGAAATAGATCAATGGCAACACTAAATCAACCCTTGCAAAATAAAGAATTCATTAAAAGGAGAAGTGGGCATTACTAGGCAGACGACAAATAAAAAAATTATATTTATAGAAGAAAAATAAAATAAATTTACAATTTGTTTTATAATTTCACTTTTAACTTTAAATGTATGTTCACTTATTAAGTTGTATTTTTTTTACAATCACATTTTTATTTTAGATGTTTGTTTATAAAATATAAAAATGCATTAAAATATATTAACAATATTTTTCTTTATATTATATAGCATTCATAACATTAAATTAACATAGAATAATTTCACAATATCACTTAACCAATCAAGAAAAATTTAATCATTACTATGCAACATTATTCTCACATCAAACTAACAAATAAACATTGAAAACAAATTTATTTTTTTATATTATAACATTCATTACTTAAACCTTTTATACACAATATCAAGTTAATTATAAAAAACACAAAATTATATCTAAGCAACTTAAATTTTCTAACAATTTAATAAAATATAATTTAATATAATTAAGAAAAATTTAATAAGAATTATAGATAAATTTATGAAATATCGATTTACTTATCAAGAAAAAATCAATGATAAATTTACTTATTATAGATAAATTTACTTACCAATCTATTTTAACCATCAAGAAAAAATTAATCATTAGTGATTGCAACATTATTGGCACATCTTTTAAACTGAAAAATAAGGTTAAGGTTCAATTAGTATTCAATTTGGGTTAGGGATCAATTAGGGTTATAATTCAATAAGGGTTTAATAAAGGTCAGGGTTAAGGTTAGTCTTAAATTAGGGCTAGGATTGGAGTTAGGGTTCAATTAAGGTAAGGGTTATTGTCTATTTTAGGGTTAGGGTTCAATTAGAGTTCTCTAGGGTTTTGATACAATTAGGGTTAGGTTTCAACAATACTTAGGGTTACGATTATAGTTCAATTAGTGTTAGAGTTAGGGTTATAATATGAGTTCAATTAGGTTAGGGTCAAGGTTTAATTAGTGTTAGAGTTAGGGTTGCAATAATAAATTTTTTCATAATGATATGGAAAGGCATTCAATTGGATTCATATACAAATGCACAAATAAGAATTGGTAATTAAGAATTCTCTCGAACTAAAGTTATAACAACAAATACAATCCTTAGCTTAATCATTTGTTCTTTGTTAGGGTTGGGATAAGAATTTAATGGGTCCAATCGAGACTTAGGAAATAAAACCCTGCGGAGGAAATAAAGTATTAAAATCAAAGTTGGGTTTTAATTTTAATCCGGTGACGTAAGCCTAACCCATTAACCCCAGTGGTAATGTCGCTGACAGCTTAGCCAAAGCCTTTAATTAAATACTAACTGTGCAATGTGTAAGTTTTTCAGATTCGAAGATATGGGAGAAGATCCCGATCATACCCCACCAACTCGCAGACCTAAGGTGTTGCCCTATTATTTGGTGCGAGGTCAGCAAAAGGAAGATGTGTGTCCTATATGGATTAATGTTATTGGTCATGAGGAAGGTGAACAATGCTTTGTTGGATGTCAAACTGAGTTAGCTCAAGATAAACCATTTGATCTGCCAACTCTTCAGGAGATCAACGTGTAGTATTCAAAGTTGGAAAAAAACACATGGTGGTCGTTTTATTGTACAACTAGTGAATCATTAATGAATTATTCCTTGCTTGTGTAGTCACGTCAATCTTAATCTATGTGAAGATGTTGACAATCATGAAGGGTGATCTTTGGATTCTCATGCAGCTCTAGTTAAATGGTGACAATACATACGCCGCCAAATTTCCATGTTTGCACATGCATTTTTACTAAGCATTAATGAAGGTTTCCATTACCTCGCATAATAAATACAAGAGGAATTAACTACTAATAGTGTCATTCTTGTAGCAGTTAGAGCACTTTGTGGGTTGAGTCTAATCAAGTTTGAGTGCTTGTCTGAGAAGAGAAAATGAGTAAGTCAGTAAGGAGGTCTGTTCGTTTGAGCTCACAAAAGATTAGTCCTTCTATTCAGGAAGGTGCTTTGGTTGACAAGCCTAAGATTGTGCCCACTAGATGCAGTAGAAGGTTGCAATTCTAGGACATTGCTGCTCAACTGGTAGATGACAAAGGCAAGCAGTCGGTGATGTGCTCTATTACGAGAAACACTTATGATGATGTAACCGAGACCGACTCTGACTACTGTCAGTATTTACATCACTTCAATCACGGTTTTCCCTTTGATGAGGAAGTGATATATGTGGTGCCATTGGTTGTTAAAACCCCAAGTAGATGGACTAGAACCATATTGGGAAAGGACAAGAAAGAAGAGGAGGTTGAGGGTCTACCGTATTGGGCAACAACTAGAAGCAGGCATGTATACCGGGGTCTGAGTGTTGGTAATGGCAGGGTGGTGGGTAAATAAGAAGTTGTTGTGGTGCCTTCGTGGCAATTTCATTGCCTTTTTTTTTTTGCAGGGATAGCGACAAGGGAATTTTGATGACAATTTGTGTTCCCTTTTCTTTTAGTTTTCCCCAGTTCGTGTGCCACTATGTTTTGCAGATTCAATGTGTGGGAAGTTTTGAAATGAAAGTCAAATGCAATGGAGATTTTGTTCAAATGAAATTTTTTGGTGAAATTACATTTGAGCCCGAAGCTTGTTGCTCCCTTGTCATATAAAAGGGAATTCAAGGCTCATTTGTAGGGATAGAACTAATGAAAGCTCTAGCTAGGTATTGAGTTGAATATATGGGTAGAAAGATATATGTCCTCGAATGAGGAAGTGATATATGTGGTGCCATTGGCTGTTAAAACCCCAAGCGGACATACTAGAATCGTATTGGGCAAGGATAAGAAAGAAGAGGAGGCTAAGGGTCTATCGTATTGAGCAACAACTAGAAGTGGGTGTGTATACCAGGGTCTGAGTGTTGGTAAGGGCAAGGTGGCAGGTAAATAAGAAGTTTTTGTGGTGCCTTCGTGGCAATTTGGTTGCCTGGTTTTTTGCGTGGATAGCGACAAAGGAGATTTTGATGACAATTTGTGTTCCCTTTTCTTTTAGCTATGTTTTGTAGATTCAACGTGTGGGAAGGTTTGAAATGAAATTCAAATGCAATGGAGATTTTGTTCAAATAAAAATTTGTGGTGAAATTACATTTGAGTCTGAAGCTTGTTGCTCCCTTGTCATATAAAAGGGAATTCAAGGCTCATTTGTAGGGAGAGAACTAATGAAAGCTCTAGCTAGGTTTTGAGTTGAATATATGGGTAAAAAGATATATTTCCTCTAATGAGGAAGTGATATATGTGGTACCATTGGCTATTAAAACCCCAAGCGGATGGAATATAATAGATAGCCTATTTTGAGTTTTGGATGAATATATTCAAATTATCTTAAATTGTATGCAGATATGACTTATAAGCATGAATAAACATATAATTCTAATATATTTTCTCTCCTTATGTGGATTTGAGTGAATTTTGAATGAAATGTTAATGATGTTGTCATTCTTCTTTTGAGAATTTGTTCAATTGTATGTCTATGTTTTGGGTAGAATTCAATTTTAAAATTTGAGGTTTCATATTTATATGTGTGAGATTGATCTAATATTCCTAGAAAATGAATGTTAAAATATCATGAAAAATGGGCATAGAATGAATGTAGAAGTAAAATTATATTTGCATATATTCATAAAATAAGATCTAATAAACAAAAAATATATGCAATTAAAAATAAAGGAAAAATAATTCAACCCAAATTTAGATAAGAGAGATAATTAGATTATATGATAACTTTAAGGCTAGGGTTAGAGTTTAATTAGGATTAGTGTTCGCTTAGGGTTATGATTAGAGTTATGAATCTACAATTAGGGTTCAATTAAAGTTCACTTAGGGTTTCTTTCTTAGGAGAAGTTTATTGAATGGTAAGTGTATTTTATAAAATTAATATGTCAAGAATTAATTTTAGATAATACTACATGTGGTTTTTCATATGGTATTAAATTGTAGATTAAAATTGATAATAGATTTCCTTCCTTCTTTTTCATTATAAGCTACCATAATATATGCCCTTAAAATCCTATTCATATTTTGAGCTTTTTAAACTATACGACACGACATCCAACAAAAAAATTTGTTATACACTTTTTCCAAGAATTCTTAGAATTCTTAATTTGTTACTTGTTAATTCTTTATGCAATAAATAAATACACACTAATATATATTTATGGATTTGAGAGAAAATATTAAAATATTTATATATATATAGAAAAATTTAAATGCAAGGGATTCAAGTACATACCTTTTCTTTTGTTAATGTTGATGAAGATACAAATCTTGATGAAGTGCCAAATTTGATGACATGATATAAAAAACTGGAATATATTTGCTCTATGTGGCACTTGAAATTTTGTACAAAACTATAACTAACTCTACGTCAAATTTTTTACTTTGGACCTATTTTGCATCAATAAATATGAGCTTTGGCACATGCCTCCTAATGTAGCATACAATATGTACTTAAATGCTCAAAATAGTTGGGAGTAGTGTTGAGATTGGTGGATCTTTGGGAAGTTCCAATGCTTCACCTTTGTATCTCTCCCTATAGATAGAGGTAGAGATTAATATAGAATGAGAGAGGAAAAGGGATAAAAATAGATAGAGATATAGGGAGAGATAGAGGGAGAAATAAATATATATAGAGATAGGGATATATATATAGAGAGAGAGAGATGGAAAGATAGAGATATGAGGAGATATAGAGAGAGGAAAAGAGAGAGAGAGAGATAAGTAGAGAAAGACAAATAGAGATGGAGATGGAGATAGAAATAGGGGGAGATAGAGAGAGAGAGAGAGAGAGAGAAAGAGAGAGGGAGAGATAGATAAATGGGAAGAGAAAAACATAGATATAGAGATATATGGGAAGATAAAGGGACAAATAGGTTGAGATATGAAGATAGGTAGGGGTATAGGGAGGGAGCAAGAGATCATGGAGAGATGGGGAGAGATAGAGAGATGGAGAAAGGGAGAGAGATATGTAGAGGAGGGAGAGATAGAAGATGGGGAAGAGGGAGATATATGTAGAGAGGGGGAGAGAGGAGAGCCAGAGGGGAGGCTAATTTTTAGTTTAAATTCTATAAAATATTCAATAAATAATAATATAAATATTATAAGAATTATATATTTGTATTTTAAATTACACACTATATTTATTTTTGAAAAATATGTAATTTTTTAACCATTTTCCTATATATTTAGCAAGTAACAATCCAATATATAATACAACAAAATATAGTTAATAATTTAATTAACTAGCATACCTATATTAATTAATAATATATGTAAAACACGCTAAGAGTTATTATCAAGATGTCTATTGACTTGAAAAATGCTTGATTTTCATAAATATGAATTTGGAAAGCAATCAATTTGATTTCATTATTGTTTGTGTCATTGTTTATCCAATTCATATTTTGAGCTTTTCTGGGTGGGAGAGGGTGGGAGAGAGTGGGAGAGTAGGAGAGATGGTGGCCGAGGGTGGGAGAGAGGGTGGAAGAGGGTAGGAGAGGGTGGGAGTGGGTTGGAAAAAACTAACTTTACTATAACGTGAGCGCGTTATGAATAAAAAGAGAGATGGCCATGGGAGAGAGGGTGGGAGAGTTGTAGAACTCAGGAGAGGGTGGGAGAGGGTGTGAGAGAGGGTGGGAGAGCGTGGTAGAGAGGGTGGGAGAGAGTGGAAGAGGGCGGTAGAGAGGGTAGGAGAGAGGGTTGGAGAGTTGGAGAGAGTCAGAGAGCATGGGAGAGGGTGGGAGAGAGTGTGGGAGAGGGTGCGAGAGAGTGGGGGAGAGTGGGGGAGAGTGGGCGAGAGTGGGAGAGAGAAGGAGGGAGGGAGAGAGTGGGAGAGGGTTAGGGTTGGATTTCAATCAGGGCTAGAGTTTAATTAGGGTTAGGGTTAACGTTGGGGTTGGATTTCAATCAGGGCTAGAGTTTAATTAGGGTTAGGGTTTAGATTAGGGTTTGGTCTAAATTAGGGTTAAGGTTCAACTAGGATAAGTATTCACTTAGGGTTATTGTTAGGCTTAATATTGGGCTTAAGATTTACTTATATAGTATTTTGGATAATAGAAACAATTTTGATTGATTTAATATTTTCTAAATTCATTATTGAATTTAAATCTTATAATTTATTGTCTAAATTCATTATAGAAATAATGTATGATAATTTATTCTCTTGATTTTGAGGGTGAAAGTGTGGCTACATAGGGTTTCTATACATAGTATTTGTAGGAGAATGGTATCTCTATTTTGAATTATTCTAAATCTTGTTTCTATGTAGTAGTTTTTAAATTCATTTTGTTGTTATACTCTATAATTAATAGTTTATATATTGTACTCTCTCTATACATGAACTTTAGCAAGATTGGGGATACTAATAGAACCTTCATTTTTTTTTTTTTAAAGACTAAGAAATGTATGAAAATTTGATAACATGAAAACCATGAAAATAAAAGTGAAAATAAAAATTTAACATAGTAAATGTGATACCGAAATGTTTAACCTATTCTAAGCAATTAAAATGCAACGGAGATACACAAGGAAACACCTCAAGATTAGCCTAATAAATTTGTAAATACAAAAAGAAAAGTGTAAAATGATGCTAAATGGATATACCTCTCTTTTGCAATTGAAACTCCTTGGTTGGCCCTTGATTTTGATGTGCTTTGTATGCTCTTTGATGGCTCTTGATGTGGCTAAATGAAGGCTTTGACTATGTGCTTGAATACAAATGTAAATGGATTAAATTGATGGCTAGATGAGTACACAAAATGGTAGCATTTAGTTGCAAATGGCTAAGTCCCCTCCAAATGCCTTAGAGAATGGAGTATTTATAGAGAAACTTGAATTCTCTAGAGAATTCAATGGTTGGGATTTATCCAACAAGGTCAAGATGAAGGGATAAGGTGAGTTGAGGACTCACAAGCCCTCACATTTTGACATGTGGAATGTGAGATGGCTAAGGGTGAGGTGAAGGGGAAGGGAGGTACATGATGTGGAGGAAGGACAAGTACCTTCCAAGTGCATTGGGAAATGAGAAGATTCTTTGGAGGAATAAATGTGAATTAAAAATTCACATACTTGGGAGAATCTAGTGGATAAGAGAGGGTCTCCAAAAAGGTGGGATTTTGTCACATGTGACTTGATGTGACAAGTCAAAGGTTCTAGAAGATGCATGGGAAAAGGGGATTCTAGGAGGAATAAAATGTGAATTAAAAATTCACATGGGGAAGAGGGGAACCTAGGGTGAATAAAAAGGAATTAAAAATTCTTTGGGGAATGGGGAGAGTTGACCAAGGTACTAATTAGATTTAACTAATTAGTAATTAGAGGATAATTAGGGGTTAATGAGGATTAGAAGCCAACTTGCAAAAGTTGGAGGATGTGACACATCCTAATCAAGGATTAGGCATGTACACATTCTTAATGAAGAGATTATGAGATGGATTAGGATTAGTTGAAAATGACATGTGAGGAATTAAATAAATGCAATATTTATTTAATTCATTTGATGAAAAGAGGATTAAGATAAGGAATTTAATTATTAATTAAATACCTTAGGGATTTGACAGAATTAAGAATATTAATTAAATAATAGTAATATTACTTAATTAACTCGGATAAGAGGATGCTTAGATGAAAAGTGATAAATTTGGATAAATTAAATGTCCAAATTTGGATGTCTACAGTAAAAATGGCCAATCATGTGCCAAAAATGAAAAGAACTATTTTTCGTTACTCTAATATTTCAACCACATACTAAATTACCAAGTGTATTTTATAAATGTATCATGCAAGGAGCACAATATTGGGAATCAATGTGAATGATTCTCATCAAGAAATTAGACAAGCTTTGAGATTGAAGGACCCAAGCTCTTTGTAGGTTTTCAATGAAGATTTAATTAGCCACTAATAGGAACAATAAGAAAATAGATAAATGTGAAAATAAATCCTAATCTCTAAGAGTGTTGTGCTAAGAATTACAAACACATCTCATAAATTTCAATAGAGACATGAGACACATTTATAGAAATAAAGGAAAGAAATAGCTATTTAGATAGTTATTAATATACAAAAGATTAGTACCTACGTACTTTTTTTTTAGACTGCAGGAATAGGGTAGCACAACCCCCTATAAACTGTAGTGTGTTGGTAAACTTTTTTAGGTGACCGACAGCGCTAGTGTGACACGCCCTCTGGTACCACGGGGGTGGGGGAGACTAGAACTTGTGACCAACCTCCTACTATAGGAAAGATTTAGCCAACCAAGCTAGGGCCCCAACCCCTTAGGACCTATGTACTTCAAGAGATTAATAAAAATAAGTTTTTATTTATAATTTTTAAATTTAATTATCATAGATGTAAAGTAAAAATAAAATATTTTTCAACAAAACAAATAAAAATGACAAACAAATAATGTGATTAATCAAGAATAACATGATATTGCAAAAAAATAATAAATAAAAGAATATGCATAATTGTACATAAGCCATCAAAAGTCTAAATATACCTATCTTTATATAAAAAAAAATCTTTAAAATGACAAAATTATTAAAACGTATTAAGCTCCATGAAAAAAACACTACCTTCCATATAAAGAGTATACAACATGATGATACTTATAGAAAACAAATTATGTAGGATACCAAAAAAAATTTTAAAAGATAAGATAAGATAAAATTATAAATGAAATTAATCATATTAATTTCATAGTTAAAAAGATAATTCTATGGATCTTTAAATATACATATATAATAATCTTTAAATATTTATTTAAAAAAATATATAATATATTTAATAAACTTATACATTAATTTTTTTAATATTTAAGTTATACTAAAATCTAAGATGTTCAATATTCATTATTATTTTTTAATTATAATATTGATTAAGGATATATAATTACATTTATAAGACTTAAATTCAATAATGAACTTAGAAAATATTAAATCAATCAAAATTGTTTCTATTATCCAAAATACTATATAAGTAAATTATAAACTATAATAATATAATATTTAAATTTTCTATTTCAAATGTTAAATAATTCTAATGTTAAATTTTTATAATTATAAACTTACCTTTTAATGATGATAGTAAGTTTTTTAATTAAAATTAGTTTTCCAAGCATATATTAACATACCTAGATATATTCACCAAAATCTATTATCTATTATTGATTATGTAATTTTGTATGTATAATATATTTTCTTAAAAATAAAAATATATTTTTGAAAAAAATATATATATTTAAAAAATTAAACAATATATTTTTTAAATTAGAAATATATTAGAAATATTTTGAATGTATTCAACTATCAAAATATGATTTTTTTTTAATATACCATTAAAATCACTAGTTGTTCTAATTTCTCCGCTTTTGCTCATTTTTAATGAATTTCCCCCCGACCTTGTCAAATATTTCATTTTAAATGTTTTGCTTTGGAAGCAATGAAACATTTAAAATATATCGCACAAAAATTTCTTTGGGCCCCACCTTGTATAGTCCATGTGGCAGCCACCCATGATTTCGCAATCAACCAAATCACCATCGTGGGATGGCGGGGAATGACTCAGATCAAAGGATAGTTGATGAGCAGTCACGCAAATTTGATCCCCAGATGGGACATGTGTCGCCTGCCCGCGATATCACCATCCTATAATTCCTAATCATGGGATGGCAGGGAACAACTCAAATCAAAGGACAGTTGATGAACAGTCACGCAAATTTGATCCCTAGATGGGACACGTGTCACCCGCCTGCGATATCACCGTCCTACAATTCTCGATCATGGGATGGCAGGCAACCGTTGATCTTGAAGGAATTTTGATCGACGGCAGCGCGAATTTCATCCTTCTGAAAAATAAAATATTCATTAAAGGGCAAGGGGACATTACTAGGTGGATGGAAAACAATGACATAAGTTTTTTTTAAACCGTTCAGCACAAGGCCAACCAGGACTTAGGAAAATAAAACCCATAGAGGAAATAAAATATTAAGACCAAGGGGACCAGGCCTAGATGAAATGATGGGGGATAAGATGTTTTTAAAACCCTTCAAAAAAGGTAATGGTAAAATAGATCTCGACCAAGGCATTAGGTAAACACAAGGGTTTAAGATGAAGACAAAGCTAAAACCCCAGCCCTAAGAAATTTTCCAACACCATAAAAGACTAGTGACATAAGGCAGGGCATGAGTGAAACATTAAGAACAAAATTTGAAGTTCGATCAGTACAAGCATTGGATAATTTTATATTAATAGTTATTCCTATCACAAATATAAAAGGCGAGCACAATAAATAACATGTATTTTCCCATTAAATATGAAGGATTTTCAAAAAGTTTTAGTGTTCAACTATTGGTCCATTTTTGTTCAATATAAGCTGTATTTTAAATCATTATGTATTGTTTTTATAGCAACAAATAGATTTTTTGTGTTCAACTATTATTCCATATGTGTTGTTTTTATAAAATAGAACACAGAGAATAAAACTTTGAAGTTCCATCACTACCCATAACCCTAAACCCTAAACCATTAACCCTTAACCCTTAAACCCCAAACCCTTAAACCTCTACCTCTCTCTCTCTCTCAAGTTCTCCTCCTACCCTCTCCTCTCTCTTAGGTCTCTCTCTCAAGTTCCTCCTCCTAATTCTCCTCTCTAGTCTTTTCTCTCACTCACTCACTCACTCCCTCTCTCTTAAGTCTTTCTCTCACTCACTCACCTCTATCTCTATCCTCCACCCTTAACCTTTTAAACCCTAAACCATCTACCATCTACCTCCTTAACTATCCTCTCTAGTCTCTCTCCCACTCCTCCTCTCTATCTCTCAAAATGTCTTCAATATCCACCTCTCCCTCTCTTAGGTTCTCTCACTCACTCACTTCTATCTCTATCCCTCCACCCTTAACCTTAAACCCTTAAACCAACTACCCTCTACTCCAACCCTCCCCTCTATCTCTCCCACTCCCTCCTCTCTCTCTCTCTCTCAAGTATCTTCAATATCCTACCCTCTCCCTTCTCTTAGGGTCTCTCTCACCTACCTTACCTCTCTATCTCTCTCCCTTAACCCTAAACCCTAAACTCCTAAAACTCAAACCCTTAAACCTTAAAACTCCTAAACCTCTACCCTCTAACCTTAACCTCCCTTTCCTTTTATCTCTCCAAGTCTCCCTCCTAGCACTTAATTCTCTGAGGTCTCTCTCTCAATTCATTCACTGCATCTCTCAAAATCTCACCCTTCTACTCCATTCTCCCTCTCTTAGGTCTTTTCTCTCTCACTCACTCAATCCCTCTATCTCTCCTCCATACCCTTAAACTCTAAACCCTTAAACCCCAATTCTCTACATTTAACCCTCTACTCCCATATCTGTCTCCCACTCCCTCCCTCTTTCCCTCTTTCCATCTTGAATCTTCATATTATGTTTCTTTGCCTTCTAATTTTGCATTTTAAATGAAATAACTTGGTTTTACACCTTATTTAAGCCATTTAATCCTTGATTTTTGTCTCCAATAGATTTATTTAAAACTATAGACACCATCCAATTGAATTATGAAATTCCTCTCTTCTTCTATTAGGATGTAAGAAAAATCATTTGAGAGGTCTTTTTGGATCTTAGCCATTCTACTTTCAAGGAGATCCTTTCTTTGAAAAGGTTTCTAAAGACTTGGATATTCCACTCTTTTAGTCTTAGTTTTATGAATTTTAACTTTTGATTGAATATGCACATCTTAGTGCAATGATAAACTATTTGGGTGAGCCAAGAGTCAGTGACAACCATTCCTCTCTCTCTCCCCTTCCCCTCTCTCATAACTCATAAAGAAGTGACATATTTCATGAAGAAGTGAAATAAGTATTTTTTTGTTTCAAATAAAATATCACAACTCTCCACTATAAGTATATCATTTAAAAAATAAAATGGTCATGTAATAAAGTAAGACACTCATTGAAACAAGTGTTGTTATCATAGTGAAAAAATATTGTTCTTATCTGTACAACAATTGGTATAGCAATGCACAAGCATTGGATAATTTTATATTAATAGTTTGTCCTATCACAAATATAAAATGTGAGCACAATAAATAACATGTATTTTCCCATTAAATGTGAAGGATTTTCAAAAAAATTTAGTGTTCAACTATTGGTCCATTTTTATTCAATATAAGTTGTATTTTAAATCATTATGTGTTGTTTTTATAACAACAAATAGATTTTCTGTGTTCAACTATTAGTCCATATGTTTTGAATATAAAAGGTATAGATATCAAAGATTTATGGTTATCAATAAGTATTTGGTCTCTCTCTCTCTCACTCACTCACTCCCTCTATCTCTCTCCCCTCTACCCTAAACCCTAAACCCTTAAACCCTCTACTCTCTACCCTTAACCCTCCCTTCCTTTATCTCTCTCCCACTCCCTCCCTCTCTCTCTCTCTCAAGTCTCTCCCTCTCTATATATATCTCTCTCTCCCTCTCCCTCTCCCTCTCTCTCTCTCTCACCCACCCTCCACCTCCTAATTACTCTTGGGTATATAGAGAGGAGTAAGAGGGAGATAAAAATAAAAATAGAGATAGAGATATAGAGTAGGAGAGATGGAGGGAGAGATGGAGTGAATGAGAGATAAAGGGAGAAGAGGGAGAGATAGCTCAATAGATAGAGGGGGGAAGAGGCGGGAGTGACATAGATAGTGGAAGATATAGAGAGTGACAGGGAGAGATATATCAATCACCCTCCCTATATCTCTATCTATTTATCCTTATCTCTTTATCTCTCTACCCCTCTCTATCTCTTTGTCTCCCTTTCTATTTGTATGTTTGTCATTATCTCCCTCTCTCTCTATATTTTCTTCCCTATATTTATCTTTGTTCCTTAAGTGTGCAATGGGTACATTAGGGGTCTTAAAGGAGAACTATCATATCTTTAATCAAATGGCATGCTACCTTTTGAGCATAACTCCCCAAGGACACATGCCATCCTGATTGTTGACATGAAAACAACCAATCAAAATTTAGTTTCTCTCTCATATTAATATATATTATATTAATTATATTCTTTGTATTATATGTAAATATTCTTTATTATTAATTATTAATTATAATAATTTTATACGTATTTAATAATTTTGTTAAAGAATATAATATCTAATTATAATTAGTTGAATAATTATATTATTTATTATGTAAAATATAGCTAATATATACTTAACTATATTGTAGAATATTAAAACTTAGCTAAATGGCACTAAAAATTTGAACTTAATTAACATACTGTAAAATCTAATGAAACCAGGTTGTATCTCATCAAATTGGAGAAGTGAAAGGTCAATGCTAGCACCAAGGAAGAGTTTGGAGTAGTGAAAACAAGGTCAATGCCAACACCGAGGAAGAGTTTGGAGGAGTGAAAACAAGGTCAATACCAGCACCGAGGAAGATTTTGGAGTTAAAACAAGGTCAATACCAGCACCGAGGAAGAGTTTGGAGGAGTGGAAACAAGGTCAATATCAGCGTCGAGGAAGAGTTTGGAGGAGTGAAAACAAGGTCAATACCAGCGTCAAGGATGAGGTTGAGGGAACTGACAGAAAATCGACGACCAAGGGGCAATGAGTACTGTAAATTTCCAAAGATCTTCTCGTACATTGGCACCCCCATTCTCGTAAAATGGTATAAGATAAGAAAGAAAAAATAAACTATCTTATACAGAACATATCCACCTACAATCCCATTCAAGCATTTTAATTAATTCCTTGAATTAAACCTAAAACAAGCATAAATCATATACACACCACAACAGCTTAGATGAACTAAACAACCCTTGATCATTTTATTCAAAATTCAAATATGTTGTACAATGGAGAGACATGAGTTTGAATTAATCATATCAATTCAAATGCTGCGACTATCATAAAACATCAAATCCCCATGAATTCAAACCTACTATAGAATGACTCAAAACCTAAATTGCATTTTCCCTAAAACCATCAGACTTTACAATTTGCTCTGCAACTTCATCTAGACTCGACCAAAAATATCTAACTTGCTAACCCGTACTTCTGGCCTTGAAATCCTTCTTATAGAAAAAGGAGGAGCAAACAAGCATCGGGCCAGAAAGCACATGTGTCACCAACCAATTGGACCGCCTTGTACTCTTCATCAGTTGGCCAATCAAAATTGATCACCTCATTCACCTTGACACTATAAGGTTTGTACTTAACTGCCACCTAATTCGCTTCTCTTTCAAAAGACTCCAAGAATGAGCCGGTGCTAATGATTTTGTCCATACAGCTCACCAACAAATCATAATCTGAGTTACCCTATTTTTCAAGGTTTTGTAGTCCAAACATGATATAAAGTGGCTCTTACACTTTTTGTGATTACTGTAGCTTGTGTAAGAGGCCCCATGGATACTGTTGTAATTGTAGGATGCATGAATAGGGCATAAGATGAGAAATAAAGAAGGTATAGCTATTGTCCTCAAGAGTTTTGTGAAGAAAAGCATGTGAAATGAGAGGTTCAAGCCTAGGTTTCAACAAAACATGTATGGGAGATCTGATTTTATGAATTTTTATCCATGTGCAGACCTAATGGGTTGTTTCAACACCTAATATAAATGATACACACACACACAATACACACACATATATGTATGTATATGTATTTTAAATGTAAATGTAAATGCAATTACTAGATGCTTCTCCTAGAATAATAAATGCAACATATCATTAAAGAAATCTATATCTATGTATATAAATGTGTATTTCTAAATGCAAGTGTAAATGCAAAGAGCATATGGTTTTGTAGTGTTATAGATACAACATATCCATAAATTAATGTAATTGAAATTCTAAAGTCTTCAACACATATAATATGAAATCGATCAAACTATTAAACTACATGAGAAATAAATGAAAATAGTAAATGCATATGTATGTGTATTTGTAAATTTAGGTGTAAAATAAATAAGAATAATGAAAATTATAAAAGAATACAAGGAAAGGTCTCCTCCCTTCTTGGTAGTGATAACCTCCTCCACACACAACCCTTAAAAATTATGAATAGAGGAATATAATCTTTGAAGAACTCAAAGTTGATTCTCTCCTACCTGATGCAATTAGTCATTTTATCCTTACAAACATTTATAGTGATTACTAGAGGCACATAGACCAATTCTTCATAATAGAAGAATTTGATCATACTTTTCCAATGATGACATTATGAGAAAACCTTAGGTTAAATGAATAATTCCTAGCTAATTTCTTTAAATCATGTCCAACCGTATAAGAGAAGACCACTGCTATGTGTACCTGGATACCATGGAGAAAGGCTAGTCTTTGGGCTCTTTCATCAATCATCCTACCTTAAAACATACCAAAAATATCCTAGCAATTAGACATAGGAAGATTTAATATGACTTAAAAAAAAATTATTGCCAAAGCGTAAACTTATGATGACTTAACTAGGCCTAGTACACACTCCCCCCATTAACCACTTAGACATATGGAAATTAAATGTAACTTTTCTGCTATTTTTAGTCATGTAGGTGTCCAAGAAACCACTTGGTGGTGTTTCCCTTCAATTTTATTTACTTGAATGAAGAGAAAAATTCCTTTGATTACAATTAGAGAATACATTTGAGGCCTTGGTTGTGTAACTGGTGGACCATAGTCACATTTAACACTTGTTACAAATTTTGGGAGTTAAAATGTTAAGTATATTTGATTTGTGATGGACACATTGGACGGTAGTAGCAATAGCTTGCAATATATCAAGACTTGATTACCTTATAACCTGTGAAATTCTAGTGATGAAATGATAGATTAATCATAATGTCACCTTGGGATCACATCACCATGAAAGAACTTCATCTAACATCCTTATGAGTGCAGGTACCACCAAATAGGTATTTGTCAGATCTATCTTCCTCGAGCGAGGGAAATTCAGGAAGAGAAGAGGAAAGTGAGACATGTAGTAGTTCTTATGATGATGAGAGCATAGGTGACGTTGAGGTGCCCTTGAGGTACAAAAATCTATGGAAACAATGGGTACCCAAGGAACTTCCTCCAATAAACACCAATTTTTGTGTCAACTAGAGGATATATTGCATAGCACCATCGTCATTACATGGTTTGGGCCTATTTTTCATGGACGACATAAAGGTCTGTTACGACAAAGTTACTAAATTGATGGAGTATGTTGGACCCTGTAATAGTTACAAAGATTTGATGCAACTGGTTCGATATACACGAAGTATGCATAGGTATGCACTATCAGAAAATTATATACAACTAAAAGATAAGGATCAAAATAAAGGAGTGGCTATGTACATTGACAGAAGGCCAAAAGCATTAGGGAATATTATAGGGTTTATAAACAGTACACAACCTGGGTTGACAAATAAGCTCCCCAATTGCATATTCGAGGTGTGCGAGGGAAACTGTGTATTAGTATGTGCGATAAAATCAATAACTGTAGGGGAAGAGTTGCTAATCAATTACAATTTGAATCACCTAGTTACAAACACAGTTACTATGGGGGTGGCACGTACTATGTACCATTTTACCCAACCTCCAATTAATGACTCCAATATACCATTTTATTCTTTTTTTTTTTTTCATAAGTCTATTGGTTTCATTTTGGTAATGTTTTTCTATATTTAATTTTTGTCACAGGGGGACATTGATTGTACGGAGAAGGCTCTGGCCCAAAGCATAGATCACGATATATCTTCAGGCGCTTCTACCCGATAGGTTTACCTTATTGTAATTGTACAAATTAGATATGAGCAAAATGTTTTATTATTATGTCTTTTTCATAAGTTTTTTGGGTTAATTTCGATAATTTTTTTAATATTCTTGTTGCAGTCGACTGATCAGGGAAAGGCACCAGTAGTAGAGGAGAGCATCCATAGTGAGGTGGAGTCAATATTTTGTGATGATGACATCGCTTATTCAGCAAACCCTGTCGATACGATAAAGAAGCTCCAAAAAAAATGCAATGAAGAAATGGCTAAGTTGATGTTCGTAGTGCCTCAAATAGATGAGATAAGAGAGAGGGTTAAAGTATTGACTGAGAGATTACAAAACTTGCAAGTAAGCTGTCATGAGGTCTTTAATTATAACATAAGTTCATTCATGGTTTTATATTTTGTACTCTTTTATGTCACAAACTAAAATATGTGTTGTTTTTATAGGGTTATTTGCCTCCTCATGATGCTTCTAGCAATGATCAAGGTACTGCAAGTGCTTCCCGAGGAGTAAGGGCTGGTACAAGTGTCCATCCTAATCTTCCTACGCATATATCACATTATCTGACCCCATAATTTGTTCCTATATTGACATTTGAAATGTTGGCAACACATACCATGCAGGCATCTGTTAATGCACCCTTTGGCAGTGAACACATACCAGAACATGCGTCAGGACATTTACCTGGGGACGCAAAGGCCACTAGTACTAGTGATGTTTTAGCAGCATTTCTTGGATCTTCCTATATTACTAGTATGAGAACATTGCTGGTCACACTTGTGGTGACCGAGGATTTCGTTCCCATAAAGATAGAGAAGGTCCCAGGTACTTTAAAAAATTTAAATTATTATTCTATATAATCCAATTGAAATTTACTTATTGATCACTCTTTTTAGACTGTTGATCCCATGATCATTTTGTAGGAAATGATGTTTTTTATAAACATCTAAGTGATATTACATTGGAACTCTTTGGGCCCATCATACATACACGGTGGAATGCCAAAAATGAAGATCTAAAATATGAGCTCATTAACCATTTAGTTGTGTTGTTTGGTGATAAAACATTCAACCGAACCAAGGTCCTTAAGAAAGCTGGTACCTATCTAAAGCATGCGAGGGACCAATATAGGTCACATTTAGAGAAGAAGAAAAAGTACGAGCGTCCCCCCATGATTCCGGAGAGGGAGTGGAAGGAATTGGTGTCCAATGGAAAGGAGAAGGCTGAAAAGAAAAAAAGGAAAGAAACCACCAGGCCAAGAAGGTATGTGATATAGAAGCATAAATCTGCAAAAAATCCTGACTAATCATGAGTTTTAAAAAAACTGCAGGCTAGACGATTTTTTCCCTGATTTTTTGAAAAAATCATTGACTTTTTGGTCAATGATTTTTTTCCATTTCAAACTGCAAAATCACCAAAAAACATGTTTAAAATCTGCAAAAAAAGTGAATAAAATTGAGCTAATTTTAGCGCAAAAAAAACCATGAGACCATGGCTTGTTGCTTACTATTATGCTTTGATAGATTTTTTCCAAGCATCCATAGCTTGTTTGAAAGCACCTATTTTAGGATTTTAGCCATAGCAGCAAGGAAATGAACTATTTGATAAAATGCTTTGGTAGACATGTATGAAAAATGCAGTAGCATAGACAAGGCAGTGAACTGCTTGAAAAAAATGTCTCAAAGAAATGTAGTCTCATGGTGATGGAATGCCATGACAAGGAAATTGCTATGGATTGTCATGGCATTCCATCACCATGATACTGCATTTCTTTTAGGCATTTTTTCAAACAATTCACTACCTTTTCTATGTTATTGCTTACTATTATCCTTTGGTAAGTTTTTTCCAAGCATCCATGGCTTGTTCGAAAGCACTTATTTTAGTTTTTTACTTTTTAGCCATAGCATGAAGGCATTGAACTATTTGATAAAATGCTTTGGTAGAAATGTATGAAAAATGTAGTAGCATAGAAAAGGTAGTGAACTATTTGAAAAAATGCTTCAAAAAAATGTGGTCTCATGTTGATGGAATGCCATAACGAATGCCATGACAAGTAAATTGCTATGGATTGTCATGGCATTCCATCACCATGAGACCACGTTTCTTTGAGGCATTTTTTGAAATAGTTCACTGCCTTGTCTATTCTATTGCTTACTATTATGCTTTGATATATTTTTTCCAAGCATCCATAGCTTGTTTGAAAGCACCTATTTTAGGATTTTAGCCATAGCAGCAAGGTAGTGAACTGTTTGATAAAATGCTTTGGTAGACATGTATGAAAAATGTGGTAGCATAGACAATTGTCACCATCTAATATTTATGCAGTTGTAGTATGTTTTGTGCAATGTAATCAGCGATATGAATATAACCAAAAAAATTCTATTTTCTATAATTCATGGATTGAACTCTGTATTTTATTTGCTCTCAATGACTGTATGCTATGGAAATGCCATTAATTTTTTTTTAAAAAGTAGTATGCTATGTGTGACACTATCAACAATGTAATTATATACTAATAACACTTTCTTTTTACATAATCTAATGTATTTCAAACTTTTCATAGGCTTGCCGACACATCAAAGGCAACAAAGGAAAGACTAGAAAAGAACGAGCAACACAAACTTGGCTCTGGTGGTTATATGAAATTAGCCACACGAATTGTAAGTATCAATAAATGAAATATTGCATCCAAATTATAATAAATTGAAAAAAAAATTGGTCTTATCACACCATAGAAGCAAAATTCATGATCTTCTACAAAAATGTACGACTCTGAATTCAACAGAGTTCCCATAGAAGAGGACCTAAAGATTTCCTTCCAGCAAGGCTATGGAGCCATGGCTAATCACCTAAGAGTCTTGACTGGGCAAACACAATCTTCCATTGCATCTGACATGCAGGTAAATAAACTTAATAAAGTTTATTTAAAATTGAATACTTGTGTAATCTATTCAATATTAATTTCCACCATAAAGTAATTACATGCCTATTTTTTTAATACATTCAAGCAATGATAATACTACACATGACATTGGAATGCAGCTTGGTGAGGGTGGAGCAAAACGTGCAAATGAAGGTCATGGTGTGTATCCAGGTACTTTAGAGCAAGTAGAGCATGATCAACATGTTGAGCATGATCATGCTAGAGAAGATCAAGAATATGATGTGGCCCCATCAGGTAAAGAGGACCACTCTAAAGTTCGTTTAAGCATATTTAATTGCAATTGGTGTACTAATTAATATAACCTTTCGTGTTTCAACTTTAGAGCATGTAGAGCATGATCAGGCTAGAGAAGATCAGGAACATGATGTGGCCCCATCAGGTAAAGAGGACCACCCTCATGTTCTCTTAAACATATTTAATTTCAATTGGTGTATTAATTAATGTAACCTTTAATGTTTCAACTGCGGATCAGGATTTAGGGGGTGTTCAACATGTTGAGCATGAGTCTATAACAAAAGTTCAGGAACATGATGTTGACCCATTAGGTAAAGAGAACCACTCTAATGTTCTTTTAATTAATGAAATACTTGTAACAATAATAATAAAACATATTAGTTTAACATTTCTTTCTTATTGCAGCAGATCCCCCCTTGCAGTGGCGTCCACGTCATGAGAAAACAACTAGGCATGCATTAAGATCACGAGCAGAGGGCAGAACAACTAAAGGGGGGATAGATATTGACTTAGAAAATGATACTCCACTTCAACTTTATGTAGCTTTCAAAAAGAAACAAAAAAAAAGTGATTGTAATCATATCATGACAACATAATTTTTGATAATATGTAAAAACTGAAAGAATGAATATTATATGTTAATGAATGAATGTGAATATATTAATTAATGAATGCTATATGTTAATGAATGAATGTTATATGTTATTAATGGATGAATGAATGATTAATGTTATATGATTGGGTATGGGGAAATGAGAGTGATGTGAGGGGGGGAGGGGCCAAATGAGCTTCCACCATCACGTGGTTGGCCCTGTTAAGTAGAGAATATTAAACTATTCTCGAAACAAAGAGAAGCTCAATAAGGTAATGCACTTTTCAATATAAGAAATGCATTGTTTGAAGCATCAAACCAATATGCAGTCTGTATGTATGATCAGTCATCAGTCTCTGCAATGGTATATTTCCATGATTTTTATTTTTTTTAAATTGATGCTTCGTCGCAATTTCGATGAAAACCACCGACGAATCAATAGAAAGGTTCGACGAAGTTGCTATAGCTACGATGAAGGTTTTATCGTAACTCATCGCCCATTTCATCACCATTTTTATGAACTTCTGGTGTTGTCTCCACACTACTGCTTGCCCATTTCATCGCACTTTTGACGAATGTTAGGTGTTCTTCTGACACTATTCCTTGCTATTTTCGTCATAAAGTCAATGAACTCTTGGTGTTGTTTCGACGCTACTACTTGTCTATTTCGTCACACATTTGATGAAGTTTTGGTGTTGTTTCGATGCTACTCCTTGCCCATTTCATCAAAATGGAAATGAACATTTGATGTTGTTTCAACGCTACTCCTTTCCCATTTTGTCGAACTGGCGATGAACTTCTAGTGTAATTCATTGGTTGATACATGAAGTGTTTGTCGATATTCCGACGAATGTCCAAGCCATTTCATGATGTCGACGACCTACGATTCTTCACCGTTATTTCAATGTTCAATTTTTCATTGGCCTTTTGACGAAAAAACAATGAAAAAAATATTTTTTCCATTTCATCGCATTTTTGACAAATATTTGTCGAACAACCGATGAACGAACGTCGAAAAATGGTGTCAAATTCAGTAGTGCACTATGGGGCCTAGCCCCATTTTTAATAATTTCTAGAAAGTTTTTTGTGAAGAGGTTGGACGTGAATTTCTATGTAGCACACCCATGACTCCTTTCAACTCATACGAAACATCTTTTATCACATTTGGTCCCTATTATAGTTCATACAAATCATCCTTCAACGCATCTAGAGCATCTTTTAGTGCATTCAGGGGTTCTTTTAGCGCATTTAGTAGTTATTTAAGCACATTTAGTAGTTTTTATAGTGCATACAGTAGCTCTTTTAGCACATATGGTCTATGTTTTAGTGCATCTAGTTTTCTTTGCAGAAATTCAAAATTCCAAGAACTAATCTATATTTTTTATTTTGTAGGTACCAAATACGCTGGTCAAAGATAATTATCTGAAACTACTGGTGATGTTTGTAGGGGTTGGAGTTATTATTGTTTTCTTTTGATTAAATTGTGCATCTAATTTAATTAAAAGGATTAATGAACACCCTATCTACTATGCTTGTAAAGTGATATGCCTATGCTCTCTCCTTCACTGGGTGACCAGAATACCAAACTCACTCTTTCTTTTAATGCAATAGCACCTTTAGAAGGATTGTCGTAGTGGGAAAAAGTACTCACCCTATGGGAATGACCTAAGTGGGAACAACTAAAGCCAAATTTTTGATGGGGTCATTATAATCCTCATCATTTAATTTATCAATCCAAGGTGGTGTCATGTCTTTCTACAAGAGAGAAAGTAGAAAACTTGTTTGATATTCTATTCTACTTGCAAAAATAAATCCTATTTTCATGAAAGTAAATTTTTATCAAAGGGAACTAATCTAAGGCACACTTGCATGAATTGAAAATACTAAACTACTTCAAAATTGTTGGAAACAAAAATCTTTCTTGGATTCAAATTTAATCTAGAAATCTAGAATTACATTGTTGGAAAATGAAACTAGATATATCCTATTTCCTTAGGCTAAAAACATGCCTTTCTAGTCCCCTCCTTTTCTCTCATGATTACATTGTATTTATGGAATTATATTATATATCTATCCAACCAATCCACTAAGATTTTGGATCCAAGATCCTATATTTTGGGGGTCATTTACAAAACTTTAAGAAAATTGAAGTTGTTGTCCTCCATCAAGCCACTTTTGTCTTAGTCATTTTCTAACACATACTAGTCCTTTCCTACTAAAAATCACATAAATTTATCATAAGGTATTTTAGCCCTTCAAATCTAATTTCTAGATCACTTTGAAGTTTTAAATTTCATTGAGAAATGAGGGAGATATGACTATTTTATTGAGACTGCATTTTTTAAAATTTCTAGGCACCTGATTTTTAGGGAACCTTCAATTCTCCACGTGAATGAAGGGATTTTTCTCCTTTTTTCTTTCCCAAATATTTTCTGATTATCTTGAAGAACATACCACTATCATTGATGACACTTAATTTCTTTGATAAGTTGAGTTATTGAAATGTAATGTGGCAGAAGAGATCTTCATGAGCTGTCATGAACTACATGCTTATCCACCAATTTCAGAGTGATTGATGCTCATTAATTTTGCAATAATATTGGAATGTGCTAGAAGTTTGGAGTCTTCTTTATCTTCTCATAATTTCATCAAAGTCTTGACTAGAGTTGATATTTGGAGCTCTTATTTGCAAGTGTTTGTAGCTTCATCTTACCACGAGTTATTTAATAACTCACTTATCTACATTATATCATTTTAAACACTTCATGGAGACATATTAGAGGAAATTTGGATCACATTTAATTACTAAAAATAAACCAAATATTCACTTTACATTCTACCTTAAACAACTAAAGAACTTTCAATCATTACTCAAATCCACTTTAACACTAATGCATTAAGAAGAAATAGATGATTTTCTTTGATAAAATATGAGACAATTTATGGTCTTATAATTTCCCCCACACCTAAAATGTTGTAGGTCCCTCTGCAACTCATAATGAGCCTTCAAATTCAATAAATTCTTTTTTTCTAGTAGTTGCTATGGGTGGCTCCTGAAAGCTCCTAACAACTCCAGAACAATTCGAAAATAGCTCTAGATAGGTTCAAATTGCTCCTTAAATCTTAGAATTGTTTTTAGGTACTTTTTCTTCTTCTTTTTCTTCTTCTTCTTCTTTTTGAGTGGATTGAGTAAAATGAAAGAACTTTAAGTTGAATAAGTGTAAAATAATAATGTAAATACCTGATTTTATCTTAGTTTTCCATGCAACCATCATACATGAGTTTTAGTTCACTTTCTCCATGCTGCATGCAAATAATTTCTTCAAATTTTGAGAGATGCAACTTGATCTTTTACAATGAATACTAATTCAAATTATTTCATCATTAATTTTCTACACTAACCAATCATCCATAATACCAAAATATCTACTACAAGTGTTGAGAGTAGCAACTTGTATAGAAAAGTACATGCTTACAACCTTTGAGAAGAGGAAATAACATGTGCAAAGAACTTATTTGAAAAAATAAAATCTACCCGAACCTACTCTACTTAATGATGTAGAAAGGTTACACATAACCATTAATTGGTTCTAAAAAATATCTTCCCTTTCCCAAAGTATGTTCCCATGCGTTCAATTTTCTGAGAGAAAAGAATGAAAAGAAGATGACAAAATTTTGAAACTCAATGCTTTGCCTTCCTTTTTAGTGGAAACCTTCTTCATGATTTTTGATTCTAGAAAATCCATGGATTGATTGGAGAGATCTTGCAATCTTCCTTCTGATCTACTACATGCATGATTGGAAACAACTCCTTGTTCTTCAAATCTTTGATATAGCAGCCCTCCTTTGACTTCAAAAATATGATTGGGCAACCATTCTTGGACTTTGAAGGTCTCCAAATAAGTTTTTTTTTTTGCAAGCTTTTTTAATGAAGATAAGATCTCTTCATTGTATTCTACACCTCTTGCAAGCAATAATCCATCAATTATTTCATTAAATAAATATCCTTTGTTAGGATTTGGAGTGATGGTCCTCCATCTAGGGATATAATGAAATAAATAGGGGGGTTTCTTTTTAGGGATGGTATTTTGGTGGGGTTTTGAGAGACAAATGTTTCTTGAGGAACTTATAAATCTAAAAGGTTTCCAAAATAATTTTCTCCCTTCTCTAATGACACCTATCCCCAAAAATGACACCAAAAATGATGGGGTCATTGTAATCCTCATCACTTAATTTATCAATCCAAGGCAGTGTTCATGGTTGTCTACAAGAGAGAAAGTAGAAAACATGCTTGATAGTCTATTCTACTTACAAAAATAAATCCTATTTGCATGGAAGGGAACTAATCTAAGGCACACTTGCATGAATTAAAAAGACTAAACTACTTCACAATTGCTGAAAAATGAAAAGCTTTCTTAGATTTAAATTTAATCTATAAATCTAGAATTACAATGTTGGAAAATGAAACTAGATGATCTATCCTATTTCCTCAAGCTGAAAACAAGCCTTTCTAATCCCCTCCTTTTCTCCCATGATTACATTATATTTATAAAATCATATTCTATATCCATCCAACCAATCCTGATGTAGTCATGGTAGGAGGATCCAATTAGGGATTGTCTAGCCTTGTAGCCTAGATTAGCAGCACTTAGATTTTGCAGCTAAATAACAGGAGTGAATAGATAATCCACATAATAATTAAAGATATGCAAGAACACATGACACCAGAATCATCCTAGGAAAATCCTAATAGGGAAAAACCTAGCCTTCAAAGCTCATCCACATTATATTAGATCTCAGAAAACATTGCAAATGCCTCTTCAGGCTTACAAGTTCTAGGTCGCATCCTAGGATTACAAAACGTTCATACATTTACATTCTCCATCGACTCTGCCTTCTATCCCACAATTTCTCTACTTTGTAATCCTTCCAACTCAAAAAAAATCATCATCATGCTTCATACTTCATATGGTCAATCTCCCTCTTCAATCACTACTTGTAACAATCCTCTGTCTTCTATTTATACCATCCACAAATCATTTAACTCTTAACATGTTGGCCCAATTACAATGACTAGTAAAATAACCTGCCAACTCAGATAGATTAGCCCCCAAACCAATTACAATGCAATTCATCCAAGGTTCGCCAAAAAAAATCCAAGACCCAAAACAACATCCTCAATCATGAAAACACTTTCTAAACTATTCCTCAAAGATCCACAACATGCTAGAACACTTTGTCAGCCAAGAACATGGAAAACATAAACTCTCAAAGAAAACATCAATCATGAGCACATAGATCAATTTGTACCAACAACACATGATCTAGAAACATCCCCAAGCCACACAAATCATCACCGCAACATCTATAACAACTCAAGCTACCAGAATCACATCATCTTCCCTCTGAAACTCAAACCAGAATAACAAAACAACTATCAGCACACAGATCTTTACAACTCAATTAATACTTTACACGGTCTTCTTAAAAATTCCAGTGGAAACACTAGATATACCATACAAAAACCCCTTTAATCCATACCTTCAAATTATCAACATACTGAGTTAGCCAAGCCGATGGCTAAAATGAACTTCATTGTCAACTGCTTCAAATTTTGAATGCTTCCAAATGCTCCTACATCAAACTCTTGGGGTTATTTAAAAAGTGAGCCTCCTCACTTTGGTCTATACTGTATCAAATCCATTTTACCTCCTCAAATGGGTTCAGCGATCTGTCCATGGGTGGCGAATGAGTGCACCTTGACAGAAAATTCAAAATAATTCAAATTTCTTTCAAGATTTTATTCAATTTTACACTTGGTGTCGGCCTATAATGATGTATAGTCAGTACTAAAACACAAGAATGGTATAAGTAAGCTAATTTAGCCTCGTTTTAACAATCCTTTTTGCAATCTCAAATTCATCTCCAAGCATTCATACAAGCATTCAAGCATAGCATTTTTTCAAGTTCTTTTGCAATAGATCATTAAACAATCATTGAAGCATCTTGAAGCAGACATTGACATTGATTTGGATTTGCATCTTCAAAGGTTTAGAGGTAAGTTTCAATACTTTATGTTATTCATTTATCCTTTCCCTTGCATTTCATATATTTTCATTAGGTTTGAGTACCAAACTGAGTTTTGACCAAGGCAAACCCCTATTTGCTAACCCACCAACATTTTTCCGCTTTTGACTTGTGTTGTGTTGTAGATTTGACAGGTTTAAAGGTGTTGAAAAGCATAATCAAGTCACTTGAGATTTTTGATACATTACATCATAATTTCTCTTCTTTTAAACACTTTATGTACATTTCCTATAGAATTTGACATCAGCAACCCGATACTCAAGATTGTACAGATCTGATATTGCAGAGTTGCTGACTGTACCTCCACAAATTTAGGATTAGAATGATTCGCCACCCTTGGTGAATGATTCCACTCTGACATCAATATTTGAGATTTTTTTAGATTCGGGATCCCTGCAGACAGAAACAAATTTCTAATAGTTTTCACTTGACAGTGGATTGATTCGACACCCTTGGTGAATGAGTCCATTAGTAAATTTTTTGTAATTTCAAATCTACATTCCAAACCTTCCAACAGCTTCAAATCAACCCTAGGTGCACTCAAAATCAACCCAACACTTTTTTTTTGCATTATTTCTTTAGTTCTCATATTTTTTGCATATCATAGTGTGTTTTCCATCATTACATAAATCTTAGTTTTGTATCTATTTTCAGTCATTTAGATTGATTAATTGCACTTATTTTAGTTCATTTAGCATAGACATTATCACACATTACATAATTTGAATGAACCCCCTAGATTTTTGGCCCTAATATCTCTCATTTTAAGTGAAACACCTTGAAAGTGTTAGAGACCCATTAGAGTGCCAAAAATATAAAGTTCATTTTGGTGAACCTGAATTTTGAGCACTTTGTACCTTCTCTTTTCATTACCATTGCATGTTAAAGTTAATTTTGCATTACAATTCAATTAGGGTATTGATTTGTTTTTGTATTTTAGAAGATCTTTTGTTTGCATTAGTGAAAGATCATTTAAATTTCATCATTGCATATCATATAAACTGAAAAATAAAAAAAAATTGCATTCTATATTGTTAATTGCATTATGTTTTTGCATTACATTCATTTAAAAATTTTGAAAATCACAAAAAAAAATTCCTATTTGGACTCATTCGCCACCTAAGGCGAATTAGTAGATTTTTGAATTTTTTTAGCATTTTTTTATCTGTTTTCTATATTTTTTTCTGCATTTTGTTTTTTGTACTTTCCATTCTATTATACATAGCCTTAATTTAGTTTTTAATCATTCATATCTTCTAGTTGTCTTGCATTTGAGTCACCTTTTCCATCTGTAGTGCTTGTATGAGTGTTTGGTATTCCATTGATAATGCTTTGGTGAGAAGAAGTTCTAAAATCAAGGCCTCCCACAATAGCACTTTCGTTGTGTACCCTGGGATCTCATGAGCTTCTACTCCTAGTATGGACAATGCAGGATTAGGAACTGATAATACTACTATGCCTTCACCCTTTTACCGAATCCATGATGAACCTCAAAACAATTCTCAAGATAGGATTAACATTCATGAAGAATTTTCACATTTACAACATGACTTGACTCTTGAAAATGTGTCTAAAACTACTATACCCATCCTTGAAAACCTTCATCGGTTACTTGAACATGATGATGGTTTGACAGTTCTTCAAAAGATTGCTGAGATTTGTAATAAACACACTCCTAATAAACAATCTGCAATCCCTCTTGTTAATCAAGGAGGATCTCAAATGGTTGGGGCCCTAGCTCGGTTGGCTAAATCTTTCCTGTTGCAAGAGGTTGGTCACGAGGTCTAGTCTCCCCCACCCCCGTGGTACTGGAGGGCGTGTTGTGCCAGCGCCACCAGTCACGTTAAAATGTTTACCAGGTGCACTACAATTTATATGGGGTCGTATACCTGATTCCTGCAGTCTAAAAAAAAAAAAAAGGAGGATCTCAAATTTCTCCCCCTTCCACTATGACATCTATTCCAACCTATACCCTACCACAAGTCACCACTACTTTTCAATTCAGGTTAGTTATGACTCCTTTCACAGTTCCATCTAGCATTCCTTCCTCTCTTGTGGCATCCCAAATCCCTTCAACCACCTTTACATCCCCTACCATTCCCTTCACTTCCCCTCCTACCATTCCTTTCACTTCCCCTTCCACCATTCCTTTCACTTCATCTACTATTCCTTATACTCCATCACCCTTTTCCCTTCCATCAAAACCTACATACCATGATCCCATTATCACCCAACTCCTTAACACAGTATCATCTATGCAACATCAAATTTCCACTATTAGCCAAAGCCACTTCGCTCCTATTACATACCACATCTGCGGTAGCCCATTATCATTAGAGATTATGCGTACCTCGTTGCCACAAGGGATAGAAATGCCTCGATTTGAGAAATATGGGGGTAAAGGAGATCTTGTTCACCTTGCTAACGCCTTTACCACTTTATGTAGTGACTTTTTCCTCGATGAGAGACATTTGGCCAAGCTCTTTCCTAGGATTTTAAAAGACAATTCTTTAGAATGGTTTTCAAATCTGCCCAACCATTCCATCCACTCCTTTAATGAGCTAGTGGATGCCTTCATAAACAACTTCCAAGTTCACATGCAACCTACAAAAACTATGGCCGATCTCATGTGATGTAGACAAAAACCAAATGAAAAGATTACTAACTTTATTTCACAATATCAATCTATGCATTCCCAAATTGATATTCAAATTCTTGATGCACATCTACAGAAGATGTTCATTGAAATTTTGAATAGAAACATTTAGGAAAAGTTAACAATGATGAAATTCCCTTCATTCATGCATTTATGCATGACTTTGTGTGAATATCATAATTCGGTTTCGAGTCATGATTCCCAATCCACTTCTAGCCGAACAAACAAACTTGACAACAATAATCATAACCAAAACAACAACAACAATCAAAACTTTGGACGACTAAATAAAATCTTTTTACAATTCAATCAACCTACCCAACCTGTTCAAAATGCTATGGCCACTATTAAATCTATTGTACCTTATCAATATGGGGAGCCTAATAGACAATTCACTCCCTTACCTGATTCCCTCCATAATACCATGAACCAATTACTTGAAAAATGTATGCTTACTTTTCAACCCATTCATCTGCTTGATCCAAACCAACCCCTACCACCCTCTTTCTAACCTAATGCTTATTGTCACTTCCATTGTCAAAATGGGCAAGCCACTAAACATGGCAAGCATCTAAAACATCTTGTTCAAGACCTCATTGATTCAAGACATTTGACCATCATGGATAGAAGTAACAAATTTGTCACGCCACCTAATCAAAACTTGCAAATCTTCACAAATCCTATGCCTAAACATACCACTTCATTCATTAAGGCTAGTGAAGCTTCTAAACCTGATGTAATGACTGTTGATACACATATTGAGAAAAATGACATATCTCCCATGGATTTTGAACGTAGTCCTATGGATGATCTTGTGGCTATGATAGACATTATCCCTTGTAAGGGAAATGCTAATAAATCTCTTGATATTACCTTTTCTAATAGACATATTACCAAAACTTCATGACAGTTCTCTCTATATTGCTAGAAGCATCTATGATAAGCCCACTAATGGGATACTAATAGATCCCGCTTGTGGTGAAAACGTGATCACAAAGGAGTTCTTGGTATTACATAACTTATATCAAGATGTATATGACAATCCAACTACATGCATAAAAACCTATAATGGTTTTGCTTGCCCTACGATTGGATTGATTGTGCTACCTTTACAAATAGGACCCAAAATCCTTGATGTGAGATTCTCTATTATTCCACAATGTGACCAATTTCATTTGCAGCTAGGTCATCCTTGGCTTCGCGCAATGAAAGTGGTTGCCTCAGTCATTCACAAGTGTTTAAATTTTCTGCATGACAATGAAGTTTTTACCATCCATCATAGTCGCTTTCATCCCCTATCATCCAAAGGTAACTTTTCTCTAGAAGCCTTTTGGCGTACACCTATTGAACCTATCACTCCTCAAAAATACTTCTTCTTCATTTCCTATAAAAAATGTAAAGCTAAGAGGATTGTTGAATTGTCTCTTAGTGGTGTTTCCCCACCCACTTCCAAACCTCTTGTTATAGATGAAACCATGCATGACACTCCCTTAAATGATAATCAGCCTTTAACCACTTTAGCACCTCTAGATTCTTCAACCCCTTCATTTAAAAGACCTAGAGAGGTTGAGAATAGCCTAACTTCATAGCCTCACCTTAAAAAGTTTTTTAAAGTTAAAGAGAAAGAGATTGATCCACCTCCTTCTAAAATGAAAGAGCCTCAAGCTGATCAATCTATCTTTCCACCACAACAAGTTCATAATAGACTTAGATGCAACCAAGCTACTAGAGAGCATTGACGACATCATCGTTTTCTAGCTAGACAATAAAAAACTAAAACAAACAAAGAAAATCAACCTCCTCCTTTGCCAAAATTTGTTCCTAATACTCCCCCTAACATACCACATGAAACTCCATCTCGTTCATCCCCACAACCTAAACCTATCCCACCTAAACCTTTATTGATTCATACCTCTTTGGAGATCACTCTTCATCCCCCTATAGTCATTAATCTTGATGAGGATGATGATGAAGGGGTAGATAAAATTGATAAAGAGGTACACACTGATTTGAATGCTTTAATTTCCTCTTCTATGAGCCTAGATGACAAATCTCTTATTCCAAGTGTACAACCTAGTGACTCTCCTAGTGTGGCTCTTGTAACTCCTCCATTAGATATTCAACTACCCTTACAATTTGATGATCATGATTGGGAGGAGGATGATGGATGGTTGATTTTCCTTTACCTTACTATCCTCTTTCTTGTGCATTATTTTTCCATGTGTGTATTGTGTTCCCCCGTATCATGTTTTTGATGTCATTTTCTCCTTTTCGTACACTTCTATTTTTATCTCTATTCTTTTATATGTCGTAACTTGTCTCTTTTTTCTTTTTTGTTTTGTGTTGATCCTTTGGAGATGACACAAAGTGTAGAGATTACCTAAGTCTCTTCCATGTTTATCCAAATGGTCCTTGTCTTTTTCTTTTTGTTTTGTGTTTATCCTTTGGGGATGACACAAAGCATACAAATGCCCTAAGTCTCTTTCATGTTGACTTGAATGGTCCTTGTCTCTTTTTCTTTCTTTTTTGTGTTTATCCTTTGGGGATGACACAAAGCATAGAAACTCCCTTATTCTCTTCCATGTTGACCCACAAGGTTTCTTTTCTTTTCTTTTCTTGTGTTTTCCTTTGGGGATGACACAAGGCATTGAGACCGCAATGTCTCCTTCATGTTGACCCAAAATCCTTTTTACTTTTCTTTTGTCTTTTCACTTGTGTTTTCCTTTTGGGGACGATGCAAGGCATCGAGACCGCAATGTCTCTTACATGTCAACCCAAAATGAATTTGTCTTTCCATTTGTTTTCACTCTCTCTTTGTCATTCTTCTCATTCTATGTCTTTGAGGGATGATGATAGTTCTACGCTCTTTCATTAAAACATTGCAACACAAAACATACTAACCCCAAATACATAGATCCCTTATGTGTTTTGGTGTGTTTTCTTTTCTAAGGGGAAACTCACTTTCCTTTTTACTTTCTTTTCATTTTTCCTTGACATGATGAAGCCTCACTATGAAACATATGACTTGGCATAGAGATTTCCTAGTTGGCTCTAATGTCTTGTTTTTACTTTGTATTTTCTTTCTTCTACTTTAAAACAATTGCTCACAAACGAGGTGTAGCAATTAATTTAAAGTGGGGGGCCTACAACACTATATTCACTTTGCATTTTTTATGTATCCTTGTCATTTATAGGATGTGTTCGTTACTTTTTGGATGACATTGGGAATGATGTCCTTCATAAGTGTGATATCTCTTAGCATATTATATTCCTCTTGGTGGTTTGATGTGACACACTACATCCCCTAAGTTGCGAATCTACTATTCTTTAATTGGTCCTCTCTTGGAGACATTAGATATAATGTTCCCTAAGTGATTAACCTTGCATAAGTCAAACAAGACTCCCTTGAACAAACTTTTGCATTTTTACATTCATTGCACTTTTGATTTGGCCACCTTGCATAATACAACTTGCATGCCTATTGTCTTATTTTATTTTGATTGAGTTACATTTACATTTGCATTTCCTTTTTGTGGCACCTTGTAAAATTTATCAAGTGGTATAAATTTGGCATGGTTTAGTGGGAAGCCCAACTAGTATCATGACTTTTCCCCATAGTCACTTTTTTGTTTTTGAGTGCATGCCAACTAACGTATGTATCTATTTTTTTTTTTGGCCCTTCTCACCCCGCAGATGATACGAAAGTCTATGGGCCCAAAGTGAGTACACATTTTCTCTTTTTTCCTATATCTGATCTTTGTGAGTACGAAAGTTTTTGGATCGATGATCGAAGCTTCATTTTCATCTCTCAACACTTATGTGGTCCTTTATCCTTATGTTTGGTTTTCCATGGTATCTTCATCTTGGGGGCTTGATCACCCTTCTTGTTTGTTGTTATTCCATCTTGCTAACATAAGTGCATTTGAACCCTTTTCTCCTTTCGATGTTCATGGCTACTTTAGTGCGAGTCTGAAGAAAGTTCTTCCTCTCACTAGTGTGGGGGCTAAATGTGCCATAGAAAAATGACGCTTTGTCATTTTCATGGTCTTTTAGGCCTTGTTTCATCATGTTTCATATGTTATGTCTTATTTTTTATTGCAGCATGGCTTGAACATGCTTATTTTTAATGCTAATTATTAAATATTGAAGTCTTGTGAATGTGTTGTGAAGTGTTGAAAAACATTTCTACATCATTCTAGACTCTATTTAATACAATTCACATAAAAATTATCATTTAACACATCAACAAATCCTATTTTACTGTGTTGTTAAGCCTTGTTATCAAGATTCATGCTTTTCTAAGCATTTTCCCCCTTATTTACACTTTTCACATGTCTATTTGGACCTCTTTATGCACTCATAAGGTTTATTTAAGTGTATATTTGAATGATAGCCCAACACACAACATTAAATAGAATTTAATTATTAACACCTAAAAAAACCCTCAAGGTTGGATTGATTCTCCATGGGTGGCAAATGAGTCCACCTTGACACAAAATTCAAAATAATTCAAATTTCTTTCAAGATTTTATTCAATTTTACACTTGATTTTGGCCTGTGATGATGTATAGTCAGTACTAAGACACAAGAATGGTATAAGTGAGTTAATTTAACCTCATTTTAACAATCCTTTTTGCAATCTATAATTCATATCCAAGCATTCATACAAGCATTCAAGCATTCAAGCATAGCATTTTGTCAAGTTCTTTTGCAATAGATCATTAAACAATCATTGAAGCATCTTGAAGTAGCCATTGACATTGATTTGGATTTTAATCTTCAAAGGTTTAGAGGTAAGTAGCAATACTTTATGTTATTCATTTATCCTTTCCCTTGCATTTCATATATTTTCATTTGCTTTGAGCACATAATTAGGGTTTGACCAAGGAAAACCCCTATTTGCTAACCCACCAACATTTTTCCCCTTTTGGATTGTGTTGTGTTGCAGATTTGGTAGGTTTAAAGGTTTTGAAAAGTGGAATCAAGTCAATTAAGCTCTTCAAGACATTACATCATCATTTATATTCTTCTAAACACTTTTTGTATGTTTCTTGTAGAATCTGGTCCATCAACAATCCAATACTCAAGATTGTACAGATCTGATATTATAGAGTTCCTGACTGTACCTCCAAAAATTTAGGATTGGACTGATTCACCACCCTTGGTGAATGATTCCACCATGACATCAATATTTGAGATTTTTTCAGATCAGGATCCCTCTAGACAGAAACAAGTTTCTGACAGTTTTCACTTGATAGTGGACTGATTCGCCACCCTTAGCGAATGAGCATTAGTGAATTTTAAATAATTTCAAATCTACATTCCAGACCTTTCAACAACTTCAAATCAACCCTAGAAGCACTCAGAATCAACCCAATACTTTATGTTTTGCATTATTTCTTCAGTTTTCATATTGTTTGCATATCACAGTGTGTTTTCCATAATTACATAAATCATAGTTTTGTATCTATTTTTAGTCATTTAGATTAATTAATTGCACTTAGTTTATTTCATTTAGCATAGACACTATCATAATTTGAATGAACCCCCTAGATTTTTGGCCCTAATATATCTCCTTTTAAATGAAACACCTTGAAAGTGTTAGAGACCCATTAGAGTGCCAAAAATTTACAGTTCAAATCCACACCTTTAGATTATCAACATACTGAGCTAGCCAAGCCAATGGCTAAACTGAATTTCACTATCAATTGCTTCAAATTCTGAATGCTTCTAGATACTCTTGCATCAAATCCACTAAGAATGTGGATTCAAGATCCTATTTTTGAGGGTCATTTACAAAACTTTAAGAAAATTGAAGTTGTTGTCCTCCATCACGCCACGTTTGTCTCAGTAATTTTATGACACATACTACTCCTTCCCTGCTACAAATCACACAAAATTCTCAAAAGGGTTTTTATCCCTTCAAATCTACTTTGTAGATCATTTTGAATTTTTGAATTTCGTTACGAAACAAGGGAGATATCATTGTTTTATTGAGACTGTATTTTTGGCAATTTTTGGGTGCCTAATTTTTAGGTAACCTTCAATTCTCCATGTGAATGAAGGGATTTTTCTCCTTTTTTCTTGCCCAAATATTTTTTGATTATCTTGAATAACATCCCACTACCATTAATGGCACTTAATTTCTTTGATAAGTTGAGTTATTGAAAGATAATGTGGCAGAAGAGATCTCCATGAGCTATCATGAACTACATGCTTATCCACCAATTTAGGAGTGATTGATGCTCATTAATTTTGCAATAATATTGGAATGTGCTAGAATTCTGGAGTCTTCTTTATCTTCCCATAATGTCATCAAATCCTTGACTAGAGTTGATATCTGGAGCTCTTAGCTACAAGTGTTCGTAGCTTCATCTTACCATGAGTTATTTAATAACTCATTTATCTGCATTATATCATTTTAAACACTTCATGGAGACATATTAGAGGCAATTTGGATCACATTTAATTACAAAAAATAAATCAAATATTCACTTTACATTCTACCTTAAATAACTAAAGAACTTTCAATAATTACTCAAATCCACTTTAACACTAATGCATTAAGAAGAAATAGATTATTTTCTTTGATAAAATATGAGAGAATTTATGGTCTCATCAATCTTTTGACCCACTATAAACAAAAGTGAATTTGGTGAAATTCACAATTCAATGGTAGTGTGCAAGATAACCATCCCCAAAGCCTTTGTTTTAAAGGTTGGGAGGTCTCTTGAGGGAGTTTATCATTTGTCTCACCAAATGGAAACCCTTACTAGAAACTTTAAGTGTAGAAGTCAGCCGAGTCAGTTTCTGAACATTGTAATATTCACAGTGCAAGGGGAGGGAAGAATTTTCCCCCAAGATACACACCATATAACTATCAAGGATTACTGGCCAAAAGTGGAGGATTCGACCTTGGTTAAGACCTAGAAAATGCAAACACACATGCGCCCTCTAGGAGGTGACACAATTGTGTGAGCTGACATAGTTCTAAGATGTGGGTTGTGATATTATTAATGACCCTTGAAATTAGGAGTGTTTGATCTATTTATTCATGTTCTATACCTATGGAAATCAAAGGAACTAGACTAGATTCTTGAACATACACTCAATGTTTAGATCCTAGGCTAGAAACAACTATTTTACAACTTGTTACTATGTTTGAATTCATTATTCAAGAAAATAATTTATTTGAAGACACTTAATTCACATAATTCAAAAGCAAAAAGACCAAACAAAAATTATTGTTCAGTAGATTATTCCTTGAAATTATTCAAATCCATTGATTCAAAATAAAAACCAAACAGAATTCCCAAAATAATGAACAATTTCCAGTTTAGTGCATGTATTTCCTATTCTAGCATATACATAGCATTTTCTAGCTCATTGAAGACATCTTCTGGCACATACATGACATTTGATAGTGCATCTAGGTCCTTTTTCAGGTTCATTTGTTCCATTTCATAGTGCATTTGCAAATCAGTTTAGCATAATTACTTGATAATCCAACAGAGAGCTAAGTTGAAATCACATCTAGGGGAAGCCTAACGCATCATTGGCTTGTTTTAGCGCATTTGACCCATTTTCTAGAACATTTGGCTCATCTTCTAGCACGTAAATACCATTTTCTAGCACATTTGCTTCATCGTTTAGTGCATCAACTTCCTATTTTAGTGCATCTAGGGGACAGTCTAGTGCATCTAGGCTTTATTTTAGTGCATATGTACCATCTTTTAGCACATCCATATCCTATTTTAGCGCATCTAGTTAATTCACAACTAGAGAGAAAAATTCACCATCTGCCTAAAAATTAAAACCACATTTAGGGATCCTTATTAGAGTAGAATTATTCCTCAATCACAACAATGTTTTAAACTTGAACAAATCGGCCTTTGGAAGTGAAATTATTCAAACTAAACTAGATATACTATCTTAAAGTGCCTAAGTCATCAAACCTATCTTTGAATATTAAGCTAAGTTTCATCATTAGGATTTTTCATCCTCCATCAAGAAAATGAAGCTATCAGTCAGATTTATCACCTTAGTCTCATCAATAGGATTTGTCATTCTATTTGACTTGGGTATATCATTGGCACTTCTTAAACAAAGATCAAAGTCTAGTAAAACTTTAACACTTGAATGCCTATTTTAACAAGATCACAAAAGTAAAAACTTAAAGAACAAGAAATTGAAACTCAAACTACCATGGTTGAGGGTGAAAAAAATCCTTTCCATAGATTCCACAAACCTAAAAGTGATGAAATAACTGAGGAAGACATACAACATGCTCAATGAGATCCTAAGTTCCACAAATTCATGGAAAAAGTTCTAGAAAAAGATGGTGAAAAATACTTTCGAATTCTAGTTAATCAAGGTGTCAAACTTCCAAATGACTTTGATGTAAATAAAGTAAAAAGAGCTCCTAAAAGAACATAAAATGATCCACCAAACACAGATCCAATGGTTTCCTTAACTCATCAAATGCAAAATCTCCAATAATAGATCCAAGACATCCAAAGAGGAACCACAAAATAATATCTACTGCAAGACATTTTCCCATATTCTTTTGACAAATCAATTAACATTAGACCCTTTCCCAAACATTGTGAATTTCCAAAATATGATAAATATAATGGAAAAACTAATCCTATTGATGAATATAAGAGAATTTTGCACCATGACCTTAGAGTTTTCACATGAAGAGACTTATTTGATGAGATTGTTTCAACAAAGTTTGGGTGGCCAATGTATGGAGTGGTTCTCAAAATTACCACCAAGTATTAGGTCCTTTGAAGAGTTGGTCAATAAATTCATCACTCAATCTCCTACAACATCCAACATGAGATAACCATGAAAGACCTTTGCAACACAAAATAGAAAAAGGGTGAATCATTCCTTAATTTTTTACAAATATGGAGAATATTGTTTGCTAGGTATGCTCACCCCATACCTAAAAAAGAAAAGATGGAAATCTTCATTTACAATCTAAATGATGAGATGAGCTATAGACTTTAATTGCAATTCCCACCCACTTTTGAAAAGATGATTGAAAATGGACTCAAAATCAAAGAAGCCTTGGTCAAAAGAGGGGTATTAAAAATCTACAATGAAGGATCAAATAATGCAAAATCCTCTAATTATCATAAAAACAATGATAAACCAAAATTTTGGCAAAGAAATAAAAATATTGGTAACAATGATGCTCCAGCTGAAACACAAAATACAAAACTAGTCTTTAACTTGATAGCTGCTTCCTCCAAGACCAATCAAAACAACAACCAAAACACTAGAATCAAAACAACAATCAAAAGAATGTTGAATCTAAACCACCACCATATCAAAAACCATCAAATTGAAGAAGATTCACACCTTTGGGATAGTCACCTGAATCGACATTAAGAGAGCTTCTTGCACATAGACTTATAACATTAACAGAGGCATGAGATTGGGAACCAAGAGTTAAACCATCTTGGTGGAATGATGCATACTACTATTATTTTCATCAAAACAAAGGGCACAAAACAAATGACTATATACAACTAAAACATTTAGTACAAGATTTGATTGATAACAAGACAATATTTGTAGGACTTCAAACGAATAATTATCATGGAGCATTCAAAAATCATTTACCGAACTATGAAAAAGGAGAATCTTCTTCTACAAACAACAAAGGTAAAATGTGAACTATGTTAATGACACCACTATCCTTCATATTTTTTCAATTGAAGATAAGAACAATGACATGGAAATCAATGACAAACAAGACATTGTTGCAGCTGATAATCAAACTAATGACATTCAAATCAATGATGAACAAGACATTGTTGCAACTGGTAATCAAACTAATGACATTGTTATAGCTGAAAATAAACTCCATGACATCAACATCAAATGCCACCAAATCAATGACACCAAACAATACATGGCTGCAACTGATAATCAGATTAATGTCATTAAAATCAGAGAAAAACAAGACCATCAACTAGTTAATGTGACCACAAGGGTGTAGTCTAAATTGACAATGAAAGGAGTTACATATAAAACACCCTCTTCCCCTTCAACTCAATACAACATAGTCAATCAATTTCAAAAAATCCCAACCCAGATATCCATATTGGAACTCCTAAAAATTTCACTAGCACACAAAGAGATTTTGGAACAAGCTCTAGTGGCCACCACGGTACCCAATAACTTGGAAGTTTGTCAATTCCAAGCTATGGTGGGACACTTGACCACACCTAATTTCCTATCATTTTCTGAAAATGATGATGCCTCACTCACCCATCCCCATAATACCCCATTACACATTGAGGTTTTAATTCACAAACACTAGGTCAAATGTGTTCTAATAGATGGTGGTGCTGGTCTATATATCTACACTTTAAAGCTTATCCATGCACTAGGATATTCAAAAAATGCAATTGATGCTAGAAGAAAGATCACTATAAAATCCTATGATGATGAAGCGAGATCCTCCCAAGGACTTATCGTGTTACCAATTCAAGTGGGGCCAATCGTAAAGGATATAGTCTTCCAAGTGTTAGACAAAGAGTTGATATACAATATACTCTTGGGATTTCCTTGGATTCATGAAATGCAAGCAGTCTCATCAACGTATCATCAATGCTTGAAGTTTCCTTTCAATGGAAAAGAAATCACCATTTCAACTTATTCCAACAATCCTCAATATTGTAACACAATCAAAATAGTCCTAGATACTTTTTTGCCACATAACAGAGAAGCCCATACTCCTAGTTCATCAAGTAATGAAAGAAAACTAAATTTTTTGTCAAAGTGGGTTGTGAAAAAGGTTCAGTTAAAAGATAGGGAATTAGTGATTCTACTCCATCAAATAATGAAAGTCAATTAAATTTGTTATCAAAATAGTTTGAGGAAAAGATCTAGTTGTAAGAAAAAGGCATGGGTAAATATTCCATTGAGAAATCCCTATGTCTCTCACAGTTGTTGCCTTCACCAAGATCATATGGATAGCCATCAATGTCAAGACAACAATCCTCACAACCAATCACACTTTTTGACGGTAAATTTGTAAAGGCAGGAACTTTAGTTGATGAATCTGAAGATAAGGAAATTCTCAATTGGCTCTTCAAAGACGAAGAAGCATGTACAACAACAACTAGTAGTATACAAACAAAACATTTTGTTAAAGGGAAAACAATATTAGAAAAGATGGGTTATGAAGGAAAAGGTCATATTGGGAAAAGAAAAGAGGGTATTGTAGAACCGATCCAGCCTATCACAATCAATCCAAAGAAAAAGATAGGACTAGAATATAAAGAAGAGACCAAGGAAGACACAAAAGAGAAGATTTGTGAGTGAATCTTACAACTAAAAGCTAGTTATGAGACTGACTCCAATGAGTATGAATGGGATTCATTATCTGAAGAATCTTGTCATGAAAAAGAAGTTGATGTGATACAAAGGTATGCACCCCCTCATATGGAGGGACAAAGCTTAGGGTCTAGACCTCTTGAATTTGGATCACAACATATCGATAACTCAAGTGAGGGCGAACAAACTTTGAGCAAGATGGACAATTTGAAGGAGAGTAACATCATAGACCTTGACATTGCTATCAAACACCATGAACATGTTGCCATCAGGACTCTCATCACTATTGACCTTGACCAATCTAATGATCCTTTGCCTCTAATACATCCTAAACTCATTGATTGGGAGCAAACTAAGCCTCTTAATGTCCCTATCTTTGCAAATGATGATGCCATTGTTATCTTCCTTTGTTCTGATAAACCTAAAACAAGTTCCACCCATGAAACTCATAATGAAGCTTTGAGCTAGGAGGGTGCCAAATCTCTCAGTTGCAAAATAAAAAATATGAAAAATCAATCTAATGGTGAAAACCATTTAATGGCAATATTAGATCAAGAAAAAGTAAAAATAAAGAGCGTATCCAATAGTGAAAACCTCTTCGAGGCACCAAAGGATGAGAGATTTGACACTCTTCCCAAGAACTATCATGAAATATTATTAGTATTGGTTGAGCAAACTCAAGCCATCAACATTGGTAGTACAAAAAAATTAAAGACACTACATCTAGCAGCATCCATGACAAAATAGGAAAATCCTAATTTCACTAAGTTCTTTGAAGAAAGACAAGTCAACTTTGCTTGGTCCTACATATGCTAGGAATAGATCCAGATTTGATAATGCATCACTTATCTCTACCACCTGGGGTGAAGCCCGTAAACAAAAAAATAAGGAAGATGCATCCACATATTGCCTTGTTGGTGAAAGCAAAATTGAATAAATTACTAGATGCAGGATTCATCCAACTAATTGACTATGCTAAGTGGATTTCTAACATTGTACCAGTTTCTAGACTAGATGGCAATGTTATCACCTAAAGTTGCACCCTTACTAAACCTGATGTTCAACACCTCAGTGTAACATGGGAAGACCTCTAAAGATGTGGGTTTCTTGTAAGCAGAGGTCAACCTCCAGAGAAGGCTGGCTTCCTTTGGGTATCACCTAAACTATTGATTCTCTGAAGGGAAAGGGAGAAAGAGAATATATTGAAAGTAAGACTAACTCTATGGTGATACACCAAATTAATGAGAAATCAAAAAATGAAAATAGGATGAAACACACTGAAGAAAACTAGACTGTTGTTGTTTCACCTACTCAACATCACCCCATTCAGCTTTATGCATCACTCTTGGCAGGTTTGATCCACATACATATCTTGAGAAGGAAGGAACTATCTTCACACCTAAGTGGTATGAATGTAAATTTGGTGAAACACTGTTAAAGAAATACATACATAAGCTAACATATAGAAAATGAGAGTGGTACATGCATTAATACTTGTTTTCAAGATGAACTATGTTTTTCATTCCAAAATTTTAGTTAAGTTACAGAAACATACACTAATTGAGAAAGGATTGATGAAAAAATCACTAACTCCCTTGAATGCATAATTCCAACTCACTACAAAAAGGCAAAAAATGCCTTATATACAGACTGTGTGTCGGCCCATTAGGGCCTACAAAAATATTTGAGCTCAGAAAGATCTACCCTCAGATCTTTTGGATGAAGTTAATGTTGAAGCCTGCGTATCCTTGTTGTGTGTGTCGGTGAAGAGTTACCCTCGTAGAATCCCCCTGATATTTTATAGCTACCGCATTCATTTGATTGATTGTGTCTGGTTGAGCTACTTCGGTTGCACCTTGAATGCTTTGAGCCTGCAACAGATACACGTCGCCCTTCATCCTGTTGATGTTCTTTAGACTACCACAATTTACCTTTAGATCTCTCTGATTGGCTGAGTGAACTCCACGCAGCTTCTTCAGGTGGTTAGAACTCCCCCTGTTGAACCACATATCAGTGAGACACTAATTGTGTCTCCTCGATGCAGTTAAAAAATTTTGCAAGCATCAAAAAAACATGGAGTCATCACTAAGAGCTCCCAATGAACCCAAAAGAACATACCGATGCTACTGGAGCCATCGAAAAGACATCATTTATCGCCAAGAGATCAGTGGGTTGATGAGTCACGTGGAGATCCCCTTCTGTCACTGAGACCACATGATATCGGTAAGACATCACCCCGACAGTCAGTCGTTGCATCCATAACACTCATGTCAGGGAGACCTTCACCAACGTCCTTAGAAGTAATCCCTTTGGGCTCCTTTTCTCCTATCAGCTAGACATCCTTATATCGGGAAGAGGTTGTACCGAAGGCACCTCAGCTTTGGTGAGCGCACATTTCATTTCATTTCAGCAAGACTCCTTGGCATCGCTAAGACGTCACATAGAAATCCTTCCCATTCGTCGAACTCTTCATTTGGCAAGACACCCAGCGAGACCCCCTGCTGTCGGCGTGACCTTTTGTAGAACTCCCCCTCTTCTTGGTGAATTCCTTTTTGATCTAAAGGCTTCATGGCTCGGTGAGACTCACGCCGAAGTATGAACCCTTGGCTGACTTCTTTTCTTTCAACCTAACTCTTGTCAGTTGGGAAGAGGCCCTCCCAAGCTCCTTATGTTATGTCGAAGGTTCCTCCATTGTCGGTGAGACCCCACCTTATCGCAGGGACATCTCGGTGAAAGCTTCAAGTCTTGGCAAGGCCTTTCTTTGTCTTCGGTGGTTCCTTCATACTTCGGAAAGACATGCGCTAAAGGAAATATCCTTACTAAAACCTGTGCTTGTTACCAAGACATGCCATTCTCGCTAAGACCTATTAGCAAGTTCCTTCTCTTACCCCAAAGCGTCTAGTCGGTGTGACCCTCATCCTTCGGCAAGACACCTTGCTGAAGGCAAAACCTTTGCCAAGCTCTGTTTGTCACCATAGCACCCCTGGGTCACCGAGACCTATTGTAGACTTCCCCTTTCACTAGGACTTTGGCTTGTCGGCCAGACTTCATACCGAGCGCCTCCAGTCATATCGACACCTGTTTCAGTTGTCAAGAAACATGCCTTATCTTGCCGACGAGTCCATCCGTTTTCCATCGCTGTGACATTCCACTGTCGGTAAGACATCATATCGAATGCATCCTATTATCTCAAAAGATCTCAACCACTTTCAGGTCACTGAGACATAATACATCTCCCACCGATGAATCTACCTATCCCAAGTATGTTGCTGTAGCTTCCATCTGTCAAGGAGACCTCACATAGACTACATTTGCTACACCGAAATCTCAATGCATTATGAGTCACTGTGACAAGGCGATACTTATGCTGACAAGGATCCTTCATTATTTTCCATTGGTGAGACCGAAGGTCACTCAATGAGACCTTACGACAATCACCCCAACCTATACCGATGAGCACATCCTTCCATCACCGATCGACGAGACAACAACGAACTCATGCCGAAGGCAAAAACTTTTTTTGCACACTGTCGGTAAGACCAAGAGAACTCACTATGACATCCCCACGAAAGCATAACTCATGCCAATAGAAGCCTTCACGGTCGCCAAAACAATAGAAACATCCTACCGAGACCCCTCGTTGAGCCCTTTTACCTCGTGCCGAGCTCTAATTTTGTTTCGAGGAGACCCCTTCAAATCGCTGAGACATCTCAACGAGACCCCCTGCTGTCATACCTAGGGGCCTCTTTCCTTTGGTTAAGGAGACATCTGGCCTTTGCCAAGACATCATGGCGAAGCTATTTTCCTTGGCCGAGACCCACGTCGAACTCCCCGGTGAAACACTGTTGGCGTAACACTTGCCAGTTGCCGAGACATCACTGTGAAAGGTTCAAGTCTTCCTGAAAACCATGGTCGCTGTGAGTCTTGCCAAATGATGATTGAATGGCCTATCATCCAAAGGGATCCACATGGTAAGAGGTCATACTGAATGCCTCCTGTTATAGTGATAGGCTCCACAGTGACATGTTCGGCCAGACAAAGACTAGGTCACAGTGACCTGTGCAAAACATAAAAAAAAGAAATGCGTCCAAGCTACTAGTCGACCAGACAATGGAGATGTCATGCCGACTTGGTTCTAATGGAGGCTCGAGTCTATAATTCTTTGAAGCACACCTCCTATCAATCAGGCCTCCTGACTGAGCTCCCTATGAAATGCTATCAAATACATGAACTAACCCTTAATGGAAGTATCCCATTTGGCCCTTATGAACACCTGCATCATAGATGCCTCACCTGATTGAGCTTGAGGGTGAAGATTGGGTAACATTTATGGCAACCTTTGATGGATTTTTTCCTGCTAAACATGAAACTAGTAGCCTAGGCCTATCCATTGGGCATGGAGTCGATAGGAGGCTCAGAAAAGATCAAGAGCAACTTTGTACATGGTTGTAACTCATCTCGAGACTCACTAGATCACTTGGAAACTTATTGAAAACAAGAAAACTAAAATAAACTATTTACATGTGTTGAAACAACACTTAGGGAAAGGAATAGCAACTAAACCTACCCTACACTAACTAGTAAGAAATTGATCAAACAAACCCATTGACAGGTTGGGTGAAATAACTGCCCTTTCTAAAAAATTCACAATGTTTGCTACACTAGAGAACAACCAAAGAGAAATGAAGCATGAATGACAACTCCACGAATGGCTACAGGATCCCTTGTAGAGCATATTCAAGCTTACTAACCTTTTCATACATAATGTAAACATTCTCGTTCTGAGGTGGAAAGGTAACTTGAGTGTGTTCCTCCTAAGTAGTACCCTCATGCTTGGGTACAAAATTCATCCTTGGTGTTGTATTGGATTCCATCTGAGCTAGGTATCTGATTGGACAACCATTGATAAGGGAAAAGATTGAGCCTCCCTTGATCTCATGCTCATGAACTACCATCTGAACACCCATTTTTTCAACAGAGAACAAAGAGATAGATTCCTCCATCACATCTTCAATCAACGCATCAACCTCAGGCTCTTTTATGCACCAGAATGGAGGCTACTCATAATTCTCATCATCACTAGAAGAGTTACATTCTGATTTAGGCTTGGCCTTTTCATCGAAAGAAGACAACAATTCAACTGGTGATAAAGTCTCAAGTTCCTCTGTACAATGGAATGGAAAATCCTCCAACCAGTGATGACTTTGCAAATCAGGTTCATGAGGTCTTTCCTATTATTTCATCACCTCTACAAGCTGCTGCTCAAGATCATCATAACCCTCAAACTCTTCTGATTCTTTGTCATCCAATGTTGAGAAAAACTGTTCAATTATATCAGTGTTCACTACTTTGTATATCTCAGCATCAACTTTTTCAAACACAACATGCTCAAAAGTATCAAACCCAGTTGCACACTGCCCCTCTTCAACCTCATGTTGCTGACCTTTTTTAGTCTCTTCATGTTGTTGTCTTGACTCTTGAACCTACAGCTACTTGATGTCTTCTTGGTGCTCTGAGATAGAATTTAGAGTGGGAAAAATCATACCTTCTTCATTCCAAATTGTACATTGCTCTTCTTGGTGAGCCTTTTCCATCATTTCACCTTATTGTTTTGTCAAAAAAAATCACCATTTTGTAGAACAGTGGGAGGATCATTAGCTATAACCTTGTTAGAAACATTTTGAGAATTCCTCTCCTATTCATCCTTTTGCAGTTGTAGTCTATATTCCTCCATGGCTAAATGCAACAGATTTGGAACTCTAGTCTCCTTCATGGTGAATGAACTAACTTGATCACTGGGCTGCTCTTTAGCTACAACACCCTGCTCTTTGAAACTCCCCTCAAGCTATCTCTTTTGAAAGTCCTCCACTAGTTGGCACTGATATTCTAAGTAAGCTTGAGTATTCTGCACCTGAGTAGAGAGTAGCTTCATTTGTTCTTCTCTAGCATCTATTTCTTGTTCAAGGCCTTCCTTGAACTGGACTCTTTTTGCCGCTCTTGCTTGATCATAAAAGTAGACTTGTTCATCCACTCCCTGTTGTTGCATAATGAAACCTTTCTACACCTTGATATCAACCAACATCCTAGATAGGCATGCAAGCACCTTACTAATATCATTAATTGTCATATTGTGAAGATCTTGACTTAGATCCCACAACATATGGTCGATTTATTGGAGCAGGTCCAATATGCTCTTATATGGATGTCTTTGAGGCTGATCAAATAAATAATTATACTGGTTAACCTCAGGAACATCCTCTTGGGAATGATTTTGATCAAATATTGATTGAAACATAGGTTGAACTGGAGCGGGAGGGTGGGAAGCATGATGAAAATGTTGATTAGTTGTTACTATAAGGGGAATTGTGTTGCAACCAGCACCGTGGTCAGGTGAATGTGATTGATAAGGTGTAGGAGCAACATTCTCATGATATGGAGGGTAATGGTAAACACCTTCATGAATATTGGACATCTCTTATTCAAAGGGCTGAAAACTCAAAACTAACAGATTCTTTTGAGACATACCAACACTTGTGCCTGTGAAACCAAAAGATTTGAGCTCGGAGTCGCTAGGTATGTAAAGAAAATTCCTCCAAAAGGTGGAAACTACTATTGTACACACCAAACAGCAGCAATAAGATGCATAATCATGAACTGAGAAGCAATTCACGGTCCCACCAGGCGTGCCAGAAACTGTTATCACCTGAAGTTGCACCCTTGTTGAACTTGATGTTCAACACCTCAGTGTAACATGGGAAGACCTCTAAAGATGTGGGTTTCTTGTAAGCAGAGGTCAACCTCCGGAGAAGACCGGCTTCCTTTGGTTATCACCTAAACTACTAAGTCTCTGAAGGGAAAGAGAGAAAGAGAATATATTGAAAGTAAAACTAACTCTATGGTGATACAGTGAATTAATGACAAATCAAAAAATGAAAACAAGATGAAACACATTGAAGAAAACTAGACTACTGTTGTTTCACCTACTCAACATCACCCCATTCAGCTTTATGCATCACTCTTGGTAGGTTTGATCCACATACATATCTCGAGAAGGAAGAAAATATCTTCACAATTAAGTGGTATGAATGCAAATTTGGTAAAACATTGTTAAAGAAATACATACATAAGTTAACATACAGAAAATGAAAGTGGTACAGGCATTAATACTTGTTTTCAAGATGAACTCTGTTTTGCATTCCAAAATTTTAGTTGAGTTACATAACCATACACTAATTAAGAAAGGATTGACAAAAAAATCACTAACTCCCTTGAATGCATAATTCCAACTCACTATAAAAAGGCAAAAAATGCCTTATATACAGACTGTGTGTCGGCCCATTAGGGCCTACAAAAATATTAGAGCTAAGAAATATCTACCCTCAGATCTTTTGGATGAAGTTAATGCTGAAGCCTACGTGTCCCTGCTGTGTGTGTCAGTGAAGAGTTACCCTCATAGAATCCCTCTGATATTTTGCAGGTACTTCATTCATTTGATCAATCATGTCCAGTTGAGCTACCTCAGCTGCACCTTCAATGCTCTAAGCCTGCAATAGATACACGTCACCCTTCATCCTATTGATGTTCTTTAGACTGCCATGATTTGCCTTCAGATCTCTTTGATTGGCTGAGTGAACTCCACACAACTTCTTCAGGTGGTCAGAACTTCCCCTGTTGAACCACATATCAGTGAAACACTAATCGTGTCTCCCTGATGTGGTTAAACCTTTTCGCAAGCATTGGAAAAACATGGAGTCATCAATGAGAGCTCCCAATGAGCCCAAAAGATCATACTGATGCTACTGGAGCCATCGGCAAGACACCATTTATCGCCAAGAGATTAGTGGGTTGACGAGTCATGTGGAGATCCCCTTCTGTCGCTGAGACCACATGATATCGGTAAGACATCACCCCGACAGTTAGTCGCTGCATCGATAACACTCATGTAGGGGAGACCTTTGCTGACGTCCTTAGAAGTAATCCAGCCAGGCTCCTTTTCTCCTATCAGCCAGACATCCTTATATCAGGAAGAGGTTGTGCCGAAGGCACCTCAGCTTTGGCGAGTGCACGTTTCATTTCATTTTGGCAAGACTCCTTGGCATCGCTAAGACATCACATAGAAATCCTTCCCATTCAACAAACTCTTCATTTGGCAAGACACCCAGTGAGACCCCCTATTGTCGACGTGACCTTTCATAGAACTCCCCCTCTTCTTGGCGAATTCCTTTTCGATCTAAAGGCTTCATAGCTTAGTGAGACTCATGCCGAAGTATGAAGCCTCAGCTGTCTTCTTTTCTTTCAGCCTAACTCCTGCTGGTTGGGAAGAGGTCCTCCCGAGCTCCTTATGTTATGTTGAAGGCTCCTACGTTGTCGGTGAGACCCCCACCTTATTGCTGGGACATCTCGGCAAAAGCTTCAAGTCTTGGTGAGCCCTTTCTTTGTGTTCGGTGGTTCCTTCATACTTCGGCAAGACATACGCTGAAGGAAATATCCTTACCGAAACCTGTGCTTGTTGCCAAGACATGCCATCCTCGCTAAGACCTCTTAGTGAGATCCTTCTCTTACCCCGAAGCATCCAGTTGGTGTGACCGTCATCCTTTGGCAAGACACCTTGCCGAAAGGTAAAACCTTTGCCGAGCCCCACTTGTCACCATAGCACCCCTAGGTCGCCAAGACCTCTTGTAGACTTCCCCTTTGATTGGTACTTTAGCCTATCAGCCAGACTTCATACCGAGCACCTCCAATTATACCGACACCTGTTTCAATCGCCAAGACACATGCCTTATCTTGCCGATGAGTCCATCTATTTTCCATCGCTATGACATTCCACTGTCGGCAAGACATCATACCGAATGCATCATGTTATCCCAAAAGACCTCAACCACTCTCAGTTTGTTGAGACATAATGCATCTCCCACCGATGAGTCTACCTATCCCAAGTATGTCGTTGTAGCTTTCATCCGCTGGGGAGACCTCACATAGACTGCATTTGTTATACTAAAAGCTTAATGCATTCTGAGTCACCGTGACAAGGTGATTGTTATGCTGACAAGGATCCTTCATTATTTTCTGTCGACGAGACCGAAGGTCACTCGCCGAGACCTTACAACGATCACCCCAACCTATACCAATGAGCACATCCTTTCTTCACCGATCGACGAGACAAGAGCAAACTCATGCCGAAGGAAAAAACCTTTTTTGCACACTGTTGGTAAGACAAAGAGAACTCACTATGACATCACCACGAAAGCATAACTCATGCCAATAGAAGCCTTGACAGTCGTCAAAAGAATAGAAATATCTTGCCGAGACCCCTCATCGATCCCTTTTGCCTCTTGTCGAGCTCTGATTTTGTTTTAGGGAGACCCCTTCAAATCACCGAGACATCTCAGCGAGACCCCCTGCTATCATACCGAGGGGCCTCTTTCCTTCGGTCGGGGAGACATCTGGCCTTTGCCAAGACATCATGGCGAAGTTGTTTTCCTTGGTTGAGACCCACGCTGAAGTCCTCGGTGAAACACTGTCGACATAACACTTGTCAATCACCGAGACATCACTGTGAAAGCTTCAAGTCTTCTCGAAAATTGTGGTCACCGTGAGTCTCGTCGAATGATGATTGAATGGCCTATCGGCCAAAGGGATCCATGTAGTAAGAGGTCATACCGAACCCCTCCTATTATAGTGATAGGCTCCATAGTGACGCGTTCGGCCAGACAAAGACTAGGTCACAGCGACGTGTGCAAAACAAAAAAAAATAGAAATGTGTCCAAGTTGCTAGTCGACCAGACAATGGAGATGTCATGCCGACTTGGTTCTAATGGAGGCTCGAGTCTGTAATTCATTGAAGCATACCTCCTATCAAGCAGGCCTCCTGACTGAGCTCCCTATGAAATGTTGTCAGATACATGAACTAACCCTTAATGGAAGTATCCCATTTGGCCCTTATGAACACCTGCATCATAGATGCCACACCTGATTGAGCCTGAGGGTGAAGATTAGGTAGCAGGAAACATCAAATATATGTATTGATTTTAGATATATTAATAAGGCATGTCCAAATGATGATTTTCTATTGCCCAACATTGGAATCATTGTGAATCTAAAAGCAAGGCACACTATGTTATCACAAATGGATGGCTTTTCAAGTTACAATCAGATCAAAATAGCACTAGAAGATCAAGATAAAAACAACTTTTACATGTCCATGTGGTACATTCTATTGGAATGTCTTTCCTTTTTGGGTTGAAGAACACCTGAGCCACCTATCAACGTGCAATGATGACCATCCATCATTATATGACTCATATACTTATGGAAGACTATGCGGATGACTTGTTAGCAAAATCATACACCAGAGAAGGACACCTTGAAATCCTAGATAAAATATTCACCTGATTAGAGAAGTTCAATGTGAGATTAAACCCAAAGAATTCTATATTTGGCGTGACATTAGCAAAACTCCTAGAATATATAGTCTTAGCTAAAGGTATTGAAGTAGATCTGGCCAAAGTCAAAGCCATCATGGAAATGCCACCACCTAGAAACATCAACCATTTAAGATCTGTATAGGGAAGGCTCCAATATATCTGAAGATTCATCTCACAATTGGAAGACAAAAGTGTAAGAATTGGCTATGAAGAGAGCCACCCAAGATCTAGAGGCCTAATAGAAAGAACAAGCATAAGAGAGATAGAAACAAGATGACAAGAATAAACTGTATTCTGCCAATGTTGCAAATAGAAAATAATGTGTTATGCAAAAGTACTTAGGAGACCCCTTGGTTATATATCCAAGGTGAGAACATAGAAGGGCATAAGATTATGACAAGTGTTGTAATCTTATGACATGATACAACTATGAAAATCTATCAGTCCACCTAAAGTGGAAAAGTGGTAATGTGATAATCACCACAAAAGGTGGAGAGATAATCACTTGATGTGTCCACAAAAGGTGGAAGTGATAAAGTAATGAAATTTCAAGTCCACCAAAAGTGTAAATTATCTAAAAACCTCCTATGTGGTCCCTAAGTAAACTTAACTAAGGTGTAATAGGACAAGGTACAACACTTTTAATTACACCAAAACCCCCCTTAAGTGCAACTTAGGGAGAATGCACACAAATGCAAACAATGCAAGATGGGTCTTGGCTACTAGGCCATGTTAGGTACCCATGTACAAATGCAATTCAATCTCTCATAATCAAAGAAAAGGAGAAAACCACGTGCGAAAAAACTCCCCCCAAAAAGAGAGATGAAACAAAACAAAAACTGCACTAAAAAAGATGACAATGAAAAATATCGAGTGACGAAAAAGCCCCCCCCCCTAAAAGAGAGAATGAAGAAGTCAAGTGACCTCCTTAGAAGAGACATCCCACACCCCAAAGAGAGCTTGCAAATGATGATATATACTCTCAATGAAGGGTTTGGTGAAGATATTTGCAACCTGTTGTGTTGTAGGACAATACTACAAATCAATGACCTAGTCCTGTATTAGCTCCTGAATGTAGTGCATATGAATCTTGATGAGTTTGATCCTCTGATGTTGAATCAGATTCTTTGAGATTTGGATGGCACTCTAATTTTCACAATGAATGATTGTAGGATGTGGAATAGTGAAGCCAAACTCAATGAGAATATGCTGAAGCTAAATAGCCTTAGTAGCAACATTAACGGCCCCTTGATACTTAGCCATAGTCAAAGAAAGAGAAAGAGCATGCTAATTCTTACTCTACCAACAAATGGGGCCAGAACCAAGATTAAAGTTGTAGCCAGAAGTGGACTTATGATAATCAAGATCACCATCCCAATCAAAATCTATATATCCCACCAAGGTAAGTCTTGTACCTACTGCATAGTGAATCCCATGATGATGTGTACCTTGTATGTAATGCAAGATGCATTTGGCTGATTTCCAATGAAGCTCATGTGGTTCCTGCATAAAGCATGAAACCAAGCCAGCTGCAAAGGAGATATCAGGGTGTGTGTGAGTCAAGTAGATGAGAGTCTCAACAAGTTGATGATACAAAGTGGCATCAACAAGTGGAGTAGAACACTTAGCCTCAAGCTTGACTCTTGAAAGAAAGGGAGTCAGAGAAGGCTTACAATCATCCATGTGAAACCAAGGTAGAAGATCAAGAGCATACTTGGGCTGAGAAAGAGATATCCTAGAAGTTGATTGTGTGATCTCAATCCAAAGAAAATAGTGCAAAAGGCCCAAGTCAGTCATAGAAAATTTATCTTGCAAAGTAGATTTGACACTACTAATCATGGATGAGGTACTCCTTGTAACGACCAAGTCATCAACATAGAGAACAAGTAGCAAATGAGAATCATCCTATCACAAAATGTAGACATTCAGATCTGAATGACACTAGGTGAATTCTGCTAAGAGAAGAAACGAATCCATCTTGGCGTACCAAGCCCTAGGGGCCTATTTGAGGCCATAGATAGACATCCTCAATCTACAAACCAAAAAAGAATCCTATATGCATCCCTGTGGCTGCTCCATGTAAATTTCCTCATGAAGATCCCCATGAATAAATGCACTCTTCACATCCATCTAATGTATATTCCAACCATGAGTTGCAGCAATAGCAAGTGTCAAGTGAATGGAGTTCATCTTAGCAACGGGTGGAAATTTCTCTATATAATCAACACCTAGAACCTATGAGAAACCTTTTGCCACAAGTTGAGCCTTGTATTTATCCACACTTCCATTTGCTGCATACTTAGTTCAATAGATCCACTTACATCAAACTATCTTTCTCTCTTTAGGAAGAGGAACCAAATCCCATGTGTGATTCCTCATCAAGGAACTATACTCTTCCTCCATTGTTGAATCCCATTCAGGAATGCTTGAAGCCTCCTTAAAGGATTGTGGATCTAAAGTACTAGCAATATAAGCATGTGGAAAATCCTAATGTTGTGACTGAGTCCTTCGAGTATCTAAAGGATCCCCAATAAGAGAACTTGTTGACTCAAGAGTTTGTCAAGCCCAACAAGTTCTAGTAGGAGATGAAGGATGAGGTGCCTCAACTACAAGTAGAACCTGCAAAGGTGTGATCTTCTGAGTCAAAGTTGAGAAAGAATCATCATCTAAGTCACTTCCATCACTTTCCACTATGGAGGAAGGAAGAGGAGGATTAGAGGCTAAGCTAGGAGAACTTTCCAAAAAGTGAACATTCCTCTCAATGAATAGCTCATGTGTCTCTGAATCCAAAATTATATATGCCTTAAAACCTTCAGGACATATCCAACAAAGATGCAAGGCCTACTCTATGGTTTCAATGCCTTGCTCTTCTCTAGAGGTATGTGTTCCCAAGCTAGACAACCAAAAACTTTGAAGTGTCTCACAACCAATTTTCTACCACACCAAGCCTCAAAAGGAGTCATACCCTTCAAAGCCTTATGGGGAACCTAATTTTGGATGTGAGTGGCACAACTGATAGCTTCCACCCAAAATTCTAGACCAAGAGAATGAGCATGAATCATGTAGCTAGCCATCTCCTTAAGGGGTCTATTCTTTCTTTCAACAACACCATTCTGCTATGCAGTGTATGCAACTAAATGTTGAAGAGTAATCCCCTCAAGAGTAAAAAATTCCTCAAGTCTATTGTTCACATATTCCCTTCCATTGTTTGTGTGAAGAACATTGACTTGCTTCCTTGATTGCTTCTCAACATGAGCCTTGAAGGCTAGAAATCTGTCAAACACTTCACTCTTGTGAACAAGAAAATAGATCCATGTGAAGTAGGAGTAGTCATCAATGAAGGTGAGGACATAGCAAGCCTTGTTAAATGATGGCATTGGAAATGGACCTACTACATCACTATGAACCAACTAAAGAACTTCCAAAGCTCTCCAAGACTTCCCTTTTTCAAAATTCTCTTTTGGATGCTTACCCAAGAAACAACTTGAACATACACCTTCAGAAAAACTGATTTGAGGGAGTCCTGTAAGCATAGCCTTGGATCTAAGCTACTGAAGATAGTGGTAATTGAGATGTCCAAACCACTCATGCCATAGCTTACTTTTTGAATTTGAATGAGTGAGAAAGGTTGTAGAAGGAGACTTAGGCACAAAGTGGGAGAATGAGTAAAGTTGTGTGTTGTGATTGGCTTGTCCCACTACAACCAAGGCATCATCCTTTAGTTCTTTGACCACAACTAAATCTAGTAGAAACTCAACTTTCTTCCCATCTCCAAAGTGAATGATTTGGTAGATTGAAAGAATATTGGCACTCAAGTTAGGAACATAGAGAACATTCTCAAATGTTCCATTATCCATGGCAACCGAACCTTCACCTTCAACTTCCACTTGAGTATCATCTCCTATGAAGATGTGAGGTACCTTATATGGCTCCAAAGAAGAAAATTGTTCCCTTGTAGATCCCATGTGATGAGTGGCACCTGAGTCAAGTATCCATTGTTGTGAAGAACCTAAAGTATCCACAAATTCTTTCCTTTTTCCTTTTGATTGTGAGGAAATGGAAGGAGATGAATCCTTTTTCTTGTAGGAAAATGGAAAATTGATTTTGTTCTTCTTTATGATGTTTTTCAACCCATCAATTTGCTTAGTGTGGAAATGATGCTCATCATGACCAAACTTCTTGCAATATGAACAAGTTGGTCTCTCCTTCTTGCTTGAATTTCCCTTCTTGGGAGAAGGTGAAGAATTCCCTTGTTATGGAGAGGATGATTGTTCTTTATCTTGTTGTTTCTTTGACTTAGATTGATTATGCTTCTTGTTGGAACCCTTTCCTTCAGTCCCTTTATTCCCTTGATTAGCCAACAAAGCTTTGGACTTTTAAGACTTAAGAATCCCCATGCTTTTCAACTTTTCTTGCTCTAACATCAACATTTATGTGAATGCATCAAATGATGGCATAGTGAAAGAACTACCCATTGTCAAGTGATGGGTTTGCAAGCTAGAAACAAATGTTGCATATTCTAATGGAAGTTTTCCCAACAAATTGTAGACCAGTTGTGCATCCTTTTTATCAATGCCACAATCCTTAAGTTGTGCTCTCAGCTCATTTACCTTAGTGACAGTCTTGGATTGCATCAAAATTCTTGGGATCTAACATTTTGAGATCATTGTCAAGCTGATAACCTCTAATCTCATCAACTTGGCCATACAATTGACCAAACTTTTCCCAAGCTTCTTTAATTGTTTTATAGTTTCAATTTGAAAGATTAGATATTTTGATACATATTTCCTTAAATTTCCAAGAACCATAGTATTTTTAGTGATCCAATCCACATGAGCAATACAATCATCTTTAGGATTAGATGGTGCAACAACAGTTCCATCAATATAATGAGTTAATATTTTTTCCATTAACTTTCTCCAAGCATCAATTTTCCAAGAAGCATAGTTATGTGGACTTAAAAAAGGAAACTTAGGAGAACCCATAGTAGAAAAATGAAAGAGACAAAGATAGAGAGAGAGAGGCACAATCATACAAGACACCCCCCAAAATTCACTCAATCAAAGAACCCCCTCCCAAAAAAAAGATGATTTGGGACTTTATACTTAGTGCGTGTACAATGGCCACTTGCAAGCCAAGCAAAGTGGGCTTCTAATTTTTAATATTTTACAACAGCCTTAAGTAGGCTATAGTAGACTCAAATGACTGATACAAAAGACCAGACTAAGATTTTATCTATACAAATGCCAAAATAGGCCAAAAAATACCAAGTGTTGAAAGTAAAATTTCTGATCACAATCACTACAAACTAATAGCACCACTATGATGTTAGAAACAAATCATGCACTTTAAAAAAAAATGACACCTAAAAAGGAGTTTGTATGAGCCTGAACGGAGCCTCAGAAGTTGCAAAAAATGGTGACTAGACAGGTACAGTTTGGAGAAACTGAAAATTTTGTAAAATATGTCCTCCAAAATCAGAAAATAATTGCACCACTATAATGTACATGAAAAATTATCCCAAATAAAAAAAAATTGCACCAAAAAAGGCCTCAAAATGACCAAGATATGAGCCTTTGAAGATGAACTAAAAAATCAAAAACTCAAACGAAAGAGGGGGTCTAATTTTTTAAAAAAGAACGATGACGCAGTGCTAATGTCGTCCAATAGCATGCTTAAATTTGATGGTTAAATGACCGTCACACATAGAAAGAGATTAAAATTAACGGTCGTATGCCCGTCATAGTTGTTGTCGAACTCCACCTGGAAATTTTGTCAGAATATTCATTTATTTTGTCGCGAATAGAATATTCTAGTTCTAGAATCTTATATAGCTATCGGTTGTCTTTGCAGTCCCTAGATTTTTATAAAATGTCTCTAGTTTAGAGGAGGGCCTGTGTGAGGATTGCGGGCTAGTGGCCTCCTGCCACGTGTCGGTTGTCAAGCCCGCAGTATAGGCAGTATGTCTAAGGACTTGTACAGTCTATAGATTGTACAATTTTTTTTTTATATTTAAAAAAAGTTAGAAATTTTATACAATCAAAAACCAATGAAATAAATGAAATATAATTGATTTTTTTTTTGACAAAAAAAACATTCGCAAAAAATGAATATTTTTTTTACAAAAAATAAAATCGTACCGACATCATAATGGTTGGGCCGTATGGCTCGACCAACAAATTTTTTTTGCCTCGACGGACAACTTTGTCCAAATTTGATGATTTGGCAGTCAATTTAGGGGTTTTTGGCTCTTCTGAACGCAATGGCAATGTCCTTTTTGGCTGAAAATGCTTCGAAGTGGTAGCTAGCTCCTAGATCTAGCAACCACCTCCAATCTTCAAACCTTTGTATATTTTTTCTCCAATGTCCAATTGAGACAAAAAAAAAAAGGAAAATATGACTATCTTGGACACTTCAGAGGCAATGACAAGCTCAGATCTAATGCAAGAAGTTCCCAAAATGCACCTACAATACAAGGCCAAAAATGGAACCCTCCAAGAATCTCTCCAAAATGACAATCCAAAGGCACTCCAAAATCTCTAATACCATGTAAGAATTGGCTATGAAGGTAGCCACCCAAGATCTAGAGGCCTAATAGAAAGCAAAAGCATAAGAGAGATAGAAACAAGATGACAAGAATAAACTGCATTCTTCCAATGATGCAAATCTAGAATACAATGTGTTATACCAAAGTACTAGGAGACCCCTTGGTTATATAGCCAAGGTGAGTAACATAGAAGGGCATAATATTATGACAAGTGTGTAATCTTATGACATGAACAACTATGAAAAGCTATCACTCACCTAAGTGGAAAAGTGATAATGTGATAATCACCACAAAGGTGGAGAGATAATCACATGATGTGTCCAAAAAAGGTGGAAGTGATAAAGTAATGTTATGTCAAGTCCACCAAAAGTGGAAATTCTCCAACAACCTCCTATGTGGTCCCTAAGTAAACTTATCTAAGTTGTAATCATGACCTAGGACAAGGTACAACACTTTTAATTACACTAATAAAAAGTCATCCATTTAACCACTTACTACACAAAAATGTTTCGTTCAGATGGGACAAAAAATGTGAAGTTGCTTTTAATCAATTGAAACAATATGTAATGTCTCCACCCATATTGGTGCCACCTACAAAAGGAAAACCACTATTACTCTACATAGCAACAACTGAGGTCTCTTTGGGTGCTCTGCTAGCATAGGAAGACTCTACGGGAAAAGAAAAGGTTATTTATTACATTAGTAGAACATTGAATGGCTATGAAATCAACTACAAATTCGTTGAAAAATCTTGTTTGGTGGTAGTGTTTGCTACTCAACAACTGTGACACTACATGTTAACCCATACTTTCAAACTCATAGTAAAGATTGATCCACTAAAGTATCTACTCAACAAAGCTTCCCTAATAGGAAGACTAGCCAAGTGGGTAATGATATTGAGCGAATTTGACATTCAGTATGTGGATCGACAAGCAATCAAGGGTCAGGTGATAGTTGATTAGTTAGCTAAAGCACCAATGCTAGATGATCATCCAATGCATATTGAATTTCTAGATGCAAACATCCTTACCATGACACCACAACACTAGAAGCTATATTTTGATGGACACAACATGAGTCAAGTGTTGGAATCTTGTTTGTCACTCCTCAATGACATACTATCTCAAAATATTGCAGGCTCATGTTTCCTTGCACAAATAACATGGCTAAGTACGAGGCACTCATCATTGGTATCAAGGTGGTAGTTGAATGGAAGATCATAGAGTTGCAAGTCTATGGAGATTCCCAACTAGTCATTAATTAGGTGAATGACAATTATCAAAAAAAAGATGGCAAGTTGATGTTGTATAAAAGAATGGTTGATGATTTTAAAAAGTACTTTGTTGAAAAAAAAATTGAACAGATTCCAAGAGTGGACAACAAAGCTACTAATGCCATGGAAACAATTGCTTCTCTTCTACAAATACAAGAAAAACAAGGTTGTTATGAGTTCATTGTGGAACAAGTGTTTAATCCTACTTACGATAATCCTAAATCCCAAGTCATATGCCACCTATTTGACATCAAGTCCTTGATTTATAGGAAAATCTATACTTATTTGAGAGATAATACTCTTCCACCCAATCTTTCCCAAAAAAAAAAATGTAACTTCATCCACCAATCTACTCTACATACCCTAATTGTTGACATGCTTTATCAACAAGGCCTTGATGCTACTCTCCTTCGGTGTCTAGAACATGGAGGAGTCTTTTCAATTTTTCAAGAAATGCATAAAGTGTCAAATCCATGGTAGCCTCATACATGTACAATTGCAGGAGCTACAACCATTCACATCACACATGGCCTTTCTATCAATGGGGACTGGACCTTGTAGCTAAGATTCATCTGTCATCCTCCAATGGACACAAATCCATCATCACAACCATAGAGTATTTTACAAAGTGGATTGAATTCATTCCCTTAACCACAATCACTAGAAAACAAATTGCTTCTTTAATCCTAAATTACATTATCTGCTGGTACAATGTTCCTCAATCCATTATCACTAACAATGGAAGACCTTTTAGGAATCAGGATGTTCAAAAACTTTGTGAAAGTTTTCATATCTAGAATCAATTTTCCACACCTTACTACCCTTAATTAAATGGCCAGGCAGAGGCCTCAAACAAAACCATTTTGAAAATATTAAAGAAAATTGTCAACAATGTTGGACATGACTAACATATTCAGTTGAACCCTACTCTATGAGCATATAAAACTAGCATTCACACCCCAACAGGAGCCACACCATATGATCTTGTATAAGGATTAGAAGCCATTTTACCTATTGAGGTTGAGCAACCATCACTCTGGGTGTCATTGAAGGGACTCATTTCAGACGAAGACTATCAGGTCTCTAGGCTACAAGAGTTGGAACTGTTATATGAACACCATCAACATGTCATGAATCATTTGAAAGCCTATCAACAAAGGATATCTAGAAGCTATAATCACAGAGTAAAATCAAGATCATTTCAGGTTGGTGACTTGGTCTTAAAAGAGAATCTTCAAAATCAACAAGATTGAGAAAATAAAGGGAAGTTTGAACCTAACTAGCTAGGTCCCTTTGTCATCATATAAATCTACAGATCTAAAGCCTATCAGCTGTCTACACCAGAAGGGGATTTGTTTGAGGAACCTATCAATAGTCTTCATCTCAAGAAGATCTACACCTAATTCATCTAGTGCATGGTAAAAGTCCTGAAAAGATACAAAAAAAATGAGAAAAAGTCTTGAAAAGAATGGTCACCTTGATGAAAGCTTGGCAAATAAGTGTCTTAGTGACAACAAAAAAAAATTAAAAAAAAAATAGAAAATCTAGAAAAATAAAATAAAAGAGAAAATACAAAAATCAAAAAAATCAAAAAACAAAAAAAGTGAAAAATAAAAAAATAAAATAAATCTAAAAATCTGAAAAAGTGCAATAAAAACAAGTAGTGAAAACCTGGCAATAGGCACTATTTGTGATAGATTAGCTTTTCCATCTATTTGATGCATATGTTGACCATTTTATTTCGCCGTCATTATGCCTATCATCGACAATAAACCTAATGTACATATCCTGGCATAGCAGTCGTGTCTCACCCTAGCTTGGGGGAAAAATCCTAAACTCACTAGGGGCAATAAACTTTGAGCTTAAACCAATAAAAAAATAGCGGTATGAAAAATGAGGAAAACACACAACGATCATAGTGAGAACTCAAAATTGAGCATACATCAAACCATCCAAATCAATCATTCAAATCAAACAGCAAAATCAATATATCAAACACTAAATCTAGATGGATGATATTATTTTAAATCATGGTTTTATCACTTTAACATGAATGTTCAACTATTGTACTTTGATTTTTTTATCATTTCTCTGGAGCAACTTGAGAATGTCATGAACTAGAGAAGTCAAGATGTAGTATGATATTTTCTTTTTTTGTTGTATGTGAGTTGATCATTACTACTATGTGAATTGTCGCAAGACATGCTCTACAAAGTATAACTAATGGCATTCCAGATTTTCATAGGAAAATGATTAACTCTTGTTTGTTTTACACAAGCAATGCTCAGGCCATCTCAATTCAATTATACCTAGATGCTTGTGTTAACTTTCAATATCAAAAATATGTAAGTAGTACTCAGGTCATCATGGTTTAATTATACCATCAATGTTTATACTCACTTTCAACAATTCAAAGGCTCAATTATGATAAAAGCATGAAAAATTAGTTGATATGATGACAACATTTTCATATTTAGATTTGCATGGTTAAGTTAGATTGCATCCATATTATTTTTTGGCATCTGTATTTATAGATTTTCCAAAGGTTGGAAAATTTTCCAAAATGATGTTATCTCTCTCATTAAAAGATTGAGTTCATTTGACATTAACAAAAAAAAGCATTCTCATATAGTTGCATCATCATTTGCATATCATGCATATATTAGAAAGCATTATTATAGATCATACATCCATCCATGCATTACACCATAATATTTACATTAGAAAAATACAAAAATAAAGTACAATTCATCTCATTTACATAATCAAATTCATCCCATGTAGCTTAAAGGCATCATCTATAATGCATACAAAATCATAATCTATGCATCATCATTTCATCATTACATCCATACATGACCATCACATCATCATATTAAACATCACATCGCATATAGAACAAGAAATAAAATTCATCCATCATAGGCATTCATCATAAAATCATATAGACAACACATAGAGGAAAAGGTATCCACTGCATATCATATAAAATCTCAAAATAATAATGTCAAGTGTTCAGTGATATCCAAACATGAAGAGAGATACAACATCAAAGTGGAAAAAATTATAATGTCTCAATTGAATCAATGTATACATCATATCTCAGGTACAACAAATTCCATCACAAGGAGCTATGTGATGCTCCCCCCAAACACTATTGGCCCCACTGCACCTCCTACTATACCACCTAACGGCCTTGCACCTAGATCTCTGTGAGGTGGCCCAGTGACACCCCTACTGGTAGTATGAGAATGACTACGTCTTGATCTGTCACTGGTAGACTAAGCATAACTAACACGTTGCTCTGCAGGAACTTCCTCATGGTACCATCCCCTATAGTACTCTACCTCTCAAGTGACACATGTGACCTCTTGAAGCATATCTATTGTCAAGGTACCCTCAACTACTCTCTGCAATCTCTCTGCCAAGGAATCAACCTGCTAACATGGCTATCTCATTGTGTCTCTCTCTACCATCATAGTAGTGATATGTACTTGTACATGTGCCTATATCTATGCCTTGTCCTATGCTATCTAACGTTGCAATGCATGCACCTATGACTATAATGTAGCTATCTGAGCCTGCTACTGATGAGAGGGTAACTGAATCTAAATTTTCTACTATCCTATAGCTACCAGGTATCTCCTCCTCTGAGCCACTCTAACATCTAGCACTGGCCCACCTCCACTTGCATCTCCATCTCTCCCATCTCCATCACCCCCACCACCATCTCTGCCATCACCTACATCTCCATCATCACTACTCTAACTCTCCCCCTCCTCATCACCTCCTCCACCCCTCCTTTGTCTTAGTGTCGACTCATCATCTAATGTAGGTACTGGCTCATCCAGACTAGATATCCTCATGAAAGGATGTGCAAAGAAATAATGTGCATACTCATATGACACCACAACCTCTATAATCTCTAGATGGTACTCCCATATAACTGGATGTAATCCCCTATACTCCTAACACGCTACATCGTATGATAAGGAAGGTCCCCACTCTGAAATGTCCTATCATTAGTGTGCATATAGAGCAACTCCCTGGGGCATACCCTGTATTAGCCCATACTATTGCAACACTTGCATCAACATAAATCTCTTGATAACAAACTAAGTCCTCCCAATTAGATATTTGGTTGTGCACACATATGGCATCTCTATATCACCCTCTAGCCACTATTCATGGTCTAAATAAGGCCTCCATGTCACAGTATCAACATCATCCAACACCCTCCTCCAATACTCTATTTTACCTAGCTTATGCTAGACAAATAGACCTATATATCCATGAATGTATGGTCTCCCAACTGGATGTTGCTATTTGCAATAGGCTGAGTGACAACTATGTGCTCCCATGCCCAAATCTGTAGTAGTATGACCCTAGTAGATAAACTAGATGCTCTCAAATAAACCACCTGATGAAGATCATGGTACAAGTGAGCTAGCATGTAGGATCCCAAGGCATATCTGATCCCCTTTGTAAACATGCTCTCTAATATCTAACCCCAACCAACTAAGAGTCCCTCTGACCTACGGTCGGGACATAGAAAACCTCCAATGAATCTAGCTAGAACACATGATAGTGGCATATATGATTCAAACTTCTCCCGCCATGGGATCTCCTATCCACTAATCTTGTCATCATGAAAAATCCTATACAGTGCATTTGTACCTCCCTGCTCCATGTGGTCATAAACCACAAGCTCACTGACAACAGGAATCCTCAAGATACAATATACATCCTCTAGCATGTTGTCATCTCAGTAGTGGCTAAATGAAAGCTATTGTGGTCACTATGCCACCTCTCTGCCAAAGCGGTCAAAAGTCCCCTGCTAGTCCTATACTAGGGCATGTCTATCAAAGAATTAAATGTGTATCATGAAATCACATCTAGATCATCCTGCACCAACTATGGAATCAATTCCTAGCTCTTCAAGAATTTCTCTCAAGACTAAAGGACTCTCGAAGGCTCCTATCATCATAACATATCGCAAATCAAAAATCTTATCAATCAACATCAATCAACCTATCAATCTAATCAGCTCTAATGAGATTTTGATCAAATCTCGTGAGTGTCTATTATTAATCCTCACCTATCATGAGGTCAATCATCATCATCCTACCATTGATTCTCACCTATTATGATATCAATCATCATCTAATCTATCAACATCATCAAACATCATCAAGACATCGGTTGACATGATCAACAATCATCAAAATCAAGGATAATAATCAAAATTTCATCAAGCTAGGGTAAATGCATTGAAATGGTGTCTCAAAGTGCTAAAAACATGGATGTGCTAAAACATTTCACTAATGCACTAAAACAGTGCATCAAAGTGCTAAATATATGGATGCACCATAACATTTACTAAATGCACTATTTCATAACATCCATGCACCATTTTACCATATGTGCTACAATCTTGACTAAATGCACTAAAAATTTGACCCTATGCACCAAAACAAGCACCAGATGCGCTACATCAGAGCCTGAATGTGCTAAAACGTGATCAAACAAAATTCAAACATGAAAAAATATGCAAAAAATGAAATTCAAAATTCACGAAGAGATTTTTCAGGGTATGTACCAAAGATCCATACATGGTCGGTTGGTTGTGGCATCGCACTCACTCGAATCAGTGGTTTAGGTAGGGAATCACCATCTTTCTCAATTTTCTCAAGGTTACTCTACTCACTCTAATACTCAAAATGCAAATCACACAAATGAGCTTCTTACTCACATCTTTCACCTTTTAAAGGGCTAATTAGAGTGGGATTTAAGTGGGATTGATTTTTTTTTTTCAAAAAGGGGCTTAATTAATAAATCCATCAAAGGGGCAGGTTTAACATTATTTTTCAGGAGATAAATCGTCGAGCCATCATAAAATTTGAAACTCATCATCAAATCATTAAAATTCTCAAAATTCAAAAAACTCCTAAAAATTCAAAAATTCATCGATTTATCTCCTGAGGGGGGCATATATCCATCGTCACTCAAAAAATCAGCATTTGGAGCATATAAAAAAAAAAATTGTCAGCACTATCAGAAAATGTTTCTTTGAAGCAATGTGTAAACACATCACTTCAAATAGGGGCAAAATGTATACACCTAAAATCAGTTTGGATAATTAATTAATTAAATACAAGTTATTTAATTAATGAACCTTTAAATTCATCTACTTATAAATAAATTATAAATTTATTAGTTCCTGCCGCAGGCTGCAGGCAAAAAACTTATGCATCCATTCAATACAATTTTTTTCTTTGACATTGACAGTTCCACCAATGCAAATCTTGAATTTAAAAGTTGACCACCAATTCTATGAAGTCTACATTGAATTCTCTATTTTTCGAATAATAATAATATGCTTTATCTTTTTTTCTATTGGTTAGTTTTGTGCAACAGTTAGTGCAAAAATCAAAGAATTTTATTTTTAATGCATTATATTCTTTTTACTACAAAAGCACTATTTTTATTATGGTTTTTGTTTTGTATGCTATAAAAAGCTGACATACTGTTGACAGTAAATAAATTCTTCTCACTACAAAAGCACTATTTTTTAATTATGGTTTCTGTTTCTTATGCTATAATAAAGCTGGCAATACTGTTGACAGTAAATAATGCTGACATACTGTAGACATGGCTATTTCATATGCTACTATTTTTTAATTATGGTTGTTGTTTCTTATGCTATAATAAAGCTGGCAATACTATTGACAGTAAATAATGCTGACATACTGTAGACATGGCTATTTCGTATGCTATAATAAACCTGACATGGCTGCAAAAATCAAAGAATTTTATTTTTAATGCATTATATTTGTTATTAAATCAACAAAATGCTGTTTTGTAGGTTATACAAAATAAAGTTGACATGACTGTTTCGTATGCTATAATAAAGCTGCCATACTGGTGATAGTAAATGCAAACAGTAAAATGTTACTATTGACATTAAATATTATAGAGACAACTTCGAAATTGACTGAAAGAATAAATGTGACAGTAAGATTGATCTACTCATATTAAATATATCACTTACATTTTCACACATTTTTTCCATATGTGCCAATTTTGTCAATGGTGAGTAAATAAATGAATGTACACGCATTTATTTTAGCATTGACTGGGAAACAAACAGAGAGTAAATGCATTAAAAATTTGCATCGGAAAAGACACGGAGGCCACCAAATCTTTGACTATGTATAAAAATCTACGAAAATCTTATATCATATTCATTGAATGATGGAATGAAATAAATGAATATGAATGATGGAATGAAATAAATATTACAGCTTCTGTCAGACAATAATTGAATTGAAGACTACAATTTGAAAAGGCTAGACGGCATTGTTGAAACACTGAATGTGTCATTTTGAAAGCACTAAAGAGCACTCTGAAAGCACTGAAGAGCACTGAAAAACATTCTGCAAGCAATGAAGAGCACTGAAGAACATTTTGAAAGCACTGGAGAGCAGTGAAGAACATTCTCAAAGCACTGGAGAGCACTAACGAACTTTCTGACAGTACCAGGTCTAATCTTCTTCATTCTCAAAGCTCTTAAAAGCATTGGTCTAATCTTGATGTGTTTTGCATGTGATTCCTTGCCTGCAATTTTATGGTGTCTTCTTTCTTTAAGATCAAAACTGTTTGAACTGAAAATAAAAGTTTAGATTCTGAAATGAATAAAAAAGCAACGTGACATTTTCTTGTGGATTTTGCAATTTAAACATATGTTTTTTTTTTTTGTAGAGGATCAAAAAGAAAATATAACAATAAAAATTTCAACAAACTCATATACAAACTGTAGGACATATCAGGTAAAGATGTATCAAATATTATTTTATTTGTCTTTCTATGTAACTTGTGCTAATTATCTTACTCGTGATAATTTATAGCTTCAGCAGTTGATAGGAGCTCTTACGCTTGAAAGTTGTCTAAACATAGCAAAGTTGACATTTCCCAATTTACTCTTATCTACTGTTGCTATTTTTAATGCAAATTTTCATAGATCTGAAAATATTTTTTTGCTTATCTTGAAATTTTAATTTGATTACCTAGATTATGGCCATATCATCTCTTCGTGTTTTTTATGGAAGGTTAAAGGCCAAGAAGACAAATACATAGTGGCACGCCAGTTCCCACCGAGAGTATAATTCAATTTCAGCCTATTTTAAGAGAGTTGTTGTGAGCAAACATCAGTTCCAATTTTCTAGTTTGCTTGCTAATTGAACTTGGCCAATTTGGACTTGAAGTCTGCACCATGTCTTATGAAATGGATGATGTCAAAAGTAAGTTTACTCGTCCTACTATGTAACTTTTATGCACTATCTGGCTTCTATTTCTTGGATTTGTTTATGAAGCCTTCTTAAGAAGTACTTTGCATTTCATCTTGGTTGTTCCTACTTTTTAATTTTTTTTTGACTGCAAATATTATATATCTTGGAGTAAATGAATGATGCAATGTTTTTAATGCCTATAAATGAAAAATAACAAATATATAATATAGAAGAACCTAGAATACGTTAAGAAAAATATGAAAGCACTTGCCTTAGAAGTGATAATGATGCACCTGCACCATGACAAGATAAAGACCCCTATGCAACTTAACAGTTGGGGTAGACTCCTTAATAACCAAACAATAACTTCTGTGAGTCTTTCTTTAAAAATATGTGACAGGGATAGAGTTTAAACAACTTTTTGTTTTAATGGCCGACTAGAGTAACTAAGGTGCCACCTTTTGTTATGACTTGGGCAGACTAATGTATACTTGGTGCACCTCTTAAGTGATTTATCTCAACACCTTGAAATAGACAGAGTTTTGTTATGCCATGGCCAACTTTGTCATGTTTGACAGAGATGTTCTATGATTCAGCCAACTTAAAATTGTGACTTAAGCCATTGTTTATGCTGGGTGGAAAAGCATAATGGTTGAGCCACATAAAAGTCATTCCCAGGCAAAAAAAACATATTAATGTTGCTATTTTCCCTTAAGGTAGAGCTTCAAATGACTTAAGCTAGGTGGAGGAACTCTTGACTTATGCCAATTTCATATTGCCAACAGAATTTCCCACACCTTTTGAAAGCTAGCAGAGTATTTAACTGGTCATGTTAGTTTTGAAACACACCTAGATGAAACTTCATTATATTTGAACCAATCTTTGAGTTGGATGGAGTTTTTGAGTGGCTTAGCCACATGAAAAGTGCACCAGAGTTATACTTAAGCCGATTTTATTTACTAGGCAGAATTTCTGTTCACTTAAGCCAAAGTGGACCTTTAGCTCACTCACAACACCTTTGCCATTATGACTTGGGTAAAAAATGACCATCAATTGAACCAATTTCAAGACCTTAGGCATAAATAATGAATGGCCAAACCATTGGAAAACTGTGCCTTAAATAACTTAGCCATATTCATCTCTTTCCTTCTTTGCCACATCCATTGACAATCTCAAACCTCATCATTATTTCATTTCAACCTAGATCAACTTGTACAAGTCGTTAGTCAAAAAACAAGCACATGACACAATGATCTTAGAAATTGATAGGGAAGACCATAAATTGAATTGCGTTTGCACACATTGTTGACCAATCATAATGACAAATGGGAAAAAGTTAAGTATGAACACAAGTTTATAGGGGTGAAACAATTGGTTCTTTTTGGGGGCCATCAAACATACTTGGGTCATGCGGAACTTCAAAATTTTTGGTTAAAACATTTTGATCAATGTCTTATTTGTGGGCAATAGAGTCAAGCCTAACCTTACACCTAACCTACACAAGAAACCTAAAACAATACAATAAGCAAACAAATTATGTGAAAGGGAACCAGAAGAACATTACAGCATCATGAATTACAACACAAAAAGGAGAAATACAACACAAATCATATGAGGAAAAATCCTGCAACCTTAAGCTTTGAAAAGTTTCAAGTACTGCCAATTGTAGGGAAAAGGAAGATGAGTACCATCCAAATGAGCAAGACACCACATGTTGTCTCGTCAGAAGTATTGAGATTTGGAAGGGCCAAGTGACAAGGAATCAAACTTTCTATGTATCCCCTTGGATTCATGATGCTTGTCCCAAAGCAAGACTTGATCTCCAACGCTGAAATCTCTCTACTGAGATTTCTTGTCAAAAACCTTCTTGACACATCCTTGATGTTCTGTGAATCTTGTCAATGGTTTCAGTTCTATCCTTCTCAAGCTTGAGGAGATGAAGTATGCACCTTTCAATTGGGGAATTGTAATGTCAACAACTCTAGGATTATGGGTAATATTGTCTTTGTCGCATACATGATGATGAAAGAGGAAGTACCAATTGCTCTCTTGGGCATAATTTGGTCAGCCCAAAGCACATTAAACAATTTTGTATGCTATGTTCTTTGATTTTCCTCCACCAATTTGTAGACAACTGTGACAATGTTTTAATTCAAAGATTCCACTTGTCCATTTCCTTGTGGATAACAATCTAATGAATGGGATACGAGAATGCCATATTTGTAGAAAAAGCTTAGATTCTCTTCAAATGAAAAACTTGAGGAATTGTCTATGACTATATTCCTTGGCATTCCAAATTGGGACACCATAAAATTGCAGACAAGGAATCAAGAAACTAGTTTCAAGGGTATAGCAGCTATCTTCAATTTTCCAACAAACTATATGCATCTTTGAATTAGGTAGGCTAGTTGTAATGAGCACTTAATAATTTGAATGTTGTGATGTGGGAGGAGAACTACTCACCACAAGTTTGATCATGAAAATATTTCAGCAGCTTTATTTGATATTCTTTATTCACACACCTCAGAAAAGCACTGTCAAAGCTCCACTTTGTTAGATGGCTGTTGTTTTCAAATGTTAGAAATGAACTTTGTTAGATGGCTATTATTTTTCAAATATTGAAAATGAACTTTGTTAGATGACTAATCATGCTAGGAACTTGTGGATTATAGACAATAACTTTTGGATTGTACCCAAGAACTAGGGCCTCGTCAATCAAGTGTTGCTAATATCTTAATTGGTAAGACTTCATTCCTTTCTCTGTAATAATAGTTTAAGTTTGTATTCTATTTTATTTTCTTTCATTTCTTATGTTAGATGTTTACTAATGTAAGAATTTTCATGCAATTTTGCAGGCTTACAAGTTTGGAGGAGCAGTTAAGATTCAGGGAGTTGAAGGCATACAAAGGCATACAATATACAGATTCTAAGTGTGTGCTCTTTCGATAAATAGGTCAGTGTCGACAGTTTCTATCGTTGCTTTTTTTCCTTTACAAAAGTATGCAACTGGTGATAGTTATCTTGTTTTGCAAAGATGCTTCGTCAAAAATTATTTTTAGTGACTGTCATTCTCTTCTTCCTATACATAGCTTGATAACCAATTAAGCTGTAGTTTTTAGCTCAATTACCGAATGCTCAGAATTATTTTAGTTGAGTTTAAACTTGAAAAGAGCAGAGGCCTAGAAAAGTGCAGTATTTAGTCAACATGTATCTGTAGTTTTAGTTTTCTCCTGATAATTTTGGGTGAGTTGTTTGAAATTTTAAGTTACAAGATATAAACTTGAAAAGGGTAGAGGCCTAGAAAAGTGCAGTATTTAGTCGACATGTATCAGTAGTTTTAGTTTTCTATTGCTAATTTTGGGAGAGTTGTTTGAAATTTTACCTTACAATATATACTATAGGTCATAGAAACTTATTTCTACGCAAGGCCTCTATTTTTTATTAGACATTGTGTCACAGTTATTATCCTTTAGATGGAGTGCCATGCAAAATTTTATTTCATAAGGAATTAATAAAATTGAGCAAATATAAAGAGCAAAGGCCTAGAAAAGTGCAGTATTTTACTTTATATATATCACTATATATAAAGTAAAATTATAATGAATACCTTAGTGTAAGTAAAATTATATATAAATCAAATATATATATCATTATAATTCTATATAAATTTTGACAGTCTAACCAAAATCTCTCATTTCAACTGATACAATTTTCTTAAAATTTTGATTGTATTTTATGGAAAAATCTCTAAATATGATTTTAGAGCCATCAAATGTAAGCCATGAATCCAATTAACTATTGGAATAAAACACAATAAGCCAGAACAAAAATTAGGAGTGCTAAAAGGAAACTCCATCTAATAATCAAATTAATAAATGAAAAAACAACGCAGAAAAACACTTAGGAAGGAATAGAGAAAAAATAAGAGGATAGACCCAAACTTAGGAAGCAATAGACAAAAAATAAGAGGAAGCAGTCAGAGGATACAAAAGTTCCTTGTCAAAACTAAGAGCCAATAGAAAGGAGCTGACCAAGACAAAGCTCTATTTTGTGTCAGAGTCTAAAAAATTAAGACATGGACAGATAGTTAAAACTGATGATAGAGTATAGCCTAAAATGCTAAAACATAAACAAAAACAAATAAGAGCGGGGAACACAATATACTGGAGAAAGGAACATATGCATTGAGTGAATATATTGGATAAAAATTACCTGAATATCGCCACTCTGCAGATGACATGTGTATGCAGCAGTTCCATGAATAATGTAAGCATCGTATCAATATAGCACAAAATAGAGCATCAAAAAAACTTGGTTCCCATAGATTTATTTGCACTTTATAGTACCGGCAACTCTTCAATAAGCTGCGAGTAAAGTAATTTACTAAATCACACAAGAGTCAAATGAAATAGAGTAGAATACCCAGGGGACCAATAATATTGCCAACAACAAAGCTAACATTGTACCATTGTAGCCATATTTGTAGAAAAAAGAATGTAGCATGATAAGTGAAGAAAAACATGTTCTAGAATGCATAAGCAAAAAAAGAGCAGATATTTAGTATGGATGATACAGCTAGAACAGGAAACTGTGATGCTTAAATTAATTTAATTTGTCTTTCATAACTTAACTGAATAATATTAAGAAGT